>CM077152.1:196134079-196628210 GCA_039583875.1 Platanthera guangdongensis | reverse complement strand
GTCCCCCAACCCAACCATACCCCCACCCAGGACCGGTGCTCCCCCTGCATATCATAGCCCAGCTAAATAATATGTAAAAACATACTACGCCACACTCCAGTCGTCCCCCCACCCCCCCCTCCACCTCAGGCCCACAACCCCCCCACCAGTGTCTTCACCACCACCCACCAACTGGCCCCCTGAGCATTTTACCCACCCCCCCACCCTAACCCCCCCAACCCCCCACGTCCCCCTCCTCCCCACTCTTCCACCCCCCACCCCCCCACCCTGTTCGCTCAACCGCGTAGTTCACCCTTAAGACGTACACACGGACCAATTTCTCTCGGATCCTGACATTTCCAAACAATCACATAACCCAGTTATGTTCAAGGCCGGTTCCAAGACCGCAAGTTAGCAGAACAACGATTCGCTCAGTTTTCGGTGTGCGCCTTGGAGCTAACCCCCAAGGATCCCTACTGCAATCTAACGCGTAGAAACCGAAAAACCCAAAGCACGGAGTCTTCTCGGCAAATCATAACAAATGCAACATCACGATTCAGACCAACATGTCCGGGTAGGCTTCACACACAATACCTATGCCTGTACTTCGATTCCGGACTCATATATGAAACACAAGGGGAATATTCAAATCAACCCCAAGGAACACCACGCACTCGCCGCACACTTTGGGGAGCGGTATTCCCTATGCAGAAAGAAGAGCTCATATGCTTTGGGAGAATCGTTACCCTTGTAGTCCGCTTTGGCTCCATGGAAAAACTACATGGATGGAAATCTTCGTAACGAACTTTCCTCCACGGATCCGCTCTCAGATCTCAAAACGGAGCTCCGATGCTCCACGGCGGCTGGAATCCTCCTCCTTCTTCCTCCTTGCTCTAACTTCTTGGAAAGAGAAAGCTTTGGAGAGAAATGAAGGATTAACTCCCTATCCCGGACCTTAACAGAGCAGGAAACCATCTGGGCCGTTGGATCTTATTTAAAGAAAACGAACGGCTCAGATCCGCTCAAAACTCCCTATACCTGGGCCGAACACGGCTTGGCACACGGCCGTGTGTCCCAGGCCGTGTGCCTCGATCCAGGCACGATTGCCGAACACAGAGACTCACACGGGCTCAGACATGCCCGTGTCTCGCTCGACACGCCCGTGGGGTCCTCGACACGCCCGTGACGGGGGCCTGTCACACATAACCACCACGCCAACCGACACGACCCTGCTGAACACGGGTACTGACACGGGTAGGCACACGCACGTGTCAAATGACACACCCGTGTCATTAAGCCGTGTTCCTGGCTGTGTCCTTCTCGGGATGAAAATGGACAAAACACCAGCCAGACACGGTCTTGGACACGCCCGTGTCCTAAGCCGTGTACCCCTATACAGGCACCAAAAATCCCTTTCCACACGACCAACTCAAATACAATTTTCGGGGCGTTACAGTGCACACACCGCATGTTGATGTATGGTTACCGAGCTGTCTGGCGGTCTGACCCTGGAGGCTTGTAGACCGTACGGGTCTGGCAGTTTCTCTCCAACTGTTTGCTAACAGGTTGTTGATTGGTGATCGGGCGGTCTAGCTGTCTGACCTTGGCGGCTTGGAGACCGCACGGTCTGGTGGCTTAACACAGGCGACTTGAAGATAGTGTTAGCTTGTCTTCTCTTTATTGTTGTTGCCGGGCGGTTTGTCTAACCACGCGGCTTGTGCGGCTTGTATAATTGCTTGTACCTGTAATTATTAGTCTCACATTGCTCATTTGTAATCTCTCCTCTCTCCACTCTCATCCATTCTATAAAAGGGAGGCTATACCTTTGTAATAATTACATTTTTTTGATAATAAAAATTCTGTTAGTCCAAATTTTCGGTCTACTTTTTCTTGTTCGCACATGGTATCAGAGGAATCGGTCTTTTCAACCTGGCTCTGTGAGCTTCTTCTATCTGTGCGACATGTTTTCTCGCGACCTGTCTTCGCGGCTTGCCCCTTCTTCTCACGACCTGTCTTCACGACTTATCTTCGCGATTGTTTCTCCCTCCTGTTTGCGCCATGTTCGCGCAGTTTCTTTCTCATCCTTGTCGTTGCCCTCTGTGTGTGAGGCCTCTCAGATTGTCCTTTCTTCTTACCGCGACCTCCTCTTAACTCGCCCCAACCTGTTCTTCTCGCAATGACCTGTTCTAGTTGGCACGCCCTCGTCATCTCGCCACGACTTATTCTTCTCGCCGCGACCCGTTCGTCAAGCGCGAGCTCCTCTTATTCATCGCAACCTAATCTTCTCGCCGCGACTTGTTCTTCTTGCAGCTATCTGCTCTCTTCTATGGCTCACTCTGATACCTCTACCACTAGTACTCTCATTGCCCACCCTCCTCCTCCTCCTCCTACACCTCCTACTCCTTAGGGCAACCTTGGCACCGTTTCTAAACTCATCGGTACCAACTACCTGCACTGGAGTGTCTCCTTCACCTTTCTTCTTTGCTCACAACACAAACGCCATCATCTCAATGATGACTCTCCTCCTCCAGACTCCGCTCTCTTTGATGATTGGGACGCTAGCGACACTCTTGTTCGCACTTGGCGTAGCGGAATGCAAAAACTGTCACCTCCTTGATGTCGCTCGCACTCTGATGACACAAATACAGGTTCCTCACTCTTATTGGGGCTATGCTGTTCTCATCTCCTACTATCTCATCAATCGCATTCCCTCCAATGTTCTCCACGGTCAAACCTCGTTCTCTATTCTCTATCCGGGCAAGGATCTGTTTCCTATCCCCTTGCGTATCTTTGGGTGCACGGCCTTTGTGCACGCTCCCTCCGTCACCCGTGACAAACTCTCCCCACGTGCCACCAAATGTGTCTTCCTGGGTTACTCTACTACTCAGAAATGTTATTGTTGTTTTGACCCTGTTCTTCGCAAGCAAGTCGTCTCCACGGATGTAACCTTCTTTGAAAATGCGTCATATTTCTCTCATGACTGGCCACTTCTTCCTGATGTTCCTGATTCTCCTACCGTCCCCCCCGTCTCGTCTACTCCTATCGCGATTACTCCTCCTCCACTGTGTCCACTGTCTCCTTCTCCTCTCTCTACACCTCCGCTATATTCAGCTTCTCTGCAGCCGTATCTCTCTAATCCACGGCCATCTCTCTCTACTAGGATGCACTGGATACTGAGGAACACGTCGACCTGGATCTTCCCATTGCTCTTCGCAAAGGGGTGCAGACATGTACCCAACACTCTCTTACTATTGTTGTTTCCTGTGCTCGTTTTACTCCATCTCGCAGGAATTTTACGTTAGCTATCTCTGTCACTACCAGTCCCCGTACCTACCAAGAAGCCCTTGTTGTTCCTCATTGGAAGGCGGCCATGGATGAGGAAATTGCAACCCTCACTGAGTGGGGTACATGGACCCTTTTTCCTCCTCCATTGGGCACCAATGTTGTTGGCTGTCGGTGGGTATTTGTTGAGAAGTTTAGTCCAGACGGCAGTATGGATTGTTATAAGGCATGCCATGTCGCCAAAGGCTTCACTTAGACTTATGGTGTTGATTATTCTGATACCTTCTCTCCCGTTGCTTGTCTTAGCACTATTCGGGATATCCTCTCTATGATCGTCAACAGGGATTGACCAATTTCCTAACTAGATGTCAAGAATGCCTTTCTCTATGGTGATCTTCAGGAGGATGTCTACAAGGAGTAACCTCCTGGGTATGTTGCTCCGGGGGAGACACAGGTATGCAGGCTGAAGAAGGTCATCTAGGGCCTAAAGCAAAGCCCTCAGGCTTGGTTTGACAAGTTTAGTGGCATTGTGGCGGCTGTGGGTTTTACCAGGAGTTCCACCGATCACTCATTGTTCATTCACAAAACCTCCCTGGGTTTGGTGGTTCTTGTTGCATATGTGGATGATATTCTTCTCACTGGAGATGACCAGGCTGGGGTAGCCTTGACAAAGAAACAACTCCGTCAACAACTGGTCACAAAGGATATGGACTCCCCAAAATATTTTCTGGGAATAGAAATCTCTCAAAAGCATAACTCCTTGGTCCTCTCCCAACGTAAGTGTGCTCTTGATCTTCTAAAATAGACATGGTTGAATGGGGCTAAACCTGCCCGATGCCCCATGAATACTGGAGAAGATAAAACCTGGACAGATGACTTGCCTCCTCTATTAGATGTTACGAGGTACATGCGTCTGGTCGGCAAACTCATTTATCTCACGGTAACCAGACCCGACATCTTCTAAGCTGTAGGCAAGGTTAGCCAGTTCATGCAAGCTCTTAGCGAGTACCACTATAGTATGTCCTGAGGATATTGGAAAATGTTAATTATATGCAAGGCAAAAGACTACTGTTTCAAAAGAATGGTCATTGGGAGGTTGAAGAATACTCGGATTCTAGCCATGGTGATGACAAAGGAGATCGCAAGTCCATATCGGGCTTTTGCACATTTATGGGGGGAAACCTTATGAGCTGGAAGAGCAATAAATAGTCTGTCATCTCCAAGTATAGTGCATAAGCAGAATATCGAAGTATGACATCAACCACATGTGAATTAAAGTAGTTGCAGGCTCTCATGCTAGATTTAGGAGAGGTCTACAATCATACTCTACCTATGTTTTGCGACAACAAGGCCGATATATATAGATAAAAATCCGATCTTGCATGAGAGAGCAAAGCAGATTGAAGTCGACTGCCATTTTATTTGGGAACAGATTTTGAAGAAATAGATTTGTACTCCCTTCGTTACCTCCGACAACAAGTTAGCAGATATCTTCACCAAGCCTGTGTCTGCTTACTTTTTTTCACATTTGCAACAAGCTGGGCATGATTGAAATATATTCTCCATCTTGAGGGGGAGTGTTGATGTATGGTGACCGGGCGGTCTGGTGGTCTGACCCTGGCGGCTTGGAGACCGCACGGTCTGGTAGTTTCTCTCCAGCGGTTTGCTAGCAGGTTGTTGCTGATTGGTGACCGGGAGGTCTGACCATGGAGGCTTGGAGACCGCGTAGTCTGGAGGCTTGACACAAGTGACTTGAAGACAGTGTCGGCTTGTCTTCTCTTTATTGTTGTTGTCGAGCGGTTAGTATAACCGCGTGGGTTGTGCTGCTTGTATAGTTGCTTGTACCTGTAATTATTAGTTCCACATTGCTCATTTGTAATCTCTTCTCTCTCCTCCATTCTATAAAAGGGAGGTTATACCTTTGTAATAATTATATTTTTTGGATAATAAAAATTCCGTTAGTCCAATTTTTCGGTCTACTTTTTCTTGTTCTCACACCGCAAGCATTCATAGACGCACACACACCGCATGCTTTCACAGCCGTGCAAAAGACCATATGTCATCATAGTATGAACTGCTTCTTTTCAAGCTGGGTAGCTTGTAAGACCCCCCCTTCCCCCTTACCAAGGAGGGCTACCGAGTATTATGCCCAGAACCGCCGTCCTACGGTGACACTAATGCACGGGTTAGTCGACACCGCAACACGTCGATTCTGTCGGCTATTGCGATCATATAACCTGTAGGCCAATATGAGAAATAGAAGTATAGCAGTATATCAAATCCACTAGTCCACAAGTCATAGAGTACATATCATATATATAAATGAAGAGTATAGAAACATAGTCCACAATGAGTACAAAATGAAAGAGTAATAAGGGCTTATGCCCAGTACATCATATTAACTCTCTCTCAAATCAATTCGGAAGCTAATCTAGTACATCAAAACTCATCCCACCTGAGGACGCGCAGTAGTAGTAGTAGTCTGCAGTAGTGGTATCTGCTCCTCAAGTCCTGCCTCCTCGTCATGCTGGTGCTCCATCTCCACGAGCTCCTAAAATAGTATGGTCACTGACCATTAGTCAAAAAGACTAAGTCGTTTCCTCCGCACCTCGCCCCGCAGCTCCTAGGCACCGAGCGGAAGGATGAAGCGGAGGACAACAAGGGGTAGCAAAAGTGGAAGCAGGTGACAAGAACTAACTAGCAGTTGTAATAGATATTATTATTCTACTCTAGTAGTTCTAAGTATATAGTACAAGTAAAGTGCAGTACTAGTAAAGGAAAGAACTGAAAGTAAGAGCAAAAAAGTAAAGTAAAGGAGAAAGGTAAAGCTATCTACCATCACAGAGTACCCTAACTTATATAAATGCCCATACAAATATAAAAGTTAGGATTTCCAAAATAACTTATCATATAAAAGAGCCCATACTAATTTATATGATAAAGATCTATGAAGCGTATGTCCTAATACAAATGGATGATATGTTATGAATTATGAAACATGCAAGTGCAACACACGCACATGTCTCTGAGATCCCAGACCTTTAGTTCCCACTTTTTGAGAGCTAGCTTCACTCTCGGGTACCATCGTTGTGGCTACGGCAGCAGCGGAGCGGGCATCTCCAATTCTAGGCCGGTATGCACACTACCAAACCTTAGACCCCTCTCATATGCCTCTGTACACGTCCAAGGTGTACTCTAGAGTCTATGCGTACGTACTTTGCTGACAACCCGTCAGTCTTGTTGGGTCGGATGTGCGTTATCGGGGATCGTCCTCCAGACTGCAGTGTAAAATAACCCACTAGCCCCTCTAACCCTCACACCTGCCTGGTGCACCGTACTGCCATCGGTGTGGCGAACGGCCAGTACCGCATGCCCCGCCACTAAATTTATGCACATGCAAGTATTTCGTCCCGAGCCTTCAGCACGCAGGACCAACCCGTCTTGAATCCCTCAAACCCTACACGGGCGAGCATTTATCATAAGTCTCCCTCCAACCCATCACGGGTGAGAATGAGCCACAATCCCTCCAACCCTACACGGGTGAGAATGAACCACAATCCCCCAACCCTACACAGGTGAGATTGAACCACAATGTCTTAACCTATTAGACTACTCTTGTCTACAGGTTATTATACTTAGTGATTTAAGGTTAATCCCAGGACTGCCCAGGGTATACCCGGTGAAGGGCTCTCGGGGGCACTAGGAACTATGATGGGATTACGCCCAAAGTTCCCTTTCTCAAGGATAATTACTTTTATTGGTGTCTTTGCAGGATTTATACCCCAACTCTTGTATTACTTTAGAACGACCTTAAAGACTTAAGGTGTTATTAGGAGTGCGACGGTCTTCCGCCGGTCCCCGTTATTGTTGCTGTCACGGGACTTGCACTCTTCCACACATGGTTAAGGAATCCTCTAGGATACCAACCAGGGTTAATTCCTCCACTAAGATCCTCACTTTACTAGTTATTCAGATTTCTCCCCTAGTGGCCCTACTAGTACAAACATCGTTGTTAGACCCTTACCCATGTCCCGATACCACCCACAAATGTGACCTTCTAATTCCTCTGGCCATATGCCTCAAATTATTTATCCTAGGATGGTATGGACCTATTTTATGAACATGATAAATTCCATAATTTTCCAAATTACTTACACCGTTAAATTAATTTCTTTAAATGTAATCCCTACTCATTTTGCACATGAAGTATTGTCAATATTAAACCTACAATCCTAGGGATTTTTCCAGGTATATAATATGACAATTAATGGGGCCTACCAAAATTTCATGCTTTTTCAATTCAGATTTATAATTAATTCCTATTTAATACTATATCCACAAATCTAGCATTTTCCAAATGAAGTACATAAAATATTTTCTCAAAAATTCTAATTAAATTATAGAGTCTTGATAATAATGAAATAATGCTATGTCCAGATTTCCATTGACACCTAGGTTGAAATGACCTATCCATGAACAATTTGATTTATTTACCAAAATGTCATTATGGGGCCTAAGTACATTATTTTTCACTCCAAAAATTCTGAAATAATTGCACAAGGTATAAAACATACAATTACAGCAATATGAATTTTCTCAGATTTTTCAAAGGAATATACACATCATTTCTACACAAAATTCCATAAGGGTAAAATGGTCATTTTGCTCCCTAAACTACTTAAGCTTCATCCAACAGAGATATAATTTATTTCTAGTGTTTATTATGTCACTCCTTAGTCCTCAATAGAAACTGAACATTTTATGATAAGGGTAGACCTATTTTAAATTTATTTCCTAAACAGGATCAAATTTTCAGAAATTCAAAATAATGAGATTTTTTTGTTCCCAAAATTCCCACCATTGCTATGAGAGGTGTATTACACCCTCATGTGTCTCCATAATGAAAATCATGATTTTTAAATGTTCCAAGTTGGCTGAATACACATTATTTCATTTTAGGCTAAATGCACAACAAGCCTATAACAAGCCAACACATGCAAGTGGGTTTACCCAACATGCAGTGGTCCAAATTGGCTGAAGTTTAAAACATACACTTATAATGTCCCTAAGGACATGCCACCAAATTTTGGGGCCATTTGGAGTTCCACAACTCCAAATATTTCATTTATTTCATTTTGGGTATTTTAGTAAAAACTATAGAAAACGTTTTCCCAAAAACTCTCATTTTTGTACAGGAGTTAACCAAGCCCTAAACATGCATGCACCCAAAAGTTTGGGCCATTTGGATGATGGTTTGACTTGGGCATCGTTTTGAAATTCTGCCCTAGCTAAGGACCAACCCTAGCAAAATGGTACTACAGGTCAGGCCACTGGACCAACTCTCAAGTTAAGGGTGGCAAATTAAAGTTAACACAACGGGCTACATTTTTCATGTTCATGTCATCCTCTGGAAATGGCTGTAAGAGCCCTATATTTGACATGCAAGATCACTGAACTAATGTGACAAAAATTTTATTTCATTTTATTAAAATAATAACAGAATTAAATTGATTTTAAAAAAAATGCAGTGCACGAATCTTAAAGTTAGATTGGGCGGCATCCTTTAATCTTCCCCAAGTGTTCAATGGATAAGATCGATCCGACATGGGGGATATTGCGGGGCCATTTTCGGCCACCTGAGGTAGCGCCACCCCCGGCCAACGGTGCCATCACCTTCACGGTGGTGGTGGCTATCCTTTGCCGGTGATGAGGCAGCGGGAGACGGCAGCGACGGTGATCCCGAGCTGTAAGAAAAAGATTGAAAACTCTCCCATTTCTCCCATAGCATCGGGCTCAATTGAGCCCGATATCTCCCCTAGTTGATCTAGGATTCTAGTACCGGTAGAGGGACGGTGAAACGAATGTGTGTTGGTGGCTGGAGGCGAGGATGGAGGCGGGTGGCCATTCCCGACCTCGCTCCGGAGAAACCTCTCAGATTCATGGTTCCTGCACTGTTTCCTTCACTCCAGCTATCGATTTCTACTCTCCTTTGCCCTCTAAAGCTAATGGATTAACTATTTCTGGCTGGGAGGGGGTATATGGGGAGATACAACCAATGCAAGCTCAGTTTGGAGCTTTGGTTGTATCACCCTTCATGCCAAGTAGGCACCATGCAGTCAAATTCTCTGGAAATTCTCTGAGGAGGCCAGCCAGCACAATTTTGGGCTAATGGAGCCAAGGCCAAGTGGCCTCTGCCTCTTTAATTCACCTGTCTGCATCAAGCCAAAATCTGCCCGAGAAGGACACGCCTGGTGACACGCCCTTGACACGCCTGTGTCACAGGCCGTCTACCTCTTACTTGACACTCGACGATCGTCGAACGCAGGGTTTCACGATCGTCGAACGTGCAATTTTCGTCGATCGTCGAACGCAGGGTCACTCGACGATCGCCAAACGTAGGGTTTCACGATCGTCGAACGAGCAATATTCGCCGATCATCGAACGCAGGGTCACTCGACGATGGTCGAGCAGCTTTTCGTCGATCATCGAACGCAGGGGTCACTTGGCGATCATCGAGCTGCGTTTGACGATCGTGGAATGCAGAGGGACATTCGACAGTTGTCGAGCACCTTTCGCCGATCGTCGAACGCAGGGGGGACACGCCCTGGGACACGCCCGCATCCCAGGCCGTTTCACCCAAAAAAATTTTCCTGCTGAGAAGTTGGGATGTTATCAGTCGTCGGGCACCTTTCTCCGATCGTCGAATGCAGGGGTGACACGCCCTGGGACAAGCCCGTGTCCCAGGCCGTGTCACCCAAATATTCAGTCGTCGAGCACCTTTCGCCGATCGTCGAACGTAGGGGGGACACGCCCTGGGACACGCCCGTGTCCTAGGCCGTGTCACCCAAAACTTTTTCCTGCTGAAAAGTTGGGATGTTACAAATCCCAATAAATAAGAAAATAATTTCGTCCCCGAAATTCAAGTTCGGGTCTACGGGGATTCTACTTGCAAGAGTTATAAGAAATTTTAAACGTATAAACTAAAGTAAACCTGAAGTGAACAGCTCCGGGTGTCGCTCCAGCATTAGATCCCTCGGCCCCCAGGTGTGTTCCTCCCATCCATGGTTGGACCACAACACCTTCACAAGAGGGACCTTCTTCTTCCGCAACACTCAGACATTTGTATC
Organism: Platanthera guangdongensis; assembly: GCA_039583875.1. Lineage (NCBI taxonomy): Eukaryota > Viridiplantae > Streptophyta > Magnoliopsida > Asparagales > Orchidaceae > Platanthera > Platanthera guangdongensis. The sequence continues at coordinate 196,617,822 of CM077152.1, read as the reverse complement.
ATCAATCCGGATCAGCTCCAATCTGATGGATCTGTTTGGCGCTATCGGACCGTCTGTAGTAGTAACATGTTGCTCCGGCCGTAGGAGAGCTCTTCGCAAGGAAGAGACATGGAAGATGTCGTGTAGGGCACCCAACTCCGGTGGCAGCTGCAGTCGGTAAGCTAAGGGGCCGATATGCTCCAGGATCAAGTATGGCCCCATGTATCGAGGACTGAGCTTCTTGTGCCTCTGTACCCGAGAGACACCATGTACCGGACGTATCTTCAGGAAAACCCTGTCTCCAACCTAAAACTCCACCTTCCGGTGCCGAGCATCATAATACTTCGCCTGTCTGCTCTGGGCCTCTAGCAGCCGATCCCTGATCAAATGTACCTAAGCCTCCGTATCCTTCACATAATCAGAACCAAGAGCTTTGGTATCCACATCCTGAACCCATGACAGCGGTGTCCGACATTTCCTCCCATAAAGTGCCTCGTAAGGAGCCATCCTGATGCTAGCCTGGTGGCTGTTATTGTAGGAGAACTCGATCAGTGGTAGTAGCCTCTTCCAAGGCTTCCCCGTATCCAATATGCACAGGCGGAGTAGATCCTCCATGGTCCGGATGGTCTGCTCGGTCTATCCGTCGGTCTGCGGGTGGAAGGCGGTACTAAAAGTAAGCCGAGAGCCCAAGTAAGCTTGCACGTCCCTCCACTCGCTTGAATTGAACCGACCATCACGGTCTGAAACAATCATCCTGGGAATGCCATGGTATCTGACAAACTGCTCCACGAATAGTCTCACCAAAACTGCAACTGGCGCATCCTTCCAGACTGGAATAAAGCGCGCTACCTTTGTCAGTCTGTCTACTATGACCCATATAGAATCATGCCCAGAGTGGGAGCGAGGTAGTCCGTGCACAAAATCCATAGCAATGTCCTCGAGCTTCCACTTTGGAACTGGCAGTGGCTGTAGTAAACCTCCTAGGCTCTTGCATTCCGCCTTAATGCGCTGGCACGTCTCACAATGTGTCACAAAGTGGGTGATCTCCCTCTTCATCCCAGGCCAGTACATGGTCCTCCGTAAATATGCCCACATCTTGGTGATGCCGGGATGCTCTGAATATCTGGAGCAATGAACCTCTCTGAGTATGTCATCCCGGATACTGCCCCCTGCTGGTATGTAAATGCGTCCACGGAATCGAAGGAGATCATCCTGCAGCATGTAGTCCTAAACCTTGCCCCTTTCCAGGGCACTGAAAATCGGCTCTAATGCTGCATCCAGCCTCTAATGTGTTCGGATGTGCTCCCGTATATCATCACCACTGATCACTGAGCTCAAGTACTCTCGATATACCACTGGTTCGGTCTCAGATACCATGGTAATATGCATGTCTTCCATCATCTGTATCAACTCTATAGACATCAATCGAGGCTCTGGTCCAGAAATGTCGACTCTCCTACTCAAAGCATCTGCTACTGTGTTTGCTTTCCCCGGGTGGTAGTGGATCTGGTAATCATAGTCACAGAGGAATTCCAGCCATCTCCTCTGTCGCAGGTTCAGGTCCTTCTGTGTATCGATATATTTAAGATTCTTGTGATCTGAATAGATATCGCAATGAATCCCATATAAATAATGTCTCCACATCTTTAGGGCGAATACCACAGTGCCGAGCTCTAAGTCATGTACTGGATAGTTATATTCATGCTTCTTCAACTGTCTTGAAGCATAAGCAATAACATGTCCATGCTGCATCAGGACAGCACCCATACCCTGGTAAGAGGCATCTGTGTAGATCTGAAATCCTTCATTCCTGGATGGGAGCGCAAGAATAAGGGATGAGCTGAGTCGGTCCTTCAGCTCCTGAAAAGCTGTCTCGCACTGCTCTAACCAAACACAATCTGCATCCTTCTTTGTCAAGGACGTGAGGGGGAGGGCTAACCTCGAGAATCCCTCCACGAACTTGCGATAATAACCTGCTAACCCCAAGAAACTGCGTATGTCTGATGCTGTCTTCGGTTGTGGCCAATTCTGTACTGCCTCTATCTTGGTTGGATCCACTGCCAATCCAGCCCCACTGATAGTGTGCCCCAGGAAAGCCACCTTCTGTAGCCAGAACTGACACTTAGAAAACTTCGCATACACCTGGAATTCTCTCAGTCTCTGCAAAACCTGTGTCAAGTGTTCAGTGTGCTCCTCTTGAGTCCGGGAATAGATCAGAATATCATCGATGAACACAATGACGAAGCAGTCTAAGTAAGGTTCGAATACACAGTTCATTAGGGTCATGAACGCGGAGGGGGCATTCGTGAGCCCAAAAGGCATCACCGTGAACTCGTATAACCCATATCGTGAACTAAATGCCGTCTTCGGTATGTCCTCTTCCCTGATGCGGAGCTAGTAGTAACCGGATCACAAATCTAGCTTAGATAACCAGAAGGCTCCCTGCAGCTGATCAAATAGCTCGTATATCCGAGGCAGTGGATAGGTATTGCGGATCGTTAACCGGTTTAGCTCCCGGTAATCTATTCATAGTCGCAATGACCCATCCTTCTTCTTCACAAAAAGAACTGGTGCTCCCCACGGCGATGAACTGGGCCGCACAAATCTCGACTCAACTAGATCCTGAAGTTGAGTCCTGAACTCTGCCAACTCTCTGGGAGCCATCCTATAAGGTGTCAGGGACACTGGCCTCTCTCCCGGTACCAGCTGAATCATGAAATCCAAGTCCCTGGCTGGTGGTAGCCCGGGCAATTTCTCCGGGAACACGTCGGAGAAACCACCGGAATATCTAAAATAGAAGCCTCTTCTCCCACCATCTCAAAGCAGATAAGGTAAACCTCCTCTCCCTGCTCATGGGCCTTCACAGCCTGTACAGAAGATAGTAATAGGTGGGTGATAGGTTTAATACCTTCGATGATGACATGGGAGATGCCATGCCTTAGTGTGATCCTCCTTGATGGGCAATCTATCTGAGCATGGTTCTGATGTAACCATGTCATGCCCAAAATCAAATCGAAGTCTTGCAGCTTCAGAATAGTTGCTGGCGCCTCAAATGCCTTGCCGCCAATCTCGGCCTCCATATTGTAATGGGCAGTGGTCCGCAGTTCTGACCCATCGGGTAGACGCATCCTCATCTCTAGTCCGAGAAATCTTTCCACACCTTCAAGTCCGTCTATGAAGGCCTCAGATACGAACGAGTGCGAAGCACCCGTGTCGAAGAGGGTATGTGCGGACTTGCCGCTGATCATAACTATGCCTGAGATTTATTTGAGGTATGATGGATTTTATTTCTATGGTTTTCAAGGCACTACTAAGGTTGAAATTTCTAAATTAAAACAATTTAAGTACCTGTAATCACCTCCTCGGGGTTCCTCTGCCCCGTGAGGTCCAAAGCGTATATCTTCTCCTGATTGCGTCCCCTGCTGTGATATCCTCGGCCTCGCCCTCATCCTCGGCCTCGACCTCGGCCTCGGCCCTGCTGTACTGGGGCCACTGGAGGTGGAGGAGGAGGAGGATGGAATCGATGCAGACACTCCGATCTAATGTGCCCGGGCTGGCGGCATCCGTAACAAACTACCTGTCGGTGTCCATGGTCATCCTGTCTCCTCGGATCATGCACCTGTAGAGGTGGGGGAGCTAATACTGAGGAGGTCCCTGCTCCTGCCTGTAGTTGGGGTGACGACATCCCCCACACCTCTTATATCTAATAGTCCTACCTCTCTGAGAGCCCCTGTTGCTCTCTCCTGATGTCGACCCATCATACGGTCTCTTCCCTCTGCCTTGCACCATCAGCTGGTCAGCCTCCAGCTTCTTCGCCATCTCGATAATCTGGGTGGACGTGCCGTGAGAAATGAACAACAAAGCCTGCCTCAAATCGTCCCTGAGGCCCTGGTAGAACCTCTTGGCATACCTCCTATCATCAGTATCATGTATCCCTACGAACCTGGCAAGGTGGGAGAAGTCCCTCTGGTACTCAATCACAGACCTGCTGCCCTGCCGGAGGTTCAAAAACCTCTCCTCCAAAGCATCTCTGGCCGTAGTAGAGATGAAGTGATCCAAAAATACATCGCCAAACTCCTCCCACGATATGTCAGACAGCTCCCAGTCCGCATATGTAGACTCCCGCACTGATTTCCACCATCTCTTCGCATGAGCCTCTAGTGTAGAGGTGGCTAGAGGTACTGCCTCGCCGACCGGGCAGCTGATGCCTGCCAAAATCTCATGTATGGCCTCCATCCATTCCTCCGTCTTTACCGCATCCTCTGTCCCACGGTACATCGGTGGGGACATGCTCTTGAAGGCACTCAGCCAGCTTGACCCCGGATTTGGCTGCGGAGCCGGGACTTGCTGGGCTTTGAAGGCATCCAGGATCGCCGTCAAAGTCTGCCCCATCACCGTCTGTAGAAATGGAGTGGCAGCTGGATGGGGAGGAGCCACATTTTGCGGCGCGGCGACCTGTGCAGGTTGCATAAAGGTAAGGTTAAAACAGAACTGGCCTAACTCATTGTACTTAGTGGACTGTACTTAGTGGACTGTTTTATGTGACTTTTTACACATGGGCACACCACTGCTTCTGCTGCATAGTTTGTCCGCAAAGTAATGCTCGCACGGGGTGGTCCAGTGTTGTGGACTTCTTTCTCATATGATCGTTTGTTCAAGTGATACCAGTTTGTAAGACCCCCCTCCCCCTTACCAAGGAGGGGTACCGGGTCTTATGCCCAGAACCGCCGTCCTACGGTGACACTAACGCACGGGTTAGTCGACACCGCAACACGCCGATTCTGCCGGCTATTACGATCATATAACCTGTAGGCCAATATGAGAAATAGAAGTATAACAGTATATCAAATCCACTAGTCTACAAGTCACAGAGTACATATCATATATATAAATGAAGAGTACAGAAACATAGTCAACAATGAGTACAAATGAAAGAGTAATAAGGGCTTATGCCCAGTACATCATATCAACTCTCTCTCTCAAATCAAAGCGGAACATCAAAACTCGTCCCACCTGAGGACATGCAGTAGTAGTAGTAGTCTGCTGTAGTGGTATCTGCTCCTCAAGTCCTGCCACCTCGTCATGCTGGTGCTCCATCTCCACGAGCTCCTAAAATAGTATGGTCACCGACCATTAGTCAAAAAGACTAAGTCGTTTCCTCCGCACCTCTCCCCGCAGCTCCTAGGCACCGAGCGGAAGGATGAAGCGGAGGACAACAAGGGGTAGCAAAAGTGGAAGCAGGTGACAAGAACTAACTAACAGTTGTAATAGATATTACTATTCTACTCTAATAGTTCTAAGTATATAGTACAAGTAAGTAAAGTGCAGTACTAGTAAAGGAAAGAACTGAAAGTAAGAGCAGAAAAGTAAAGTAAAGATGAAAGGTAAAGCTATCCACCATCACAGAGTACCCTAACTTATATAAATGCCCATACAAATATATAAGTTAGGATTTCCAAAATAACTTATCATATAAAAGAGCCCATACTAATTTATATGATAAGGATCTATGAAGCGTATGTCCTAATGCAAATTGATGATATGTTATGAATTATGAAACATGCAAGTGCAACACACGCACACGACTCTGAGATCCCAGACCTTTAGTTCCCATTTTTTGAGAGCTAGCTTCACTCTCGGGTACCACCGTTGTGGCTACGGCAGCAGCGGAGCGGGCATCTCCACTTCTAGGCCGGTATACACACTACCAAACCTTAGAACCCTCTCATACGCCTCTATACACGTCCAAGGTGTACTCTAGAGTCTATGCGTACGTACTTTGCTGACAACTCGTCAGTCTTGTTGTGTCGGATGTGTGTTATCGGGGATCGTCCTCCAGAGCGCAGTGTAAAACAACCCACTGGCCCCTCTAACCCTCACACCCGCCTGGTGCACCGTACTACCATCGGTGTGATGAACGGCCAGTACCGCATGCCCCGCCACTAAATTTATGCACATGCAAGTATTTCGTCCCGAGCCTTCAGCTCGCAGGACCAACCCGTCCTGAATCCCTCAAGCCCTACACGAGCGAGCATTTATCACAAGTCTCCCTCCAACCCATCACGGGTGAGAATGAACCGCAATCCCTCCAACCCTACATGGGTGAGAATGAACTACAATCCCCCCAACCCTACACGGGTGAGATTGAACCACAATGTCTTAACTTATTAGACTACTCTTGTCTACGGGTTATTATACTTAGTGATTTAAGGTTAATCCCAGGACTGCCCAGGGTATACCCGGTGAAGGGCTCTCGGGGGCACTAGGAACTACGATGAGATTACGTCCAAAGTTCCCTTTCTCAAGTATAATTATTTTTATTAGTGTCTACCCAGGATTTATACCTCAACTCTCGTATTACTTTAGAACGACCCTAAAAACTTAAAGTGTTATTAGGAGTGCGGCGGTCTTCCGTTGGTCCCCATTATTATTGCTGTCACAGGACTTGCACTCTTCCACACATGATTAAGGAATCCTCTATGAGACCAACCAGGGTTAATTCCTCCACTTAGATCCTCACTTTACTAGTTATTCAGATTCCTCCCCTGGTGGCCCTACTAGTACGAACATCGGTGTTAGACCCTTACCCATGTCCCGATACCACCCACAAATGTGACCTTCTAATTCCTCTGGCCATATGCCTCAAATTATTTATCCTAGGATGGTATGGACCTATATGATGAACAGGATAAATTCCATAATTTTCCAAATTACTTACACCATTAAATTAATTTCTTTAAATGTAATCTCTAGTCATTTTGCACATAATGTATTGTCAATATTAAACCTACTTTCCTAGGGATTCTTCCAAGTATATAATATGACAATTAATGTGGCCTACCAAAATTTCATGCTTTTTCAATTCAGATTTATAATTAATTCATATTTAATACTATATCCACAAATCTAGCATTTTCCAAATGAAGTACATAAAATATTATCTCAAAACATCTAATTAAATTACAGAGTCTTGATAATAATGAAATAATGCTATGTCCAGATTTCCAATGACACCTAGGTTGAAATGACCTATCCATGATCAATGTGATTTATTTACCAAAATGCCATTATGGGGCCTAAGTACATTATTTTGCACTCCAAAAATTCTGAAATAATTGCACAAGGTATAAAACATACAATTACAGCAATCTAAATTTTCTCAGATTTTTCAAAGGAATATACCCATCATTTCTACACAAAAATCCATAAGGGTAAAATGGTCATTTTGTTTCATAAACTACTTAAGCTTCATCCAACAGAGATATAATTTATTTCTAGTGTTTATTATGTCACTCCTTAGTGCTCAACATAAATTGAACATCTTATGATAAGGGTAGACCTATTTTAAATTTATTTCCTAAATAGGACCAAATTTTCAGAAATTCAAAATAATGGAATTTTTTGTTCCCAAAAATCCCACCATTGTTATGAGAGGTGTATTACACCCTCATGTGTCTCCATAATGAAAATTATGATTTTTAAATGTTCCAAGTTGGCTGAATACACATTATTCCATTTTAGACTAAATGCACACAAAGCCTATAATAAGCCAACACATGCAAGTGGGTTTACCCAACTTGCATTGGTCCAAATTGGCTAACGTTTAAAACATACACTTATAATATCCCTAAGGACATGCCACCAAAATTTGGTGTCATTTGGAATCTCACAACTCCAAATATTTCATTTATTTCATTTTGGGTATTTTAGTAAAAACTATAGAAAACTTTTTCCCAAAAACTCTCATTTTTGTACAGGGGTTAACCAAGCCATAAACAGGCATGCACCCAAACTTTTGGGTCATTTGGATGAATAGTTTGACTTGGGCATCATTTTGAAATTCTGCCCTAGCTAAGGACCAACCCTAGCAAAATTGTCCTAGAGGTCAGACCACTGGACCAACTCTCACATTAAGGGTGGCAAATTAAAGCTAACACAAAGGGCTACATTTTTCATGTTCATGTCATCCTCTGGAAATGTATGTAAGAGCCCTATTTTGGACATGCAAGATCACTAAACTAATGTGACAAAAATTTCATTTCATTTCATTAAAATAATAACAGAATTAAATTGATTTTAATAAAAATGCAGTGCACGAATCTTGAAGTTAGATTGGGCGGCATACTTTCATCTTCCCCAAGTGTTCAACGGCTGAGATCAAGCCGACCTGGGCGATATTGCGGGGCCATTTCCGGCCACCTGAGGCGGCGCCACCCCCGGCCAACGGTGCCATCACCTTCACGGTGATGGTGGCTATCCTTTGCCGGTGATGAGGCGGCGGGAGACGGCAGTGACGACGATCAAGCTTAATTGAGAAAAAGCTTGAAAACACTCCCATTTCTCCCATGGCATCGGGCTTAATTGAGCCTGATATCTCCCCTACTTGATCTAGGATTCTAGTACGGGTAGAGGGACGGTGAAACGAACCTGTGTTGGTGGCTGGCGGCGAGGATGGAGGCGGGTGGACATTCCCGACCTTACTCCGGCGACACCTCTCGGATTCATGGTTCCTGCACCGTTTCCTTCACTCCAGCTATCGATTTCTACTCTTTTTTGCCCTCTGAAGCTAATGGAATAACTATTTCTGGCTAGGAGGGGGTATATGGAGAGATACAACCAATGCAAGCTCGGTTTGGAGCTTTGGTTGTATCACCCTTCATGCCAAGTAGGCACCATGTAGTCAAATTCTCTGGAAATTCTCTGAGGAGGCCAGCCAACACAATTTTTGGGTTGATGGAGCCAAGGCCAAGTGGCCTCTGCTTCTTTAATTCACCTGCTTGCATCAAGCCAAAATCTGCCAGAGAAGGACACGGCTGGTGACACGCCCATGACACGCCTGTATCACAGGCCGTCTACCTCTTACTTGACACTCGACGATCGTCGAACGCAGGGTTTCACGATCGTCGAACGAGCAATTTTTGTCGATCGTCGAACGCAGGGTCACTCGACGATCGTCATACGCAGGGTTTCACGATCGTCGAACGAGCAATTTTCGTCGATCGTCGAACGCATGGTCACTCGAAGATGGTCGAGCAGCTTTTCGTCGATCGTCGAACGCAGGGGTCACTCGACGATCGTCGATCTGCGTTTGACGATCGTAGAATGCAGAGGGACATTCGATAGTTGTCGAGCACCTTTTGCCGATCGTCGAACGTAGGGGGGACACGCCCTGGGACACGGCCGCGTCCCAGGCCCTGTCACCCAAAACATTTTTCCTGCTGAGAAGTTGGGATGTTATCAGTCATCGAGCACCTTTCGACGATCGTCGAACGCAGAGGGGGACACGCCCTGGGACACGCCCATGTCCCAGGTCGTGTCACCCAAATATTCAGTCGCCGAGCACCTTTCGCCGATCGTCGAACGAAGGGGGGACACGCCCTGGGACACGCCCGTGTCCCAGGCCGTGTCACCCAAATATTCAGTCGTCAAGCACCTTTCGACGATCGTCGAACGCAGGGGGGTACACGCCCTGGGACACGCCCGTGTCCCAGGCCGTGTCACCCAAAACTTTTTCCTGCTGAAAAGTTGGGATGTTACAAATCCCAATAAACAAGAAAATAATTTCGTCCCCGAAATTCAAGTTCGGGTCTACGGGGATTCTACTTGCAAGAGTTATAAGAAATTTTAAACTTATAAACTAAAGTATACCTGAAGTGAACAGCTCCGGGAGTCGCTCCAGCATTAGATCCCTCGGCTCCCAGGTGTGTTCCTCCCGTCCATGGTTAGACCACAACACCTTCACAAGAGGTACCTTCTTCTTCCACAACACTCAGACATCTATATCATCAATCTGGATCGGCTCTAATCTGATGGATCTGTCTGGCGCTATCAGACCGGTTGTACTAGTAACATGCTGCTCCGACCGTAGGAGATCTCTTCGCAAGGAAGAGACATGGAAGACGTCGTGTAGGGCACCCAACTCCGGTGGCAGCTGCAGTCGACAAGCTAAGGGGCCGATCCGCTCCAGGATCAAGTATGGACCCATGTATCGAGGACTGAGCTTCTTGTGCCTCCGTACCCGAGAGACACCATGTACCGGACGTATCTTCAGGAAAACCCTGTCTCCAACCTAGAACTCCACCTTTCGGTGCCGAGCATCATAATACTTCGCATGTGTGCTCTGGGCCTCTAGCAGCCGATCCCTGATCAAATGTACCTGAGCCTCCGTATCCTTCACATAATCAGAACCAAGAGCTTTGGTATCCACATCCTGAACCCATGACAGCGCTGTCTGACATTTCCTCCCATAAAGTGCCTCGTAAGGAGCCATCCTGATGCTAGCCTGGTGGCTGTTATTTTAGGAGAACTCAATCAGTGGTAGTAGCCTCTCCCAATGCTTCCCCGTATCCAATATGCACAGGCGGAGTAGATCCTCTATGGTCCGGATGGTCCGCTCGGTCTGTCCGTCGGTCTGCGGGTGGAAGGCGGTACTAAAAGTAAGCCGATAGCCCAAGTAAGCATGCACGGCCCTCCACTCGCTCGAAGTGAACCGACCATCACAGTCCGGAACAATCGTCCTGGGAATGCCATGGTATCTGACAAACTGCTGCACGAATAGTCTCACCAAAACTGCAACTGGAGCATCCTTCCGGACTGGAATAAAGCGCGCTACCTTGGTTAGTCTGTCTACTATGACCCATATAGATTCATGCCCAGAGTGGGAGCGAGGTAGTCCGTGCACAAAATCCATAGCAATGTCCTCGAACTTCCACTCTGGGACTGCCAGTGGTTGTAGTAAACCTCCTAGGCTCTTGCATTTTGCCTTAACGCACTGGCACGTCTCACAATGTGTCACAAAGTGGTCGATCTCCCTCTTCAGCCCAGGCCAGTACATGGTCCTCCGTAAATCTGCCCACATCTTGGTGATGCCGGGATGCACTGAATATCTAGAGTAATGAGCCTCTCTGAGTATGTCATCCCGGATACTGCCATTTTCATATCTTCAGTGAAAGAATTGGTTTCAAGATATCCTAAACACCTAGAGGGGGGTGAATAGGTTCAATTCCTTTTTATTAAGGCAAATAATATATGTCACTAGTAGACAGCCTATGCAACAACTATCATAGCACAGTTAATAGAAACACAGAAAATCACAGCATACACACAGATTTATAGTGGTTCCCCAAGAGATGGGTACATTCACTTTCCCCTTCGCCTATCTAGCAGTATACTAGATTCGGCCTAACTACCTTCTTCCTTCTCAGATCCTCAGATCTTACAACTTAGAACCCAGAGTGGTTCCTACAGCTCAGACTTCAGAAAGTCCTACAACTCAGATTCTATCAGAGAATCCTACCTCATAGTGACTCCACACTCCTACCACTCAGGCAATCAAGCCCTACCTCAGCCTCTTCCACCAGGCTTACAACTCAGAGAAATCAATCTCCTACCTCAGGCACTCTGCCCTACCTCAGCCTTTATAAACTTAGGCTTACAACTCAGAGAAATCACTCTCTTACACTCAGATCTATAAAAGATCTTATAGAAAAATTGATTATAAAAGAGATAAATCCTTCACCCAGGTAGAGAGAGAAAGGGGTGAAGGCTTATTGATCAGTTCTTGATTGATCTGACTGCTTATGATTCAACCTGTCTTAGCTTCTTCAAAGCTTCTTGAATCTGAACAAAGTAAGGTTGATCTTCTTGTGAAGTTAGAGATGATCCTCAATCCAGCTTCCTTCTTCTATCGAGAATTTGATCTGAAATCTATTTGCAAATTTGTTCAGAATCTGCCTTCTCTTAATGACTTATAGATTTCAACTGTTAGTAAAATGTCAAGTCCTTTCTTCTTAGATCTCTTTTTGATGATAGAACAGGTCTTTATAGACACATCTGAGGCTACCAACTGTTCCAGTTCACAACGGCCTTCTGACATCTATGACAGATGCAATAGCTTTGTTAGTTATGACAGCTGTCAAGTCTTCAGTCTTGACACCTGATACCTCATTGTACTCTATCTCAGCAGAAAAGCGTCGAGACAATACTTCAAATATGTCAACACAAATAGACCATGTGTCGACACAATTCTTGATGATGTTGACACAGCTCACATAATGTCGACACAACTCTTCTTTATCTACTCGACACAGCTTCTGTGTAATGTGTCGGCACAAGTCCTCTGTATCGACACAATAGCTTCTAGTCCCGACATAGTTGGTATTGACAGAATTCTAGTGTGTGTCGACCCAAGTCCTGTGTGTCGACACAATTACTGTTGACAGAATTTCTATGTGTCGACATAAGTCCTGCGTGTCGGCACAATCTGCTTCTGGTTTCGACATATTTTCTTCACAAGTGTCGACACTTGTACTTAGAAAATTTTCCTGCATTTCCTTAACCTGCACATTGAAACTCAACGTCCAATCAAATACACATTGATGAATATCATTGAGTTAAGTGAGGCTTCTTCAAATCAGGTACACAGTTTCTAATGTACCCAACAATCTCCCCCTATTTGAAGAAGACATAACCCTTAGTCAATGATATACATCACTTATAATAAAACAAAGATTATGATGTATAAAAGCATTACTCAGATAGGGTAACTCATAAACAGAAACAGTATGTAATATCATCACAAAATATGATAAAATATAGTGAACAAGAATTAGTTTTGTTTTTGTTAAATTACAAGGATTTTAGAACAAAAGATTACATAGTTCTAACCCTAGTCAATCTATCCTAGGATTGATCAAGCTCCTTGATGACAATTCCTTTGCCAGACTAAATCCTAGCTTGTACATTAGCTTCTGTGTCATTAACCGGCTTCTTTACTTTCAGATCCTTCTTCTTGAGCTCTTCAGCCTTGGTCTTTTGCCTTTCAAAGTAATGATAAGGCTTTGGAAAATATTTGCTAGGCTCCACAGAGTTAGCAGGTATTTTCCCAGATTTGAGATCTCTTCTGAACTGATATATGGCATCTTGCCGCTTCTGATATTTGCTCCATTCCTGTTTAGAATACCACTTGCCTCTATCATGCATATTGTCTTTAACATCCTGCCAAGCAGTGAGAATAATGTTCCTGGAGGTTGGACTCCATTGTTCAAAATCAGGCTTCAATTCTGCCTGTTCTCTGAACCTTTTCTTAGATAGTTGAGCTTCTTTTTGAGCATCTCTAGCTCTTTGTGCTTCTTTCTCTCTTTGCAATGCAGCTTCAGACATTTTAATCTTTTCAATAATAACATTCTGTGCCTCCTCTGGAGGACTATACATTTGTTGTACTGCAGACTGAATTTCTGCAAAGTCTGAAGGTGGATAAATGATTTGGGCTACTTCCTGCTGAATCCCTTCAATATAAGCAGGTTGAATTCCTGATTCAGTAGTGTTATCATCATCACAAAGGGGTGGATAACCAAGAGTGGCTCTAATAGAATTGGTTATCCATTTAGCATGATCTGAGCTTGCTTTGACTAATATTCTCTCCCCCTTTATGACTTTTCTTTCGATATGGGCTCTTAGATCATCCTTCTAAAATCTTATCTGATCAGCTACATAATTTGTGCCTTCTTTATAATAGGATTTGAATTTTTGCATTTGATCAAAAATTGCCTTTTGAGGGGCCTGGATAGCGGTTTGGACAGTAACTAAATCCGCTTTGATTTGTTTATCAAACTCAGACTTTACTGTACTCATTTGGTTAGTGATAGCAGATGATTGATTCTTGAGTTCTGTGACAATAACATTATGGGATTCTGTGAGATTGTCATTCATTCTGATTTTATTTTTCAGGATATAACCTTGTTTCACTGCAATGTCCTCTATCTGAGTCTTTACGTCCTGTTGTTTCTTGGCCAAATATACTATAGCATTACCTCCCTTATGGAAGCAATCTGTTATCTCCTTTTTATGCAAATTTACTTCAAATATGATAGATTTGATATCTTGGGCCAGCTAAAATTGCAACTCTTTATTGCTATCATCGACATATTTCTCAATAGCAAGTCTTTGCTCATCCATCTTTACATGTACTGTCACCAAAAGTGAACCGAAGTCTATTACAGGAGCTTGCATTTGTGGGGCAGTCTGCAAGATTTTCTTATAGCATGAGCTCCTCTTTCTGAGCTCCACAAGTTTCCTCTTCTTTGCCCTGGAGGCTTCTTCATCTTCAGAAGAATCAGATGAACTTTCTATGTCCACTGTGTCTTTTAGACTAGAGGCAATGATGGACAGCTCCCCCTCAGTCTTTGCTCATTGTAAGTTAGGAAATAACTCTTCCAGAGTTACCTCTTGTTGCATTTGAACTGGTGGAATTACTTTCTCTTTCTCAGCAGATGAACCTCCTTCAATTTCAAAAGTTTCTTCCATGGTAATTTCATGTTCAGGGACATTGTCTTGGTTATTTTTATCAACATCATTCATGAGCACGTCTAGTGCATCATTCTCAGTGCCTATAGCAGCTTGATTTATATCATGTACTACCTCAAGTATAGATTGAGTGGCTGCTTGACTGTCCAATGCAGATGTTTCGACATTTGGCTCTTGCACATTAGCTCCCCCTGAAGTTGATGTCACTTGTGGAGCTGGAGCTTGAAGAGGCTCACTAGCTCCCCCTTGAAGAGGCTCTTCCTGGACCTGATCAACTGAGATATTTCTTGCAGGAATCTGCTCCCCCTGTACCTGACCATCAGTTAAAGTTTCTAGAGTACGTGATTTTCTAGTCCTTTCTGGTCCATCATTATCTGAATTGAAAACAACTTCTTCCTCTGAATCACTATGTGGAGATTTCTTCTTTTTCTGAACCTTTTTCATGACTTTCTGAGGTGTTGAAACATCCTTGGTCAACACCCTATCCCATCTGGATAGTATTCTTAAGTCCATTCTCCTCATATGATTAATCTTAGAACCTGTAGTTTGATTCATTACCTCTGGAATATTCAAAGGCAGATACAACCTTAGTATTCTGCCCAAATTAGATTTCTTGATACTTTCTTTGATCTTTTCAAAGACAACAGTAGACCAGTTAGTTTTCACCTTGAACATAACTCTGATCATGAGATTGAACATATAGGCTGAAATTCAATCATGTCCTCCTGATTTGCACAGAATAACCTTGCCTATAATCTCAGACAGGAATTTGCCCTAGGAATTCATTCCCTTCCTGTTCATTGAAGATCCAATCTTGGTAGTGGGATCCAGTCCATACCATTGCAGAGCATCTTTTGTCATGGAAGATGGTATGTCATCTTCTTCCTTAGTCCTGGGAAGTTGAAGTGTCTTACTTAAAATCTTCTGTGTGAGTTTTACCTTAGTTCCTTGGACAGATGATTTAATTTTCATGCCCTTCGAATCCTTTGATGCCGACGAGTAGAATTCAAGAACCTCCTTCTATGTCCTGGTAGGTTCAGAGACTAAGTACTCCAATCCATTATCGGTGATTAGGGTAATGACGGCTTGGATTTCTTGCATGGCAGCCTCAAACGCATTGTGAACCAATTCATATCCCTCGTTGATGTTCTCTTCCATTTTTGGCGCCATTACGGATGAGAGAGAGAGAGAAAAAAAAATTGAAGGTCTTGTCGACACAAATGGATTGGTATCGAGAATTCTGAGAGCGTAGTCGACAAGGTCTTGTTTCCACCTATTTATACATCTCTAACAAAGAAGGCCAAAAGGCGGGCAAAAATTTGCTTATTGTGTCGACACAGTTGGGATGGTGTCGACACAGACTACTAAAGTCTCGACAGAGAATTTAAAGGTATTACAATACTATGTGTCGACACCAATTGCGATGTGTCGACATAGACAACCTTAAGAGTCTACACTAATTTCTGCGTGTCGACATAGACGACTGTTTGTGTCGACACCAATATCTAAGTGTCAGGAGAGCTATGTGTCGACACCAAATTCTGAGTGTCGACACAATCTTCTTGATGTGTCAACAGAATTTTCCTTATGTGTCGACACCAACTAATAAGTGTCGACAAAGATTTCTTTATGTGTTGACTCAGAATTACTTAGTCATATTTACCATTCTATTCCAAGTTTAGCATGCCTAATTCAATTTTAAAATAATTGAATTTAGTTTCATCCAGTGGTTTGGTGAACATGTCAGCAATTTTATTATTTGTGTTGACAAATTCTAAACTTATGTCTTCTTTTTCAACATGATCTCTAATGAAATGAAACCTAATTTCTATGTGATTTGTTCTGCTATGTGAAACAGGATTTCTAGCAATAGATATGGCACTTGTAGAATCACAATATAATGGAGTTCTACTTACCTTGAAGTCATAGTCTTCAAGTTGATGTTGTATCCATAACAGCTGAGCACAGCAACTGCCTGCAGCTACATACTCTGACTCAGAAGTGGATATAGCCACACTTGTCTGCTTTTTGTTGCAATCTTCCACCCAGGAACTGACATATGCTAGTGGTGCTTTTCCTATCTTCTTTGCAACCTGCAAAGTCTGCATCTGAATTACCTGTTAGTAGTAAATCTCTATTCTTAGGGTACCAAAGGCCAAGATTTGGTGTTCCCTTAAGATATCTCAAAATTCTTTTGACAACAGTATAATGTGATTCTTTTGGGCAGGCTTGATACCTAGCACAGACACATGTAGCATACATGATGTCTGGTCTACTAGCAGTAAAGCAAAGAAGGGAGCCAATTATCCCTCTATACAGAGACTCATCTACAGGTTTTCCTGCATCATCTTTGCCTATAGGCATACTTGACCCCATTGGAGTTCTCATGGTGGAGGATGACTCCATGCCACATTTTTTGATTAACTTATTGGTGAACTTAGACTGGGATATGGACAAGACATCATCAGTGTGTCTGACTTGGAGTCTCAAGTAGAATTTTAGCTCACCCATGCTGCTCATCTCAAACTTCCCTTGCATAAGTTTAGCAAACTTTCTACAAAGGTTATTTTCAGTTGATCCAAAGATAATGTCATTAACATATATCTATACTAGGATGATCTTGCATTTTGATTCCCTTAGGAATAGAGTTTTGTCTATTTTCCCCCTTGAGAATTTGTTCTCAATGAGGAAGGTAGACAATGTTTCATACCAAGCCCCAGGGGCTTGTTTCAATCCATATAGAGCTTTCTTAAGCCTATAAACATAATTAGAATAAAGAGGATCTACAAAACCTAAGGGTTGTTCAACATAAACTTCCTCTTTTAAGTCACCATTCAAAAATGCTGACTTTACATCCATCTGGAATACCTTGAATCCTTGGTAAGCTGCATAGGCAAGGAACAGCCTTATTGCTTCCAACCTTGCCACTGGGCAATTGTCTGGTCAAAGTCTATTCCTTCTTCCTGAATGTAGCCTTTCGCTACCAGTCTTGCTTTGTTCTTGAATATAATGTCATTTTCTTCTAACTTGTTCTTGTAGATCCACTTAGTCCCTATGACATTGTGATTCTTTGGTTTAGGAACCAACTTCTAGACTTTACATTTTCTTAATTGATTCAGCTCTTCCTGCATGATATCAATCCAGTTTGAGTCTTGTATGGCCTCTTCAAATTTCTTGGGTTCCATCTGGGACAGGAAACTTGAGCAAAGAACTGTGTTCAAGTTCTTGCTTCTGGTCAGAACACCATGTCTTGGATCACCAATAATTTGTTGTGTTGGATGATCCCTTAGATGTCTTATCACTGGAGGTAATCTATCTACAACTTGATTTTCTCCAATCTCCCCACCAGGCTGTACTTCATTGTCTTCATCATTAGCTTGTGGGTCTTGTACTCCCCCTGGACAACATCCATCATTTTCCTCATCCTATCTTGCAGGTTGGTCTTCACTAATGGTTAGCTTGTCCATCTTTTCCTTCAAACCTGTAGAGCTATAAGAAATGCTAGACAGCTCACAGTTGATTAGCTTAGATTCATCAAAGACTACATGGATTGATTCTTCCACAACTTGAGTAGTCAAGTTGTAGATCCTGTATGCCTTGCTATTTCTGCTGTACCCAACAAGTATCCCTTCTTGAGATTTGGCAGCAAACTTAGTTAAATATTACTTGTCATTGTTAAGTACATAACACTTGCTACCAAAGATTCTAAAGTAGGCTAAATTTGGTTTCTTCCTTTCATAATCTCATAGGGTGTCTTCTTGTGGCTTTTGGTGATGGAAGCTCTGTTGAGAACATGACATGCAGTGATTACTGCCTCAGCCTAGAAATATTCTAGGAGAGAAGTGTCACTTAGTAGTGTTCTACCAGCCTCAATAAGAGTCCTATTCTTTCTTTCAGCAATCCCATTATGCTAGGGAGTTCTAGGTGAGGAGAACTCTTGATGAATCCCAAGTTCTTCACAAAATCTTGTCATGCATTCAGACTGAAATTCAGTCTCATGGTCACTTCTGATTTTGACCACTGAATAGTTAAGTTCATTTTGAATTTTCCTAACAAAATTGTGGAAGACAGTAGTGGTTTCAGATTTCTACCTCTGGAAGAAAACCCATGTAAATCTAGAATAGTCATCCACAACCACAAATGTAAAAATTTTCCTACCTAGACTATGAACTGGCATAGGACCAAATAGATCAATATGCAGGAGGTACAAACACCTCACTGAATCTTTGGTATCAAGACTGTGGAAGGAGGTCTTAGTCTGTTTGCCTTTTTGACAAGCTGAATACGCACCCTCCTTGATGCACTTGACCTGAGGATCATTTCTCACTAGCTCTTTACTAAAAAGTTGACCTATAGTCTTGTAGTTAAGGTGAGCTAGCCTCTTATTCCATTTGACACAATGAGAAGCTTTCTCATCTGCAACTAGGCAAATAGGAGAATCTTTATTCTCACCCACAAAATTTAGACAATAGACATTTCTTTTTCTATAACCTGACAAGATTACCTCTTGATCACTTGTCCTTCTAATCTGACACATATTCTTAATAAAAGAAGTGTCATAACCAAGATCACTTAGTCTTCTTATGCTTATTAGGTTATGTTTCAGACCTTTCACATAAGTCACTTGGGTGATAGTGATAGAGCTATTGGAAATGATACCAAGCCCTTTGATGACCCCCTTTTCAGATCCACCAAAGATCACATTGGGTCCATTTTCTATGGGAGAGTAATCCTTCAGCATCCTTCTTGTTCCAATCATATGCCTGGAACATCCACTGTTCAAGTACCATATTGGGGTATGGTCACTTGGACTCACCTGCATCAAATAAAATTACCTACCCTTAGAACCCCAATAATTATTGGGTTCCAGGTTCAGGTTAGACTGAAATTTGACATGCTTGCCTGCAACATTTCTGACAGGTAAGCCAACATTTTTCTCGACACTACTGTTGTGCCAACAATCAATGGCATAATGACCGACTTTGCCACAACACCAACACTCATATCTGTTGTATCTTATTTTAAGTATAGTCTTAACAACATAGCTGTCAGCAGTCCTTTATTCTGTAGGTACAGTGGTCCTTTTATTGAGTGATGGGGCCGGTGCATCAAACACTGATGATTCCTGAAGAACATGGTGTGTTTGTTCATGGGCTGCCCTATTGGCATTTGCATCCTTGTCATTCTAATCACCATGCTTATAGTGACCATGTGGGATGTCATGGTTATACTTGTTAGTAGGCTGCATCACTTTCCTGAAAGAAATAGGGGGTTTGGAGGCTAGTGGCTGAATTGGGGGCTTGCCTTTTCTTTTGGAATTAGCTGCACTTGTTCTTCCCTTGAAACCTAATCCTGTCTTACCCTTTTGGAGGATGAAGTTATCAATTAAGGGTAAGACTGACTTTGGCTTTGAGAATTTAGCCACAAGATCCTTCTCTCTTTCAAGTAGACAATAAAAGTGTCCCACATCTCTTTGGAGGTTTTGCAGTGAACCAAGTTTTGGAAAGTTGAGTCATCTATAGCACTAACTGTAACACACCCTATCCGTCACTTAGCATATAGCAGTAGGTCCGGCTGGGGACCGACGTCATATACCACATACAGACCGGGTGGTTACTCAATGGAAACCACCCAACCAATAACTAACGTCCTACACAGAGTCATTCTAGTGGAAATAATTATTAAAAGTTGCAAATTAAAGAACCCAACCAAACATGAATGTCCACTACTCAAAACAATAGGAATGAAGGTACAATACACAAGTACACTGGCCTTAAGGCCATACAATTATTTACTCAAATTACATGTTTTTCAAACCTCGGCACGCAGGCCAGTCACACCTGAATAAAACAATTAAACACTTAATATTAGGCCTTCGAGGGACGGCTCAGCAACTTGGGCTTTAGCCCGTTATTTACCGTCCGGCTCCGCAACACCTGCAAGCAACAAACCATCGCACGGTGGCAAACAAAAGCAACGGTCAGCTATGCTGACCAAATTATAACGATCCCTCCCCCGAACTCGGGGCGGCGATGCTCCTTCCCTGCACTTTATTAGCATAACCAAACAGTAATGAATCAACACTTCATCACAGGCGTAGGCACGCACGGCCACACACCCCATGCTCTCAGGGCACATTCTCATTGGACTCGGACAATGTCACGTCAATTTAAGCCATAGACATTGCGGTCTCACCACCGCACTTGGATGGCCAGTCTCGTGAGAATTTTGTCTTTCCGGCATTGGTCACGTCATTTTAAGCCATAGACAGCCTAAGACCCTCCATCCATGCCAACAGCAACAACCGAACGACATAGAGCGGGTACGGTTCCGCCTAACCTGTTAGTCACATCGCAACGACAATTTAAGCCATATGCGCGGGTCAAACTTTCTCGAGTCACAATCCGATTACACACTTCACATAACCCAGTTATGTACAAGTTGGCTCCCAGGCCACCATGTTGGTAGAATCACGCATCTGCCCAGTTTTCCGAGTGCACTTTGGAGTTAATCCCCTAGGTTCCCTGTTGCAATCTACCGCGTAGAAAACCCGAAAAACAAACATTCGCACGGAGTCTTCTTCGGCCATTCATGCAATGCAACATGACCGATCCAGACCAACTTGTTCGGGTAGGCTTCACACATCATGCCTATATCCGTTCTCGATTACGGACTCTACATGTACACAACGGGGACTATTCATGTCTACTCGAAGGAACGCCTCAACTCACCGCAAACTCGCGAGAGCGGGCTTCCTATGTAAAGAAAAAGAGGACTTCACATGTCCTAGGATGAGAATCGTTACCCTAGCATTTTTCCTTGGCGCCATGGAAATCTATGCGGTTGAAAAGCACCGCAATCTCCTTGCCTCCGTAGATCTGAATTCGGGTTGCGATTTGGAGCTCCGAAGCTCCGTCGGTGACCGGATCTAGCCTCCTTCTTCTTCCTTGCTCTCCCGTCTCTCTAGATCTTTTGAAAGAGATTGGTGGGATGAACTGAGAGATTTCTAACCCTAAACCCAGGTATATCCCATCAGGAACAACCCCCAGCCGTCAGATCCCAAAGTAACGAAATGGACGACCACGATCTGGATCTGAAATCCAAAATCTGGGCCGAACACGGCCTGTGACACGCCCGTGTCCAAGACCGTGTTCCCCACTTGCCGTCGAAACTGACGTGTCCCGAAAAGTACATGGGCACCCGACACGCCCATGTCGAGCCTGACACGCCCATGTCAACCAGTATACGGTCGTGTTCTCGGTCGTGTTCTCCCATCGACATAGGTCCAAGATTGTCCCGCAAAGGACACGGGTCCTCGACACGCCCGTGTCGGATTTGACATGCCAGTGTCTTCCTGACACGGACGGTGTTCCGACCCGTGTAACAACCATGCCTCAGCCCGACTTCAACCTGTAAAGGATACGACCAGGGACACGCCCGTATCGCAGGCCGTGTTCGCTGCTTGACGATCGTCGAATCCAAAATTCGTCGACCTCTTGGCCAGATCGTCGACCCGAGCATGACACGCCCTGGGACACGCCCGTGTCCCAGGCCGTGTAACCCCTTCCAAGTTCCAAACTTTTTACGAAATGCTACCCGTCATTCTTTTGAGTTTCGGGGCGTTACAGCTCTCTCCCTATTAAAAGAATTTCGTCCCGAAATTACGAAAATGGAAATAAAGCACAAAACTAAAGCGGTACCTGAGTGGAATAACTCTGAGTACTCCTCAAGCATGGTCTGCTCTCGCTCCCAAATGAGCTCTTCCCAACCGTAATTGTCCCAACGAACCTTGACCATCCCGATCTCTTTGTTGCGCAGCCGCTTGACTTCCGAGTCCTCAATTCGTACGGGCTTGACCTTCGTCATCAACCCATTATCGACCGGCACTCGATCGACTGCAATCACTTGCGAAGGCTCTTGCATCGCCTTCCGCAGCACCGATATGTGGAATACATCGTGTAGACCACTAAGCTCCACTGATAGCCTCAATCGATAGGCTGCTTCACCAATCCGCTCCAGAACCTCAAACTGTCCAAGGTACCTCGGGCTCAGCTTCTTCATGCGCCGCACCCGCGAGACACCCTTGAACGGCTTGATCTTCAAGTACACCCAGTCACCGACAGCGAACTCCACGTTCCTGTGCTTGGCATTGTAGTACTTAGCATGCCGGTCCTGAGCGATTAGAAACCTCTCTCGAATCATTCGAAGCAACGACGTAGCATCTTCCACCTCTTAGCGCTTATATAACTTTGACTCACCCGTTTCCAACCAAGACAACGGCGTGCGACATCATCTACCATAAATGGCCTCAAAGGGCGCCATTTGAATACTCAACTGGTAGCTATTGTTGTACGCGAACTCCACCATGTATAGGTGATCTTCCCACTGCTTCCCGAAGTCCAGGACGCTCATGCGAAGCATGTACTCCATCGTCGTATTGACCCTATCGGTCTGCCTATCCGTTTGTGGATGAAAGGCTGTGCTGAAACTCAGCTTCGTTCCCAACATCTACTGCACCAGCCTCCAATCATTGGACGTGAACCGCCCATCCCGGTCACTCACGATGCTGTGGGGCACACCGTGAAGCTGAACAATGTTATCCACGTACATCTTTGCTAATTTCTCCATGGGATCCTCCTTCCTATGCGGAATAAAGTGCGACACCTTCGTCAGACGATCTACGACCACCCAAATGGCATCGTTCCCCTTTTGCGACCTTGGCAACCCGTGCACAAAGTCCATAGTGATGTCGTCAAACTTCCACTCCGGAATAGGCAAGTACTTCAAGAATCCTCCCGGTTTTTGGCACTCCGCCTTCACCAAGGCGCAAGTTTGGCACTTCACCACGTACAGTGCCACATCCTTCTTAAGCCCTGGCCACCAAAATAATTTATTCACATCGCGGTACATCTTCGTGCTCCCCGAGTGAATTGAGTACTTGGTATGATGCGCCTCGTACAATAATTCCACCAGCAGATTGCCCACGCTTGGGACGCATAGACGACCGTCTTTCCAAAGTAATCCATCCTCAACAACGAATTGGGAATTTGACCCATCCAGAGCCTCAATCATGATCTGCTTCATGTGGCCATCCATATCCAAAGCCCGTCGAATCCAATCAGCCAAGTCACACTGAACTTCAGTTCAGTTCAAAAGCGCTTCAGCACTTGACTGCTTGTCTACGCAAGAGATCTCCAATGCCTGCAACTCCCGAACCAACCGCTCGTCATAGACCGACAGCCAATTGGCTTGAGCTGGGGCCCTGCGACTCAACGCGTCCGCAACCGCATTGCCTTTCCCCGGCACGTAATGGATCTTGAATGTATAGTCCCCCAGGAACTCCATCCATCTACGCTGCCGCATGTTCAGATCTTTCTGATCCAACAAATACTTCAGGATCCTATGGTCGGTATAAATATCGACCTTCACCCCATACAAGTAGTGCCTCTACAGCTTCAAGGCGAAAATTACGGCCGCTAACTCCAAGTCATGGACCGGATAATTCCTCTCGTACACTTTTAGCTGTCTCGAGCCATACGCTATCACACTACCATGCTGCAGTAGCACACAACCCAAACCACTGCCTAAAGCATCGTTGTAGATCTCAAAACCTTTGGTCCCACTCGGCGAACTCAGCACAGGTGCCGTGGTCAACCGACACTTCAACTCCTCAAAAGCTCGCGCGCACTCCGGCGTCCAAATGAACTTCTGCGCTTTCCTCGTCAAAGTTGTGAGGGGTAACGCTATCCGCGAGAAGTTCTCCATGAAGTGCCTGTAATAGCCGACAATCCCCAGAAAACTCCGGACTTCCGCTACCATAGAAAGTACAGGACACTCTCGTATCGCAACAATCTTCGCCGGATCCACCGCAATGCCCTCTCCACTGACTATGTGACCAAGGAACGCCACTGAGGATAACAAAAACTCGCATTTGGAGAATTTGGCGTACAATTGATTCCTCCTCAGTGTCTCCAGCACCAAATTTAGATGCTTAAAGAAGTTATCCTCCTCACTCTGCGAGTACACCAATATATCATTGATGAAGACGATCACAAAATGGTCCATGTACTCCCTGAAAGTCCTGTTCATCAAATCCATGAACACCGACAGCACATTAGTCAGCCCAAACGGCATGACCGTAAACTCGTAATGCCCGCATCTCATACTGAACGCTGTCTTAGGTATATCACTCTCCCTTATTCTCAGCTGATAATACCCGGACTTGAGGTCCAACTTTGAGTACACCGTCGACCCGAATAACTGCTCAAATAGATCATCAATCCTTGGGATCAGGTACTTGTTCTTTTCTGTTAGCTTGTTCAACTCCCGATAATCAATACAAAGTCTCAAGCTTTTGTCCTTTTTAACAAAGAGGACTAGTGCGCTCTAAGGTGACGAACTTGGACGCACATAGCCTTGCTCCAACAACTCTTGCAGTTGCACCTTCAGCTCCGCCATTTCCTAAGGCGCTAGCCGATACGGAGAGCGTAACACAGGTTTCGCACCTAGCACTAGCTCAATCGTGAAATCTATCTTTCGTTGTGGTGGGGCTCCAGGAATATTGGCAGGGAACACATCAGGGTACTCAAATACCACTGAAATACTATCCATCGTAGTCTTAGGTTTTGCAACCTCCACTAGCATGAAGAACAGCTCTGCTCCAGCACGAACCGACTTCACCACCTGAAGATTAGACATCAACGTCTTGCTCGACACTTTCAAGCACGTAAAAGTCGTCTCACGACCTGTCCCTAGCTTGACTTCCTTACGACCGCAATAAATATAAGCTTGCTGCTCCGAGAGACAGTCCATGCCAAATATCACGTCGAACTCCACCAGCGGTAGTAACGACGCTTGCAAATCGAACTCTTGACTCCCAATACGAATCTTAATGCCACAGATTCTATCCGCGCGCATCGAACACCCATTAGGCAACAACACATCTATTTTGTCCTTCGCCATCAAAGAAGGTACTCCGATGTGCGATATGAATCCTTTGGACAAAAAGGAGTGTGAAGATTCCGTATCAAAGAGTGCTCTCACCGGATTCTCACATATCAAAACAAATCCTAAACAAGCAGTGGTAAGGTAATACGCGTATAACAAGTATTTAAAATTAACTTGCTATAAATTAAACTGTACCTGTCACCACATCCGCCAGCTTAATGTCCTCCTGTTGGCCAAAATGATAAACTCTCGGTTGAGCCGGAGCATAATGGGATGCAGTTGACTCCACCGCCTTGCCCTTCTCTTCATATGTTACTCCCGGCTTCCTCTCGAACTTTGGACGTCCGCTCCAGCAGTCCCGGGCAAAGTATCCCGGCTTCCCACAATTGTAACATGCACCCGGGGTTCGTCCCATAGTCGCCCCAGAAGAACTGGAAGAAGGGGCTGGACCCGAAGTCCTAGCCTTCTTAAAGATCTTACGGTAACCGGACTTTGAGGTAGTCGGCACCTTGAACTCAGTCTTCTTATCACCAAAGCTTTTCTTTGCTTGCACATTCTTTAAGTCCTTCTCCAAAGACCGGGTCGTGTTGACCAGGGTCAAGAAGCCCTGCGTCATAGGCCCCGAGAGCAGTAGCCTAAAGTCATCTCTCAAACCTTCATAGAATCGATTCGTCTTGTGCTCCTCATCCGCGATGGTGGAGCTAGCGTACCGACTCAATCGAGTAAACTTGTGGAGATACTCATACACGCTACTCTCTCCTTGCACCAACCTCTGGAACTCATTCTCCAATGCTATCCTCTGAGCTGAAGGGAGGTACCTTGCCAAGAATAGTCTCGAGAACTCCTCCATCGAGACGTCCACAATTTGCCTACCCCTCAAGTGATGTAGCTCCAAGCCTTCCCACCACAACCAAGCATCACCGTCCAGAAGGAACGTAGCTATAGTGGTCATCTGCCACTCCTCCATCTCCGTCATTATCAAGACTCTCTTCACTCAGGAGTGCCAGTCTTCAGCTTGGGATGGGGTTCCCAACCCCGAGAACACTAGAGGATTAAAGCTCATAACGTGCTTGAGCTGCCTTTCGGTTGCTCTCCTCGGCACCAAAGGTTCCACCACTACCTGCTCCACGCTTCTTTGCTCCGCTGCTTGAGGCGTTACCTGCTCCACCGCAGGGGCAGGCTACTGCATCTACCTTGCAGGCTACACATTGATCATCGCAAACACCGCTTCAGCCACCAATCGTATGGTTTTGGCCAAAGGAGGTGTTGCAGGACCATCATTTGGTGCAATACTAGCCTCAAACACTCGGCGTTCTTGTAACACCCCCATCCGTCGCATGGCATATAACAGAAGGTCCAGCTGGAACCCGACGCCATATACCACAGACAGTCGGAAGGGTTACCAAATGCATATTCAAACCATCCAATTAAGACTACATGTCCTACATAGAGCATTCTAGCGGAAGTTTTTAAAGTTGAAAGAACCCAACCTTAAAACCAACAAAGATGAATGTCCACAACTACAACTACAGGAATGAAACCCCAAATACACTGAAACAGGTACATGGCCTTATGGCCTTACAAATGTTCACTTAAAATAACATGTCTTACATACATCGGCTCGCAGGCCGGCCACACATGATAAATGTAAAAACAACTATTCTACGGCCTTCTAGGGCCAGCACAGCAACATGGGCTCCAGCCCACTATTTGGCGCTCGGCTCCACAGCACCTGCAAGCACATACCACCGCACTCTGGCAAATAAAGCAACGGTCAGCTAAAAGCCGACCAAATTATAACGACCCCGCCCCTTGCTCGGGACGGCGGTGCTCTTTCCCTGCATAACATTAGTCCAATAAAATAATATAGCGCAAATATATTTCGCCACAGGTGTAGGCTCGCACGGCCAAACACCTCGTGCACTCAGGGCACATTCATGGTGAACCCTGACCAATCAGTGCATTCACCACCACCCCCATGATGGCAACAACATGTGAGCATTTAGCCTTTCTGACCACCGTCTAAGGCTCCGACTATGCCTACGGCCAGTGCCCGTTTTCGTATTTCTCGCACCGTACCACATAGCCTAGGTCCAATTCCACTTGCCTGTTGCTCACGCCGCATATACAATTTAAGTCCTATGCGCGGGCCAAGCTTCTCTCGGATCCCAAAGTTTTCCAAACAATCTCATAACCCAGTTATGATCAAGGCCGGTTCCTACACCGCCAAGTTAGCAGAACACGTTTCCGCTCAGTTTTCCGGGTGCGCCTTGAAGCTAACCTCCAAGGACCACTGCTGCAATCTACCGCGTAGAAACCCAAAAAACCCAAAGCACGGAGTCTTCTCCAGCAAACCACATCAAATGCAACATCACTGATCCAGACGGTACACGTCCGGGTAGGCTTCACACACAATGCCTATGCCCGTACTTACGATTCTGGACTATATATGCAACACAAGGGGGACTATTCACATCAACCCCAAGGAACAACACGCACTCACCGCACACTAGCGGGAGCGGGATTCCCTATGCAGAAAGAAAGAGCTTCACATGTTCAAGTTGAGAATCGTTACACTTGTAGTTCATTTTGGCGCCATAGAAAAACTACGCGGACAGAACTCTTCTCAACGACCTTCCCTCCACGGATCCGCTCTCTGATTTCGAAATGGTGCTCCGATGCTCCGCCGGCGGCCGGAAACCTTCTTATTCTTCCTCTTCTCTCTAACACCTTGGAAGGAGAAAGCTTTGGAGAGAAAATGAGCGATTAACCCCCTATTCCCGGCCTTAATAGAGCAGGATCTCATCTGAGCTGTCGGATCTTAATTAAAGAAAATGAACGGCTCAAATCTGCACAAAATTCTCCAGATTTGGGCCGAACACTGCTTGGCACACGGCCGTGTCCCAGGCCGTGTGCCTAGATCCAGGCACGATCGTCGAACTGAGAGACGCACACAGGCCAAGACACGCCCGTGTCTCACCTGACACACCCGTGTCGGGTTCCTCGACACGCCCGTGTTCGTGGGCGTGTCACGCATAACCGCCACGACAACGGACACGACCCAACTGCACACAGGTAGGGACACGGGTAGACACACGCCCGTGTCGGATGACACGCCCGTGTCATCCGGCCGTGTTCCTGGCCGCGTCCTTCTCGGGATGGAAACGACCAGAAAATCACCAGCCAGACACGGCCTTGGACACGCCCGTGTCCTAGGCCGTGTACCCCTATAAAGTACCTAAACCCCCTTTTTTCGCGACTAACTAGCACACAAATTTCGGGGCGTTACAGTTCTGACGACCCAACACCCCTACTGATCACCTATAGTTGTACAAAGCACTGTTAAGCGACAATACAAAATTGCAAAGAGCAATTATAGGAACGCGCAGGTTCCTCAAACACGTGTATTTTCATTCCTAAGTGGACATTCATGGGTTCTTTTAATGTTATAACGATGACGCACACACATGTGCTCACCACCCCTTAAAAAGAATTCGCCCACGAATTCATTTAAGCCTGACCGAAACCAGTAGTCTAATACTAAATTGTAACACCCCCTATCCGTTACATAGCATATAGCAGTAAGCCCGACCGGGGCCCGACGTCATATACCACAGACAGACCGGGTGGTTACTCAATGGAAACCATCCAACCAATAACTAACGTCCTACACAGAGTCATTCTAGCGGAAACAATTTTTAAAAGTTGCAAATTAAAGAACCCAACCAAACATGAATGTCCACTACTCAAAATAATAGGAATGAAGGCCAATACACAAGTACACTAGCCTTAAGGCCTTACAATTGTTTACTCAAATTACATGTTTTTCAAACATCAGCACGCAGGCCGGTCGCACATGAATAAAGCAAGTAAACACTCAATATTAGGCCTTCGAGGGCCGGCTCAACAACTTGGGCTTTAGCCCGCTATTTACCGCTCGGCTCCGCAGCACCTGCAAGCAACAAACCACCGCACGGTGGCAAACAAAAGCAATAGTCAGCTATGCTGACCCAATTATAACGATCATGCCCCCGAACTCGGGGCGGCGATGTTCCTTCCCTGCACTTTATTAGCATAACCAAACAGTAATGAATCAACACTTCATCACAGGCGTAGGAACGCACGACCACACACCCCGTGCACTCAGGGCACATTCTCGGTGGACCCGGACAATGTCACGTCAATTAAATCCATAGACATTGCAGTCTCGCCACCGCCACTTGGACGACCAGTCTCACGAGCATTTTGTCTTTCCGGCATTGGTCATGTCATTTTAAGCCATACACCGCCTAAGACCCTCCATCCATGCCAACGACTCCAACCGAACGACATAGAACGGGTACAGTTCCACCTAACCCGTTGCTCACATCGCAACGACAATTTAAGCCATATGCGCGGGTCAAACTTTCCCGAGTCCCAATACGATTACACACTTCACATAACCCAGTTATGTACAAGTTGGCTCCCAGGCCACCATATTGGCAGAATCACGCATCTGCCCAGTTTTCTGGGTGCACTTTGGAGTTAATCCCATAGGTTCCCTGTTGCAATCTAACGCGTAGAAAACCCGAAAAACAAACATTCGCACAGAGTCTTCTCCGGTCATTCATGCAATGCAACAACACCGATCCAGACTAACTTGTCCGGGTAGGCTTCACACATCATGCCTATATCCATTCTCAATTACGGACTCTATATGTACACAACGGGGACTATTCATGTCTACACGAAGGAACACCTCAACTCACTGCAAACTAGCGAGAGCGGGCTTCCTATGCAAATGAAAAGAAGACTTCACATGTCATAGGATGAGAATCCTTACCCTAGCATTTTTCCTTGGCGTCATGGAAATCTATGCGGTTGAAAAGCACCGCAATCTCCTTGCCTCCGTAGATCCGAAGTTGGCTCGCGATTTGGAGCTCCGAAGCTCCGCTGGTGATCGGATCTAGCCTCCTTCTTCTTCCTTACTCTCCCGTCTCTCTAGATATTTAGAAAGAGATTGGTGGGATGAAATGAGGGATTTATAATCCTAAACCCGGGTATATCCCATCAAGAACAACCCCCAGCCGGCGGATCCCAAAGTAAGGAAACGGACGGCCACGATCTGGATCTAAAATACAAAATCTGGGCCGAACACGGCCTGTGACACGCCCCTGTTCAGGACCGTGTTCCCCACTCACCGTCGAAACTGACGCGTCCCGAAAAGTATACGGGCACCCGACATGCCCGTATCGAGCCTGACACGCCCGTGTCAACCAGTACACGGCTGTGTTCCCGGCCGTATTCTCCCTTCGACACAGGTCCAAGATTGTCCCGTAAAGGACACGGGTCCTCGACACGCACATATCAAATTTGACACGCCCATGTCTTCCGGACACGGCCCATGTTCTGACCCGTGTAACAACCACACCACAGCCCGGCTTCAACCTGTGAAGGACACGGCCTGGGACACGCCCGTGTCGCAGGCCGTGTTCGTTGCTTGACGATCATCGACTCTAAAATTCATCGACCTCTCGGCCAGATCGTCGACCCGAGCACGACATGCCCTGGGACACGCCCGTGTCCCAGGCCGTGTAATCCCTTCCAAGTTCCAAACTTGGTCTGAAACGCTACCCGTCGCTCTTTTGAGTTTCGAGGAATTACACTGACCATTTTTTCTGTGCTCTCTTATCCATAGTGGCTAAGATGATATCAACCTTTATCATTTCAGAGTAACTTTTTGGAGTCCTGAGGTTGGCATCAAGAACTGAGATGTTCATAGGAATGAATGACCCTTCTTTAACTATGATGTAGAATCTTGGGTCAGAAGCTCCAATGAATAATCTGACACACTCTTTCCATATGACAAAGATGTCCTTTCTACATATAGGTAGTTTCATGGATCCAAGTTCCTTGTGATTTTCACCTGAACCCATTTTGCCTAACTGATAACTACCTTGGAGATCAACTCAGACTGTTAAGTCTAGTCTTGAGTAACCTCCCTCTAATACCACTTGAAAGAATTGGTTTTAAGATATCCTAAACACCTAGAGGGAGGGGGGGTGAATAGGTTCAATTCCTTTTTATTAAGGCGGATAATATATGTCACTAGTAGACAGCCTATGCAACAACTATCACAGCACAGATTAATAGAAACACAGCCAATCACAGCATACACATAGATTTATAGTGGTTCCCTAAGAGATGGGTACATCCACTTCCCCATTAGCCTATCTAGCAGTATACTAGATTCGGCCTAACTCCCTTCTTCCTTCTCAGATCCTCAGATCTTACAACTCAGAACCCAGAATGGTTCCTACAGCTCAGACTTCAGAAAGTCCTACAACTCAGATTCTATCAGACAATCCTACCTCAGAGTGAGTTCACACTCCTACCACTCGGGCAATCAAGCCCTACCTCAGCCTTTTCCACCAGGCTTACAACTCAGAGAAATCAATCTCCTACCTCAGGAACTCAGCCCTACCTCAGCCTTTATAAACTTAGGCTTACAACTCAGATAAATCACTCTCTTACACTCAGATCTATAAAAGATCTTATAGAAAAATTGATTATAAAAGAGATAAATCCTTCACCTAGGTAGAGAGAGAAAGGGGTGAAGGCTTCTTGATCAGTTCTTGATTGATCTGACTGCTTAAGATTCAACCTGTCTTAGCTTCTTCAAAGCTTCTTGAATTTGAACAAAGTAAGGTTGATCTTCTTGTGAAGTTGGAGATGATCCTCAATCCAGCTTCCTTCTTGTATCCAGAATTTGATCTGAAATCTATTTGCAAATTTGTTCAGAATCTGCCTTCTCTTGATGACTTGTAGATTTCAACTGTTAGTAAAATGTCAAGTCCTTTCTTCTTAGATCTCTTTTTGATGATAGAACAGCTCTTTATATAGACACATCTGAGGTTACCGGCTGTTCTGTTTCACAACGGCCTTCTGACAGCTCTGACAGATGCAATAGCTTTGTTAGTTATGACAACTATCAAGTCTTCAGTCTTGACACCTGATACCTCATTGTACTCTATCTCAGCAGAAAAGCGTCGAGATAATACTTCAAATATGTCAACACAAAAAGACCATGTGTCGACACAATTCTTGATGATGTCGACACAGCTCACACAATTTCGACACATCCCTTCTTTATCGACACAGCTTCTGTGGAATGTGTCGACATAAGTCATGTGTGTTGACACAATAGCTTCTAGTCTCGACATAGTTGGTGTTGACAGAATTTTGGTGTGTGTCGACACAAGTCCTGTGTGTCAATACAATTGCTGTTGATATAATTTCTATGTGTCGACACTAGTGCTATGTGTCGACACAATCTGCTTCTGGTGTCGACACATTTTCTTCACAAGTGTCGACACTTGTAGTTAGAAACTTTTCCTGCATTTCCTTAACCTGCACATTGAAACTCAACATCCCATCAACTACACATTGATGAATATCATTGAGTTAAGTGAGACTTCTTCAAATCAGGTACATTGTTTCCAATATACCAAACACTCAGCACCAAGAATCTTTAATGATGTAGCTCTAGGCACTACTGCCTCTGGGTGGAGATGCATATATTCATCAACATTAAAAAGATTTTTCTTTTCTTACCTTTCTAATTCTTTCTTCCTGTAGGAAGACATTGTTGAAACTTGAGAAGTGTCTTTTCCTTCTTCCTTGGCTTTTCTTATTTGTGAAAGAGCTACAATTTCCTTGAATCTAGTCATTCTATAATTAGGATCCAACTCTAGATCATAGACTAGAGATAGTGGCCTTTCTGGGCTTGATTTATCTTATTGATTACCTTCAGTTGTATGTTGTTGGCAGCTTTAACTTCTTTGTTATTGTTTGCTGCTCTGGGATTTGTGATGTTGTCTGCTGCTGCTCTGAGATGGTCTGGAATGATAAGAAGTTATAGACCTTTGAGATTGTGAAACACTTCCTGCAGAACCTGTTGCAGGAGGAGGAGGAGGACCACTCCTAAATTATGGGGGGGAGTATCTATTACTCTTCTTTCTAACTTTCAGCTTATTCTTAGAGTACCTCATCCTGTGAGGGGAGTCTCGAGTAAGAGAAATATTGTGCAGAATATAATAAGGGGTATCTGCTGTAGGAGAAGGTTTAGGATCAGCCCTGGAGGGAACCTTCTTCTTGAACTTTCTCTTCTTAGACCCAGAATCTTCTGAGTCATCTGAGTCAACATCATCAGATTCTCTAGCAGGATTATCATAGAGAGCATCAATTTGTTTTAGCATTTCAGCAGAAATTGTTGGAGGAGCCTGTGGTTGTATATCTGTATTTATTATTTGAGCCTGTGACTGTACAACTATATCTTCCTTTTCAGCCAGAGGACGTGGCTCTATATTTTCTGTATCCATGTCTTGAAACATGAAATCGTCCATATCTGGCATGGGGGATTCAGCCCAAGCAAATGTTGGTGGGGATAAAGCATTTGGATCTATATTAGTTACTTGCTCTATAATATTCTCAATAACTACAAAGTTTGTCCTTAGTTGTTCCAAAACTGTATGACTTATTGGGGCAGTGTAACATACTATTGCTTTAGAAGAATTATCAAAAACTGGATCAAAACTGGGTTGTACTTAAAAAACAGATAATAAGGAAGGTAAGTCAACTGTGGGAGTATAACTCTGCCGGTAGTTGTTGCGTACAACCTCTATGGATCAGGAAGCATCTCAAAGACTGCAACATAAAGTTCGGAGAGATTCTAATTTATTGTGACTCATCCAGCGCAATAGCGATCGCACATAATCCAGTCTCTCACAGTCGGACAAAACACATTAAAGTGCGATATCACTTCTTCCTTGAACATGTGTAGAACAAGGATATTGCCCTTAGCTATGCCCCGACGGGTAAGCAGGTCGCAGATATTTTTACGAAGGTGCTGGATGATGCCAAGTTCTCGTTCTTCAAAACGAAACTGGGCATGCTGAACAAGGATTCATGAAGATGCACAAGAAGACAGGAAGGATCTCCGGAAATTCATCAATGAAGAAAATTTTCCCAAGGCAAATTCGTCGAATATCAGACTGCAATTTCGGCGATTCTTTAGAAATACACGTTTACACTCAACAAATCTAACTTTGCGTCAGGTGTATCTCGCCGAATTTCACTTAGGTCAAAATTGATCTTTCTATATTTGATCCGAAGAGCCGCCAAATATTAGGTACACGCCTTCCTAGGTAAAATTTAAAATTATATATATATATCAAGAGTCAGGGCAACCACGCTACATTTCGTCGAAACCAGACATCCAAATTCGCCGAACTGTTTCCTCCCGACCCTTTGGCTCCAGCGAACTATTTGTTGTCTCCATCTTGTGGCCCTGCTCACGTTCCTCTTTAATTAGGTCACATCAAGTGATTCCAGCAAGATTTTTTTGATTTCCAGAAGGGGTTTCCTCCAAAGGTTTGATTCCGACGACTTGTTCTCGCCGTTCCGTCAGTAACAGTGATGAAATCACCAAAATACATTTATTTTTATAGCATTTTATGATTAATTTTATTTATGTACTATGCTTTTCACAGTATTGTTGTTTGTTTGCATGTGCAGATTGTAATAAATAGAAAATTTAAAAAAGTATCGTGAATTTGGGTAAAGAATGAATATTGAATACGCAAGGACGAGCGAAGAATTGCACAACCCAAGATTACGAATAGACGGTGAAGATGAATGGAATTAAGTAGCTCCTATTTGATTGACACTAATTTAATCAGACACATTGTGTAGATTTAATCAGCACCTTTAATGGATGTTGATTAAATCAGCACCTAGGCGCTGATTAAATCAACACCAATATGGCGCTGATTAAATCAACTACATTGTACTGATTTAATCAGCACCTAGGCGTTGATTTAGGTGGCGTTTGGTTGGGCTTTTGCCTACGATGCGTTTGAAACACACCTCTATTTTACGCATAAGCTATGTTTGGCGTTGCTGTTTCAAGAACCGCCGGTTCTAAAATTCCGCGGCTTCCTATTGATCACGAACCGCTGGAAATTGTTGCGTTCAGCCGCAACCTTTGCGTTCTGCCGCAACCTTTGCATTCTGCCGCAACCCTAGAGCTCGAGCAGAGCGCGACGAGGAGGAGAGCTCGAGATCCTGACGATGACCGGCTCGTTGTGAATCTGTGATCCCATCCAAGAGGAAAGGAAGAGCCGTCGAAGAGCAGATTCACGGATCCCTCAGATTAACAAAACTCTGTTTTTCAGAATCAGCACTTTTTCAATCAGCAACAGTTCATCAGTAGCTTTCCATCAGCAACAGCCCAACCAAACAGAGCCTTAATCATCGCCATTATTAGGCGCTGATTTAATCATCGTCATATTGGTGCTGATTTTAAATCAGCGCCTAGGTGCTGATTTAATCAACGCCTAGGTGCTGATTAAATTACGATATTTAAAATCAGCACCAGTATGAAGATGATTAAATCAGCGCCTAATAATGGCGATGATTAAATCAACGCCTAGGTGCTGATTAAATCATTACAATGTGGCTGATTTAATCAGCGCCATATTGGTGTTGATTTAATCAGCGCCGAGGTGCTGATTTAATCAACGTCCATTAAAGGTGCTGATTAAATCTACACAATATGTCTGATTAAATTAGTGTCAATCAAATAGGAGCTGCTTAATTCCATTCATCTTGACTGTCTATTCGTAATCTTGGGTTATGCAATTCTTCGCTCGTCCTTGCGTATTCAATATTCATTCTTTAGCCAAATTCACGATGCTTTTTTCAATTTTCTATTTATTACAATCTGCACAAGCAAACAAACAACAATACCCGTGAAAAGCATAGTACTTAAATAAAATTAATCATAAAATGCTATAAAATAAATGTATTTTGGTGATTTCATCACTGCTACTGACGGAACGGCGAGAATAAGTCGTCGGAATCAAACCTTTGGAGGAAACCCCTTCTGGAAATCAAAAAAATCTTGTTGGAATCACTTGCTGTGACCTAATTAAAGAGGAACGTGAGCAGGGCCACAGGATGGAGGCAACAAATAGTTCGCTGGAGCCAAAGGGTCGAGAGGAAACAGTTCTGCGAATTTGGATGTCTGGTTTCGACGAAATGTAGCGTGGTTGCCCCGACTCTTGATTATATATATATATATATATATATATATATATATATATATATATATATATATATATATATATATATATATATATATATATATATATATATATATATATATATTTAACCTTGGAAGGCGCGTACCTAATATTCGGCGGCTCTTCGGATCCAATATAGAAAGATAAATTTTGACCTATGTGAAATTCGGCGGGATACACCGGACGCAAAGTTAGATTCTTTGAGTGTAGACGTGTATTTCTAAATAATCGCCGAAATTGCCGTCTGATATTCGACGAATTTGTCTTGGAAAATTTTCTTCCTTGATGAATTTTCGGAGAACCTTCCTGTCTTCTTGTCCATCTTCATGAATCCTTGTTCAGCATGCAAAGTTTCGTTTTGAAGAACGAGAACTTGGCATCATTCAGCAACTTCGTAAAAATATCTGCGACCTGCTTACCCGTCGGGGCATAGCTAAGGGCAATATCCTTGTTCTCCACATGTTCACGAAAGAAGTGATATCGCACTTTAATGTGTTTTGTCCGACTGTGAGAGACTGGATTATGCGCGATCGCTATTGCGCTAGATGAGTCACAATAAATTAGAATCTCTCTGACTCGATTTTTTTCGCTCAACAGTGATTTTTTCAGCCGACAACGATTTTTTTCACACGAGCACAAATATTTCGCCCGTGAGCATTTTTTTCGCCGACACGATTTTTTTGGCAGAATGCCTTTTTTTTGCTTCCGGGCAAAAATGTTGCGTGTTAGCAAAAATATCATGTTCAGGCAAAAATATCGCGTCCGAGCAAAGAATCGCGCCGCGAAAAAATTCGCACCTGGGCGAAAAATTCGCGTCGGGTAGACATTCACGCCCGGACGAAAAATTCGCGCCCGTGCGAAACATTTGCGTTCGGTCGAAACATTCGCGCCGAAATATCGCCTGCGAGAAAAATATTGTGCCTAGGCAAAATTATCGCGTCCAGCTGAAAATTTGACGCTCGGGCGGCGCGCATGGGCGGAAGATTCGCGTCCGGGTGAAACATTTGCGCCCGGGCGAAAATTCGCGCCCGGGCGAAAATTCGCGACCGGGCGAAAATTCGCGCCCGGGCGAAAATTCGCGCCCGGGCGAAAATTCGCGCCCGGGCGAAAATTCGCGCCCGTGCGAAAATTCGCGCCCGGGTGAAAAATTAACTCCCTGGCGAAAAATTCGCGCCCGAGCGAAAAATTTGCGATCATGCGAAAAAAACGCTTCCATGAAATTGCAATTGCATTAAAATAAAAGGAGAAATACAGCGGGGGAGGGGAACATGAGAACAAAAGAACAAGTAAAGGTACAAAATCAGCTGCCCTCTAGGCCGCGGCAGTCCTCCGCCACAAGCCCAGTAAATGTATCATCAGCACCAAATCCGGTCTCCCAAGTAAAGTCACCCGCAATCGCCAGTCTCGCGCAATAATCAGCCGCACGGTTGACATTGCGGTCCACATGTTGAAAACGAACAGCCGCAAACTCGGAGAGGAACGAGAGATCCACATCACCCGGATACGTGTTCGGGCGGGCGGAACCCGAAGCGGCCTTGCAGCAAAAGTCCAGGACATTGGCCGCATCTCCTTCAATAATAACTCCTCTGGCATCTATGGTAGACAGAAGAACAATCCGGCGGATCGCAAGAATAGCCTCAAGCTCCACGCGACAAATTTGATCTCGGGCGACAAATTCCCGCCCGAGCGAAAAAACCACATCGGTGCGAAAAAAAACCGCGTCCGAGCGAAATATTTGCGCTCCGACGAAAAAATCGCTGCCGGAAGAAAAAACCACGTCAGTGTGAAAAGTACTTATGAACAAACTATCCAAACAGTGTACTGCTTATTCATCATTATTTTTATAAAATCTCTTTCAAATCATCAATTTTCAATAAACAGCTTATTCATCATCATAAGTTGTCACAAACAGAGCCTGAATCTGCACAATGTGGCTGATTAAATCAGTGTCAATCAAATAGGCGCTGCTTAGTTCCATTCATCTTGACCGTTTATTTGTAATCTTGGGTTGTGCAATTCTTAGCTCGTCCTTGCGTATTCAATATTCATTCATTAGCCAAATTCACGATACTTTTTTCAATTTTCTCTTTATTACAATCTGCACATGCAAACAAACAACAATACCGTGAAAAGCATGGTACTTAAATAAAATTAATCATGAAATGCTATAAAATAAATGTATTTTGGTAATTTCATCACCCCTCCACACTTAATGTTTTGCTCATACCGTGCAAAAATAACTAGATAAATATTCTTTTCGCAGAACATACGATTACACTTAACATGTGCAATAAGCCTTTAAACCCCTAGGTTACCCTAGTGGACGAGTTGTGTCTCGTGAGGGTTTTCAGTGAATTACACCCACAATATTCAAAACTTACTTTACACATAAATATATAAATGTATATATATATATATATATATATATATATATATATATATATATATATATATATATATATATATATATATATATTCAATAAGAGAACATTAGACTTCTTAAATAGCCATGGATAAATAATTTTAAATTTTATAGTTTTAGATTTTCCACACTTTGATAAATACGCGGCCAAATTTTCTCACCCTTAAAACAAATATTAATCAAATATGTATCTTAGATAAATTGCACATAATTCTAAGAGGGAGAGCTAACTTGAAATATATTTATAACATTAGTAATCACCAATAGCTCAATTGTTTTTTATTCAATCTAATAATCTAGAGGTTATAGACAAACTTAATTCATGAGAAAAATAATCTAAGTTTATGCAATAGATGGATTTTTAAATAACTGTTAAAAAATCTCTTAATTTTGAAATCATAGAATAAATATATTAAAGTCCTAAAGATGATCATTTTATCACTCGAGCTTCAAGAAGACAATAGAGTAAGCCATGAGTCCAGAAAAAACTAAATGCAAAATGTTACCTATCATAAGATAACTCCCTAGGTGCCTCAACATACAATGCCCATTAGGTCTTATCAGACACTGAGGTAGAGCTAGTGAAGGATTAAACCAAAGAGTTGTTATAACATTTATTTTAAGTTTTCAAAAATAATTCCTAGGTGTCATAGCCCACAATGCCTATTAGGACTTATCAGGGACCATGATAATGTTAGGGGAGATCTCTAATAACCTAAGTGTCATAGCCCACAATGCCAATTAGGGCGTATCAGGGACCATGGTAGTTCTAGGACTTTATAAATTTTAATTTTATTTGATCTCATATTATATTGAAATCCACAAATGAAAAGTAATTATAGGGAACAAAAAACTAAAGAAAATATTTAACTGGGATAGCTAACTAACGTGATTAGAGAGTGAAGTGACAATTTATCATCTTTATGAATAGAATATAATAGTTCTCTGAATCAATCTTAAGTGAATTAATCAACAATATTTATCATTCATGACTTAAGCACTAACCGGAATTACACAACTCATGAAAAGAATTTGACTAAGCGCCCATTAGAAGTACAAAAAATCGTACGATACAATTGATTATTTAAATTAAAATCATCTAATATGAGCTCTTCCCAACTAAGAATTAAGTACACATAAATAAGATAAATACTTTACTAATACTTGATTAATGATGACTATTATTGACTCTATATTTAAACAAATGTTAATAAATCGAGTTTTTATGTAACATCCCACTTTCAATTAGACCCCTCTACTTAGGTTGGGTTAGGGCATGCGGTGGGGGGGCATGAGTTTAGGCTAGGTTTGAACCATGGGTTTAGGGTTTAGTCACATGGGCCACAACAGGGCCCAAGGTAGTCTAAGTTGTACTTCTAATGCGCATTTGTCAATTTTTTTTCATGAGTTGTGTAATTCCGGTCAGTGCTTAAGTCATGAATGATAAATATTGTTGATTAATCCACTTAAGATTGATTCAGAGAACTATTATATTCTATTCATAAAGATGATAAATGGTCACCTCACTCTCTGACCACATTAGTTAGCTATCCCAGTTAAATGTTTTCTTTAGCTTTTTGTTCCCTATAATTATTTTTCATTTGTGGTTTTCAATATAATATGAGATCAAATAAAATTAAAATTTATAAAGTCGTAGAACTACCATGGTCCCTAATAAGCCCTAATTGGCATTGTGGGCTATGGCACCTAGGTTATTAGAGATCTCCCCTAACATTATCATGGTCCCTGATAAGTCCTAATAGGCATTGTGGGCTATGACACCTAGGAATTATTTTTGAAAACTTAAAATAAATGTTATAAGAACTCTTTGGTTTACTCCTTCACTAGCTCTACCTCAGTGTCTGATAAGACCTAATGGGCGTTGTATGTTGAGACACCTAGGGAGTTATCTTACGATAAAGAACATTTTGCTTTTAGTTTATTTTGGACTCATGACTTACTTTAATGTCTTCTTGAAGCTCGAGTGATAAAATGAAAATCTTTAGGACTTTAATATATTTATACTATGATTTCAATATTAAGAGATTTTTAACAGGCATTTAAAAATCCATCTTTTGCACTAATTTTGATTATTTTTCTCATGAATTGAGTTTGTCTATAACCTCTAGATTATGAGATTGAATAAAAAACAATGGAGCTATTGGTGATCACTAATGTTATAAATATATTCCAAGCTACCTCTCCCTCTTAGAATTATGTGCAAATTATCTAAGATACATATTTGATTAATATTTGTTTTAAGGGTGAGAAAATTTGGCCGCGTATTTATCAAAGTGTGAAAAATCTAAAGCTATAAGAATTAAAATTATTTATCCATGTCTATTTAAGAATTCTAATGTTCTCTATATATATATATATATATATGTGTGTGTGTGTGTGTGTGTGTGTGTGTGTGTGCAAAGTAAGGTTTGAATATTGTGGGTGTAATTCACTGAAAAACCTCACGAGACACAACTCGTCCACTAGGGTTACCTAGGGGTTTAAAGGCTTATTGCACGTGTTAAGTGTAATCGTATGTTCTACGAAAAGAATAGTTATCTAGTTATTTTTGCTCAGGACGAGCAAAACATTAAGTGTGGAGGGGTGATGAAATTACAAAATACATTTATTTTATAGCATTTTATGATTAATTTTATTTAAGTACTATGCTTTTCACGGTATTGTTGTTTGTTTGCATGTGCAGATTGTAATAAAGAGAAAATTGAAAAAAGTATCATGAATTTGGCTAATGAATGAATATTGAATACGCAAGGACGAGCTAAGAATTGCACAACCCAAGATTACGAATAAACGGTCAAGATGAATGGAATTAAGCAGCGCCTGTTGGATTGACACTGATTTAATCAGCCACATTGTGCAGATTTAATCAGCACCTTTAATGGATGTTGATTATATCAGCACCTAGGCGCTGATTAAATCAACACCAATATGACGATGATTAAATCAGCCACATTGTACTGATTAAATGAGCACCTAGGCGTTGATTAAGGCTCTGTTTGGGACAGCTTATGTTAATGAATAATATGTACTTAAAACGCAAATGCAGTTTTTCATCTGTTTGTTTATACAGCTTATAAAAAATCACTTATTTTAAAATTGATGATAAGCTGATTTTTCATAAGCTATCCGGGTCCAACTTATGGCTTCTCATAAGCGCTTATCCCCTAAAAAAACTCAAAATAGATTTTTTTCGCCCGTATGTGATTTTTTGCAAGGGTGCGATTTTTTCGCCAAAGCACGTATTTTTCACGCACGGGCGTATTTTTTGCCCGGGAGCGAATTTTCCACTCGTGCACGAATTTTCGCCCGTGCGTGAATTTTTCGACACGACGCGAATTTTCCTCTCGGGCACGTTTTTTCCACCCGGACGCGTTTTTTCGGGCGGGCGCAATTGTTTTGCCCCGGAGCAATTTTTTTCCCCGGACACGGATATTTCGCTCGGGCGCGAATATTTTTGCCTGTGCGCTACTTTTCGCCCAGGCGTGAATTTTACGCCGGGCCTAAATTTTATGTTAGGGCGAGAATTTTTCCGCACAGACGCTATTTTTTTGCCCAGGGGCGATTTTTCTGCCCGAGCGCGATTTTTTCGCACGAGAGCTGTTTTTTCTCCCTGACGTGATTTTTTCGCTCGACGGTGATTTTTGCGCCCGATAACGATTTTTTCTCACCCGAGCACGAATATTTCGCCCGCAAGCATTTTTTTGGCGAGACGAGATTTTTTCGGCATAATGCCTTTTTTCCACTTTTGTGCAAAAATATCGCGTGCGAGCAAAAAATTCATGTCCAGGCAAAAATATCGCATCCGGTCAAAAAATCGCGCCCAGGCGAAAAATTAGCGTCAGGGAGAAACATTCGCGCTCGAGCGAAACATTCGCGTCCGGGCGAAACATTCGAGCCCGGGAGAAACATTGGCGTCCGGGCGAAACATTCGTGTCCGGTAGAAACATTCGCGCCCAGGCGAAAAATTCGAGCCCAAATATTGCATGCGAGCAAAAATATCGCGTCTGGGCAAAAACATCACGTCCGGCTGAAAAATTCGCGCTCGGGAGGAAAATTCGCGTCGGGGCGAAACATTCGCTCACGGACGGAAAATTTGTGCCCAGGCGAAAATTCGCGCCCATGCGAAAATTCGCTCCTGGCGAATATTCGCGCCCTTGCGAAAATTAGCGCCCGGGGCGAAAATTCGCTCCCCGGGGAAAATTCGTGCCGGACTGAAAATTCGCGTCCGGACGAAAAAATTCGCGCCCTGGCAAAAACATTCACGCCCGGGTGAATAATTCGCGACCGGGCAAAAAATTCGCGCCGGGGCGAAAAATTCGGCCCGGGCAAAAAATTTGCTCCTGGGTGAAAAATTCGCGCTCAGACAAAAAAAAGCTTCCGGGCGAAATAACCGCGCTCGGGCGAAAAATTTACTCTCGGGCGACAAATTTGATCCCGGGCGACAAATTCACTCCCGGGCGAAAAAACCACATCGCTGCGAAAAAATCGTGCACGGGTGAAAATACCGCGTCCGGAAAAAGAAACTGCGACCAGGAGAAATATTTACGCTCAGACAAAAAAATCGCGGCCGGAAGAAAAAATCGCGCCAATGTGAAAAAATCGCACCCATGAAAAAAAAATGTCTGAGTGAAAATCGCGTCCGGTCGGAAAAAACATGTCCAAATGAACTTACTTTTACGAATGAATAAAACTTTAGATAAGTGTTAAAATTCAACAAAACCGCAGAGGCCTCCTCGGATACCCTGTTGAAACTCAACAAACCGGCGGAGAACACCCCACTTATATTGTTGAAAGTTTTCTCGGATCGTCGAGTTAGCAGGGGTTATCTCAACAAAGCAGTAACAACCAGTAACACATGCAGCACAAGCTTCTTTATTGATCAAGAGCAAACGTCTTTACAAGGCGAGATAAACATGGCGAGATATGCTTCACCAAAACCCAAATCAGGAGAGCAGAGACAGTTACAAAGACAAGAAACAAAAAACAAGCCGCGCGGACTCAACCACCAAGCCGCCGGTCTACTGCTGTGGAGTCCGCTCAGTCCGCCAGGTCGCCAGACCGCAACCCAAGCCGCGCGGACTACCCCTTATTCCAATGCTTAGCTCTTCACTACTGATCTGCAGGCCGCCTGACCGCGAGGTCGCCTAGCCGCCAGACCGCACAAGCTGCGTCACCGAATGGAACAGTCCGCCTGAAGCAGGCGACTTCCTGAACCCCGAACCAAGTTGCCAAAGAGGAGACCGCCTGGTCGCTATCCGCGACTTGCTGTTTACCGCCTGTTTCTTAACCGCAGAGTCCGCACTGTCCCTGACCGCAATCAGAGCCAAGTCCTGGCTTTCCAGCGCTATCCGCACAACCTGCACAGCACAACCGGGTCAACTCTCAAACCGCACGGACACCAAATCCAGACTGCAGCAACTTACACGAGCTCAATTACTGTTCACTTACTTCGATTTAGGTTGCATATTCCTGATGTGACATGGGTCATATTTGTAGGCACGATGATGAGTATGGTCACCGCCCTAGCCGATAGGATCACCGCCACATCCCGTAGCAAGAACAAGTGTGTCCGCCAGCCCACGGACACACACTCCAGTTCACTGCACCTGTGCAGATAGCCAGTCCGCCCCAGCTTCTCCAAGGCCGGACTCAAATATCCAGCCCGCCTTGCCGCCAGAGGCCAAGCCAGGACCACCACAGCCGGACTCCACAACAGCTGTGTCCTCCAATCTGCGGACAAGACATCAGCCCGCATAACCCGAGCCCGCAGCCTCGCCATCAAGGCACCTGCCGGACTCAGCGGACACCCGGCTTCCATCCGCACCTCCTGAGTCCATTGCCTCAATCTCCAAGGCA
Source organism: Platanthera guangdongensis (assembly GCA_039583875.1). Classification (NCBI taxonomy): domain Eukaryota; kingdom Viridiplantae; phylum Streptophyta; class Magnoliopsida; order Asparagales; family Orchidaceae; genus Platanthera; species Platanthera guangdongensis. Next base: position 196,573,170 of record CM077152.1, on the reverse strand, counting down.
CCGCCGGACTCAGCGGACACGTCAATCCAGTCTGCTTACACAACAAACTCCAATCCGCATTCCTGAGTTCATAACCTCATCACAAGGCTAAACCGAATTCAGCGGACTCTAGCTCCAGTCCGCACGCTCTTGCACAGGCAATCCTCCAGTCCGCATCCCCCAAGCTAGCAATCAAGGCAACAGCACTTCTACTAGGCTTGGCGGACTGAGAAAGCAGCCCGCACTCCACTGCGCGATCTCCCCGGACTGAGCCAACCTGGACTTGGTACAGATCCCACCAAGTCTAGTCCACTGGCCACAAGGGCCAGTCTGCACTTACAAGCGGACACTGGATCTAGCCCGCCATACCGGGCGATCTCCAGCTTCTGTCCGCACTGACCGGCGGTATCCGCGGCTTCCACTTGCCGCTGCACTAGAGCAAGACCAAGGCAACTGCCAAACCGGTCTGCCGAGCTCCAGTTCATCAGTCTGCTCCATGCCAGACTCCGCGGATAGGATTTCTATCCGCCTGGTTACTTCCTGGGATCCAACTGTCTGCTGAGTATTCGCCGGCCTGACAGACCGCTGCTGTTGTCCGCGTAGTCCGCGCGAACAGACCACCCAGGCCGCCACAGGGCAAACCGCCTGCAACATCCCTACCGACTTAGCAGTCTGCAAACCCTGTCCGCGTAGTCCGCGCGGATAGGTTGCCCAAGCCTTCCATTCACCCACTTTCACTTCACAGTTTTCAACACTCCCCCTTGAAGTGATAAGTGGTGAATAACTCCAGCAGCTCCCGTAACCTTGCACCTAGTCCCTCCGATAGCATCTACGAAGAGATGTCCAAGACATAGTCCTCGCCCCGCTTATCATGGACCATGAGGGAGCCCTCCAGCATCTCCCAAAAGGAGTCATGCTTCCCTCTGCCTTCTTCAGCTTCAACCTTCACTCATGCATCACAGGAGTATCACCAACTTCCTTAGGCATAAAAGCCCAAGCCTTGGTACCTCTGAGAGAAGTCACCTCTTCAGCCTTGGTGTCAACCACCTCCTTGATTCTAGTGGGGTCATCACAGCCAGAAGAACCTTGCTCGACCTGAGGGCTAACAAGGAAACACGGAACCAAGTCTGCCGTGTTCCCTTCGCTATATCGAGCTGGTGGCTTACTGATCCTCTTCGATCTCCGAAGAACTTGATCATGGCTAACCACCTCCGCTGCTTTTGAACCAGCTCCGTTCCCGGTCAAACCCGGAACAATGCTCCCCGTGCTTCCTGAACAAGACGCCTCCTCACTGGAACCAAGAGCACCTGAAGCAACTCTCCCCCTGCTACAAGACCCAGAAGACTCCCCTCTTGAACAAGAACTGCCTGGAACATCGCTCCCCCTGCTTCCTGAACCGGAAGCCTCCGCCTTCGAGCCAGAAGATCCTTGAGCTTCGCTCCCTCTTCTTCCCGACTCTGACGCCTTTGCCCCGGAGCTAGAACAACCTGGAGTACCTGGTGACTCAGGCAACTCCACTTCCTTAGCAGCAGCCTCCTTTAGCCCACCATCTGACCTGCTTATCTCTAACTCCACTTGAGAGCTACCCCAATACGGCGTCAACTCATCGAAGATAATGTCTCTCGACACTATGAGTTTCTTCGTCGCAGGATCCATACACCTCCATCCTCTCCTCTGCTCATCATACCCAACAAAGACTAGCTTTGTCTTAAGAGCACCCGGAGAGTGTATGTTGCAGGTAGATCCAAACACCCGAAGATGTTTCACGCTGGGCTTTACTCCGAACATCAGCTCATAAGGAGTCTTCACTAAGATCGGACTAAGAGGCATCTGATTGATGACATGAGCAGCACAGGCCATCCGTTCCGCCCAAAGAGCCTTCGGAACGCCTTTACTCTGAAGCCAACACTTGCAGGTCGCCGTTAACCAACGGATCATCCGAGCTGCAATACTACCTTGTTGTGAAGTATGTCCACAAGAAAGCTCCTTCCGGATCCCTTGCTTCCTGCAAAAGTGTGAGAACTCGGTTGAGCCAAACTCACCACCGAAACTTGTCCTCAACACCTTGATCCTCCGGACAAGCTGGCCTTCCACAAGTTTCTTGAACTCCACTAACAAGCGTACCATGTTGGACTTCTTCTTCATGAAGTATACCCATGTATACCTTGAATAGTCATCAACCAATATCAGCATGAACCTGCTGCCTCCAAGACTGGTCGTGACGGTCGGTCCCACCAGAGCATAATGGACAACCGCCAATGGCGCTTTACATCTGGATTGTGCTTTATCAACCATGAAGCGATAGGCTCCACTTTCCTGACATCCTGCACACCCCCGACCATCGCCATAGGATGCCAATCTAGGCAAGCCTCTTACGAGTCTTCTTTCCGCCATTGCTTTCAGCTTGTCCATCCCTACATGCCCCAGTCTTTCATGCTAGATAGCTGCACTATTACTGGCATTCATCCGATCAGCTCCAGAACTAGTTGATGTCCCAACTACGCTCTTCTCCTTACCTCCGACATGAGCTACGTTCGCTGAGAGCAAGACAACCTTGCACTCCTTCCGAAGATGACCATGCTGCTTGCATTTATAGCACCTTGGTCCTTCCGTCCTCTTCCTATCACGCCTAGGAGAAATACTCCTTTCTTCCTGATATGAAGTAGAGGGACCATCGTCAGCAGCAACCTTCACCTCCTTCCTGAACAACCCATCAAGGGAAGTCCAAACCTCCGCAGCTGACCGACATCCACTGATGTGGTCCAAGAGCTCCGATGAGATCACCTGCTTAAGAATAGACTCCGCTTTCGCATTTGTCTCCTTCCAAGCTCTCATCTCTTCAGCATTGCCAGCAGTATCCTCTTGTCTTCCTGCTCCGCATACAACCTCCCAAAGGTCCTCGCCAAGAAGAAAGCTCTTCATACAGGACTTCCACCTTTCAAAGTTCGTCACTGTAAGGAGATCAATTCCAGGACAACTTGCATCCTCCACCGCCATGGTTCTACCACTGGTTTCCTCTACAGAAGAGCAACTACTTCCATTGAGCACTGCTTGACCACTCCAACAACCTGGCTCTGATACCATGTTAAAATTCAACAAAACCGCAGAGGCCTCCTCGGATACCCTGTTGAAACTCAACAAACCGGCGGAGAACACCCAACTTATATTGTTGAAAGTTTTCCCGGATCGTGGAGTTAGCAGGTGTTATCTCAACGAAGCAGTAACAACCAGCAACACATGCAGCACAAGCTTCTTTATTGATCAAGAGCAAACTTCTTTACAAGGCGAGATAAACATGGCGAGATATGCTTCACAAAAACCCAAATCAGGAGAGCAGAGACAGTTACAAAGACAAGAAACAAAAAACAAGCCGCGCGGACTCAACCACCAAGCCGCCGGTCTACTGTTGTGGAGTCCGCTCAGTCCGCCAGGTCGCCAGACCGCAACCCAAGCCGCGCGGACTACCCCTTATTCCAATGCTTAGCCCTTCACTGCCGATCTGCAGGCCGCCTGACCGCGAGGTCGCCTAGCCGCCAGACCGCACAAGCTGCGTCACCGAATGGAACAGTCCGCCTGAAGCAGGCGACTTCCTGAACCCCGAACCAAGTTGCCAAAGAGGAGACCGCCTGGTCGCTATCCGCGACCTGCTGTTTACCTCCTGTTGCTTAACCGCAGAGTCCGCACTGTCCCTGGCCGTAATCAGAGCCAAGTCCTGGCTTTCCAGCGCTATCCGCACAACCTGCACAGCACAACCGGGTCAACTCTCAAACCGCGCGGACACCAAAGTCCAGACCGCAGCAACTTACGCGAGCTCAATTACTGTTCACTTACTTCGATTCAGGTTGCATATTCCTGATGTGACATGAGTCCTATTTATAGGCACGATGATGAGTATGGTCACCGCCCTAGCCGATAGGATCACCGCCACATCCCGCAGCAAGAACAAGTGTGTCCGCCAGCCCACGGACACACACTCCAGTTCGCTGCACCTGTGTAGATAGCCAGTCCACCCCAGCTTCTCCAAGGCTGGACTCCAATATCCAGCCCGCCTTGCCGCCAGAGGCCAAGCCAGGACCACCACAGCCGGACTCCACAACAGCTGTGTCCGCCAATCTGTGGACAAGGCATCAGCTCGCATAACCCGAGCCCGCAGCCTCGCCATCAAGGCACCTGCCGGACTCAGCAGACACCCGGCTTCCGTCCGCACCGCCTGAGTCCATTGCCTCAATCTCCAAGGCACCGTCGGACTCAGCGGACACGCCGATCCAGTCTGCTTACACAACAAACTCCAATCCGCATTCCTGAGTTCATAACCTCATCACAAGGCTAAACCAAACTCAGCGGACTCCAGCTCCAGTCCTCACGCTCTTGCACAGGCAATCCTCCAGTCTGCATCCCCCAAGCTAGCAATCAAGACAACAACACTTCTACTAGGCTTGGCGGACTGAGAAAGCAGCCCGCACTCCACTGCACGATCTCCCCGGACTGAGCCAACCTGGACTTGGTATAGATCCCACCAAGTCCAGTCCACTGGCCACAAGGGCCAGTCCGCACTTACAGGCGGACACTGGATCTAGCCCGCCATACCGGGCGATCTCCAGCTTCTGTCCGCACTGACCGGCGGTCTCCGCGGCTTCCACTTGCCGCTGCACTAGAGCAAGACCAAGGCAACTGCCAAACCGGTCTGTCGAGCTCCAGTTCATCAGTCCGCTCCATGCCGGACTCCGCAGATAGGATTTCTATCTGCCCGGTTACTTCCTGGGATCCAACTGTCTGCTGAGTATTCGCAGGCCTGACAGACCGCTGCTGCTGTCCGCGTAGTCCGCGCGAACCGACCGCCCAGGCCGCCACAAGGCAAACCGCATGCAACATCCCTGCCTACTTAGCATTCCGCAAACCCTGTCCGCGTAGTCCGCGCGGATAGGTTGCCCAAGCCTTCCATTCACCCACTTTCACTTCACAGTTTTCAACAATAAGCACTTATGGACAAACTATCCAAACAGTTTACTGCTTATTTATCTTTGTTTTTATAAAATCTCTTTCCAAGCATCAATTTTCAATTAGCAGCTTATTCATCATCATAAGTTGTCTCAAGCAGAGCATAAATCAGCACCTAGGCGCTGATTTAAAATCAGCACCAGTATGGCGCTGATTAAATCAATGCCTAATAGCGTCGATGATTAAATCAGCGCCTAGGTGCTGATTAAATCAGCACAATGTGGCTGATTTAATCAGCGCCATATTGGTGCTGATTTAATCAGCGCCTAGGTGTTGATTTAATCAACACCCATTAAAGGTGCTGATTAAATCTACACAATGTGTCTGATTAAATCAGTGTCAATCAAATAGGCGCTGCTTAATTCCAGTCATCTTGACCGTTTATTCGTAATCTTGGGTTGTGCAATTCTTCGCTCGTCCTTGCGTTTTCAATATTGATTCTTTAGTCAAATTCACGATACTTTTTTCAAATTTCTATTTATTACAATCTGCACATGCAAACAAATAACAATACCGTGAAAAGCATAGTACTTAAATAAAATTAATCATAAAATGCTATAAAATAAATGTATTTTGGTGATTTCATCACTGTTACTGACGGAATGACGAGAACAAGTCGTCGGAATCAAACCTCTGGAGGTGGACCTTGCTGGACTAATTTCACTGGATGGAGGTTCGCTGGAGCCAAAGGGTAGTTCGGCGAAACGACGAAATGTAGCGTGGTTGCCCCGACTCTTGATCAAGATTCAATATTGGCCATTGGTGAGAGAGAACGGAAGGGTGATCATTAGAGAGAACCCTTGCAATATTTTTTGCGGTCACACCGTGCGCAACTGCTTATCCGCAACGGCGCATTGAACGAAGCCCATGCGGAGGGTGGCGAAGCCCGCCAATTGCGGCCGAACGAGAGCATTGAGCACGGGCGTAGCCCGTGCGAAGACGTATATATATATATATATATATATATATATATATATATATATATATATATATATATATATATATATATATATATATATATATATATATCTGGTCCATTGTGTACCTCATAAGTCCATTGAAAGTTGAAACGAATACAGTTGATAATCACCTGCCAGGGGAATTGAAAAAAAATGAAAAAGTACCTTTCCCTCGACGGCTTTTCATATTTTGAAAGCGTTGTATGATTGTTTCATTCTCAATACTGTCAAAAATATCTTTTTCGATATATGACAATCATTCATCAGAGAATCTCCCATTCTATATCAGACGCTTCATAGCTGAAAAGGCTCTTTCAACTGTTGCTGTTGCAACTGGTAAGCACTAGATGGGCTAGACTTCGATCGTCCAAAAGTTCAATGAGATCTATTCTAGAAAACTCGAATGGTTCAGCAAGGCGTATCCAAATGATGAAAAAGAATCATTTGGACTTAGGCATGTCATGCAAAGAAGTAATTCTGTAGTTATCTCTGTGAACCTCAGCTCTGTGTATCTATCACAGTGCACGCAAATTTGTCATCTCATGAACCCTTCTTGCGTGCAATATAGTATCCATATCTGGGATATCAGCAACAAAATGCCGCTCTCATGATATTCTCACTAAATTCATGGACGCTGTAAAGACTGTGGTTATATATATCATTAGAAATAGAATAATCACAAAATCAAATGTCTGAATTACATCTAGTATGCAAATGTTGAATGAACCGGTCAATAACTGATGATCCAATCATGAGAGATGAGAGCCCCAACGCGTGTCTCCGGGTCTCGCACTTGCTGAGTTCACCACTCTGTAAGCCTTCAATAATCTTGGTAAACTGAGAGACATGGACGTTTGCATCATTTGTCACAGCACTAACCGTGTCAAATGCAACTTGACTTTTGCAACTGCAACTAATGGAAGCTGATGTGCGAAACAATGAACATAATATGCTGATGAATTTTCATTCAAAATTAGAGAGTCCGATTGCTTGGGCCACGGCCATGTTCAGGCAAGCTTAAGAGATGATGCACAATACCCACCGCTCAATCACTTGACCAGTTCTGTCAACATATCTCAAAGCAATAGCCATCTGTTCTTTTGTTGATATATCTCTTGATTCATCTAATAAAATTGAAAAATAATTCTCTCCAATATCTTTAATTATCAAACTTGTAGTTTCAACAGACATTGCATTAATGATGTCTTTTTGGATATCAGGTGCTATTAGTTTGTGATTTTCAGGAGCATTTTGTAGAATAACCTTATTGATAGACTCATTATGATCGCCAAGAAATCGTAACAATTCCAGAAAATTACCTTGATTTAATGAAGCATCTGATTCATCATTTCCACGAAGTGCCGATCCCTGTCTGATCAAAAATCGAATACAATTAATTGTTGCTGAGTCGAGTGTGATAATCTTCTTTAGCTTGAAAAGCTTGTATCAAGAGATTGCATAAAATGCGTGATTAAATGCTAGTAGGACCACCAACATGTTCTTTAAATTTTGCAAATCCTTTTTTCCAATTTTTAAAACCATCAACAACGAATTACCAATTGTTGTCCCATTTCTTGCTTAAAAAGATAACAGAATAAACAAAATGCGGCATCCCTATACTGTATTCTAACCATGAAGGAAAATCAAACCAAGCCGGGTTAAATTTCCTTGAAATATTTCCGATGATGGTTTTTGGAAATTCATGTGTTTTTGGTTGACAAGGACCCTTTAATAAATAATATCTTCTCACAATCGCGGTCATTTAGGATAATCAGAAAATCTCAATCCAAAGGCTCTATTATCTATATTAACGTCCTTTCTAGCTCGTTTAACATCAGACTGCAATCTTTCACTATTTTTTCTCACAATATATGATCCTGATTTCGGCAAAACTTTAAAATACTTAATAACTGATTACTTTGTACAATGCCTAAACATAAAAAAAACTAGATCAGATTTGAAATAAATCATAATCAGAAAATTTAAGTTGTGCGGTGGAAGATGTTGTTGACGATTTTTTGAAATAACGCTCCATGGCTAAAGGCTAGTCTCGATTGAAAGCAGAATATGAGCAACAACAAACAACATTTGATGATATGAAGACGACTAAACTCTAAGTCTCTAACTCTAACAAACAGAGCATCTACAAAACATTGAAAACTAAATGATTCAAAAGATACCTGAAGGTCAGGTGGCCAGCATGAGTCATCGTCTACTGCATTACTTGAGAGCAGATTTCAGAACTGACCCTAAACAACTCCAAACCCTAAACAATAAAAAAAATCGAAAAAACAACATAAAACAAAGTGAATCAACATAAAATGAAATTAAACCTTTAATCTTTTTAAGAAAAATCATCACTCACCAAATCTAAGCAAAGGAGGGCCGAAATTTTCGCAAGAAAATCGCCAGGAACTTTTCGGGAAAGCAGCAGACGTAAAAACTCTCGGTGAAAAAGATAAATCGCGATAGTAGTATAGACTGCGGTTTTATGATAAAACCGCTGATAAACCGCAGTCAAAAGACGCGCCAGTGTAAAGTATTATAATTTTTTTTTCATTTAAAACATATTTTTGAAATTAGGCTATTATATGACATTTTTAGGAAAAGTGTTCAACATGAAAATTGTAGATCTCGTCGATATCTACAACTTTCATGTTGAACACTTTTCCTAAAAATGTCATATAATAGGCATAATTTTAAAAATTATGTTTTAAATGAAAAAAAATTATATACTTTAGACTGCGGTTTTATAAAAAACTGAGACTGCGGTTTTATAAAAAACCGCAGTCTAAAGTATATAATTTTTTTTTCATTTAAAACATAATTTTTGAAATTAGGCCTATTATATGACATTTTTAGGAAACGTGTTCAACATGAAAGTTGTAGATCTCGGATATATACAACTTTCATGTTGAACACGTTTCCTAAAAATGCCATATAATAGGCCTAATTTCAAAAAGGGCGGAACCCGGGCCGAACAATGCGATTCGCATAGTTCCGCTTTTTAAAAATAGAGCTACTATATGACCTTTTTAGGAAAAGTGTTCAACATGAAAGTTGTAGATCTCGTCAGGATCTACAACTTTCATGTTGAACACTTTTTCTAAAAATATCATATAGTAGGTCTTATTGCAAAAGACGCGTTTTTAATGAAAAAAATATAATACTTTAAACTGCGGTTTTTTTGCAGAATTTTTTTTGCCATTAAGAAAAATACCGTTTTAAATAAAATTATAATATTGAGGGGAATAGACTGCGGTTTGTGCAAAACCGCAGTCTATTCCCTATTTTACTTAAATTTTCAAGACGTCAGACGTCGTGTACATTATCGTGCGAGGATATTTTCCTTAAATTTGCTGAAATCTCTAGTGCTTCTCACGCGATTTATTTCTTAAACCTATCGAACCGAGCTTTCAGCAAATTTTGAACATATATTTTTAAATTAATCAATTATATAACATATATAAAACTCATCAATTGACCCCCCTGGACCCTTAATAGATCCGTCCTTGTATATATATATATATATATATATATATATATATATATATATATATATATATATATATATATATATATATATATATATATATATATATATATATATATATAATTTTAAATTTTACTTAGGAAGGCGCGTACCTAATATTCTGCGGCTCTTCAGATCCAATATAGAAAGATAATTTTTGACATAAGTGAAATTCGGCGAGATACATCGGACGCAAAGTTAGATTCGTTGAGTGTAGACGTGTATTTCTAAGGAATCGTCGAGATTGTTGTCCGATATTCGATGAATTTTCCTTGGGAAAATTTTCTTCCTTGATGAATTTCCTGAGAACCTTCCTGTCTTCTTGTCTATCTTCATGAATCCTTGTTCAGCATCCTCAGTTTTGTTTTTAAGAACGAGAACTTGGTCTCATCCAGCAGCTTCGTAAAAATATCCGCGACCTGCTTATCCGTCGGGACATAGCTAAGGGCAATATCCTTGTTCTCCACATGTTCCTGGAAGAAGTGATCGCACTTTAATGTGTTTTGTCCGACTGTGAGAGACTGGATTATGCGTGATCGCTATTGCGCTGGATGAGTCGCAATAAATTGGAATCTCTCTGAACTTTAGGTTGTAGTCTTCGAGATGATTCTTGATCCATAGAAGTTGTGCGCAACAACTACCGGCAGAGTTATACTCCCACAGTTGACTTACCATCCTTATTATCTGTTTTTGAAGTTCAGCCCAATTTTGCTCCAGTTTTTGATAATTCTTCTAAAGCAATAGTATATTACACTGCCCCAATAAGTCCTACAGTTTTGGAATAACTAAGGACAAACTTTGCAGTTATTGAGAATATTTTAGAGCAAGTAATTGATATAGATCCAAAGGCTTTATCGCCACCAACATTTGCTTGGGCTGAATCCCCCATGCCAGATATGGATGATTTCATGTTTCAAGACATGGATATAGAAAATATAGAGCCACAACCTCTGGCTGAAAAGGAAGATGTAGTTGTACAGTCATAAGCTCAAATAATAAATACAGATATATAACCATAGGCTCCTCCAGCAATTTCTGCTGAAATGCTAAAACAAATTGATGCTCTCTATGATAATCCTGCTAGAGAATCTGATGATGATGATATTGACTCAGAAGATTCTTGGTCTAAGAAGAGAAAGTTCAAGAAGAAGGTTCCCTCCAGGGCTGATCCTAAACCTTCTCCTACAGCAGATACCTCTTATTATATTCTGCACAATATTACTCTTACTCGAGACTCCCCTCACTGGATGAGGTACTCTAAGAATGAGCTGAAAGCTAGAAATAAGAGTAGGAGATACTCCCCCCCCACACAATATAGGAGAGGTCATCCTCCTCCTCCTGCAGTAGGTTCTACAGGAAGTGTTTCACAATCTCAAAGGTCTATAGCTTCTTATCATTCCAGAGCATCTCAAAGCAGCAACAGACAGCAACATAGATCCCAGAGCAGCAAACAACAACAAAGAAATCAAAGCAGCCAACAACAGACATCTGAAGGTAATCTTCAAGATAAATCAAGCCTAGAAAGGCCACTATCTCCAGTCTATGATCCAGAGTTGAATTCTAATTATAGAATGGCCAGATTCAAGGAAATTATAGCTCTTTCATAAATAAGGAATGCCAAGGAAGAAGGAAAAGACACTTCTCAATTTTCAACAATATCTTCCTACGGGAACAAAGATTTAGAAAGGTATGAAAAGAAAAATCTTTTTAATATTAATGAATATATGCATCTCCACCTAGAGGCAGTAGTGCCTAGAGCTACATCAGTGAAGATTCTTGGTGCTGAAGATATGAAAATGACTCAAAGAGAAATAGAGGACCCCAAAAGAATAATGGTTTTCTCAAAACCTTCTTCAGACCCTTCTTTAGATGCTTTAAAGAAAGATTTATAATTTTCTGCTTATGCATTTTGAACTTTATTATTGCTATATGTATATTCACAAGACACAAATATTTATATCTACTGAAGTTCTATAATTCTGTCAGATATTTTTTTCATGCTTTGTGATTTTCTTTATTTTTTATATTGACCTCACCCAAATAGGGGGAGATTGTTGGAACCCTACTTGTGATTTGGGCTAGTTTCACTATTATGATTGTTTAGATCACCCAATATGTATAGTCTAGGGTCATAAGTTAGTTACAGGGTCAAGGTCAGCAACACATACTTAGATTGTTAGTACCCTCCTTCAGAAGACTTTAGAGGTAGAAGACTTCAGATGAAAATTATTTAAAAAGAATGCAGAAAAGTTGTTCAACGATAACTGAACTCAGCTCGACGATCGTCGATAGCAGATCGACGAACTCAGAGTTCTTTCTCTGAGTTGAGCTCGACGAAAGTCTAGCTGAGATCGACGAATTGTGATCCCATATCAAAAGTTCAGCTCGACGAAGGAATATATTAGTTCGACGAACTTGGAGCTCAGGTCTACGAAATCCTTGCTGAGTTCGACTAACTCCTTCCAGGTACTGTTCGACTAATCTTCTCTGCAGTTTCTTAGTTCAACTATAGCAGTTTGATTTCAAATTATATTATATTAAGACAATAATACTCTAAAAATTATTGCTCAATATTCTCAAGAATATAGTCGTTACCTGGAAGCATTAATTATGAATTCACAGAGTTATTACTCTACCAAATTTACTGGGACAGTTAGGGAAATACATTCAAGACTAAATTAGCCGTTCCAACTCCCAGAAATTATGCAGAGGATTTTAAGGAAATAATTTAAAATTTAAATGTTTTTGAATTTGCAATCAATATATAAAGTGATTTTTAGAAGATTGCCAGTAATCAATGAGAAGAAAGAAAAAATTCAGTAATCAGAGAACAGGAAATAGAGACAGATACATCTTATTCTTCATCATCTGCTTCAAGCTTTTCTTCCAGCAACAGATCTTCAATCTGAGACCAAAAGTTCACATCTCTCAAAAACATTTACTGGAGGAAGAAGTTTTCAAAGAATGACTGCACCCTAAAGCAAAGCTATCACTCCTAATTAGATCTATACAACTCAGGGGGAGCTTTGACATCATCAACAATCTACTAGTCTTCTCAGAGATTTGAGACAGAAGAGAAAATCATTTTCATTTTCCTTTCACTGTGTACAGAGTTATAACTCCCTTCAAAAGTTAATCTTTTGGTTCACAAGTCACCTGATCAAAAGACTTGGGATTGATTTTTGTGCACCTGATCAAAAGCTCAAAGAGTTGCTAGATCTCCCTTAGAAAAATATCTATGTTTTGCCCGTCTCCAATCATGCCAAGGGAGTACGACACTTTCTACCATAGAGGGCCTCGAAGGGCGTCATCTGAATACTTGCCTGGTAGCTATTATTATAAGCGAACTCAATCATAAAAAGGAGGTCCTCCCACCTCTTCCCGAAATCTAGGGCACACATGTGAAGCATGTCCTCCATCATCCTGTTTACCCTTTCGGTCTGACCATCTGTCTGTGGATGAAAGGCCGTATTGAACTTCAGTTTGGTGCCCAACAGTTGATGAATAAGCCTTCAATCATTAGATGTGAAGCGCTCATCTCGGTCACTAACGATGCTTTGGGGCACACCATGCAATCGTATGATATTTTCAACGTAAAGCTTTTCCAGCTTTTCTACTGAATCTTCCTTACTATTCAGAATAAAGTGCGACACTTTCGTTAAATGATCAACAATCACTTAAATGGCATCATTCCCCTTCTGTGATATCAGCAAGCCATGAACGAAATACATAGATATGTCGTCGAACTTCCAATCTGGTATAGGCAAAGTCCTAAGAAATCTATCGGGCTTCTGACATTCGGCCTTCACTAAGGCACATATCTGACACTTGCCACATACAAAGCTATGTCTTTCTTCAATCCTGGCCACCAAAATAACTTGAATTTCTGAATATTTTCAACCAACAAATCTATATCAATCAAATATTTTGAGCTTTGTGGTTTTCTTTACTTTTTACCATGTCAAACTTAAAGTTCTGAATGAGTCCTCCTATTTTGAAGTTCTTATTGACCGAGTATTTAGGTTCAAATTAATACAAATACTGGGATTTAAAATACACGCATTAATGAAGATAGTATTTGTTGGTTGAAATTCATTGAACTTATTTGTATAACCTGCACTGTCATATGATTGAAATTCATTGATCTTATTTATACAAATAGAACACAAAAAATTAATAATTAAGCAAGAAAAAATATTACACAAACTAATAAGATTTCAATTAGAGCATCAAGTGTTCTTCTGCGGGATTTTGAATGATGGTGTTCTTCTTCGAATGGACTTCGCCTAGATGCGGGTGCAGCCCGCCTGGATGCGGGTGAAGTCCCCCGGTATCCTGGCGAAGCCGGCCTGGATGCCGGCGAAGCCCGCCTGGATGCGGGTGCAGCCGCCTGGATGCGGGTGCAGCCCTCCTGGATGTAGGTGAAGTCCCCCTGCATGCTGGCGAAGCCCGGCTGGATGCGGGTGCAGCCCGCCTGGATGCTGGCGAAGCCCGCCTGGATGCGGGTGCAGCCTGCCTGGATGTGGGTGAAGTCCCCTGCATGCTGGCGAAGCCCGCCTGGATGCCGGAGAAGCCCGATTGGTTGTCAAACGGGCGAAACCCGCTTGGTTCAGGGTGCAGCCCACCTGGATGCGGGTGCAGCGCGCCTGGTTATGGACAAAGCCTGTAGCGACGCATCTAGAACGGGTGAAGCCCGTGTGTGTGTGTGTGTGTGTGTGTGTGTGTGTGTGTACATGATGCGGGTGGCATGTAACCAGCAGCACGCGCACGCGACCAGACTGAAGGGACCCATGCGGTTGCACTAGAATGCGCGAAAAAACACAACCGGCCCAAACACGCGCACATGCACCCGCACAAGTGGCATGCACACGCGGGTGGCAATGGTGCGCTGCCCCATGCGTCTGCACATACGTCGGTGGACGGTACCATTTACATTCGCCGCTACCTCTGCCGGCTGTCGCCAGCCACCGCTGTGGTAGGGCACCCTACCCGGGCCACCTAGACAGCCCATATGGGGCACTCTCGTCATTTCGCTAAAATTGGTGATCTAGGTGACCGAAGCGGAGTGACGCCATTCACTAGCACCAATTCCGCCCTGACACAATTACCGACGTATCCCTCCAGAAAACTATAAATAGACCTCAGACCTTCATTTGAAGACAAGCAACTCCCGAGGCTAGGGATAGCTCTCAGGTTTTTCCGCGAGCTCATAGGACTTTTATCGATCCTCCGCTTGGAATTCACTTCGCTCCCTCTCTGGCGCAAAGGCGTTTCAAAAGTTTCCAATGTGTGGCATTCTTCTCAGCAGGAGCGCTTCCATCGAGCAGGCTCCTCAGAATTAGAGATTTTCCCTCCATGAGCGCTTCTATCGAGACTCTAGGGACTTAGTTTCTTTTCTTTTATTTCCATACTCTGTAGCTGTAACATAGAGGTGATCTGTCACTCTCCGAGAAAACTATCAACTCTTGTAAATCCAAATGAAATAGTGAATTTTGGCCCGACATAGATCATGTCACGTGATTTTTCATCCTTTCCGGGTTTTAAACGGTAAAAAAAGTCTTTTGTCATTTGTTGTTGCTTTTCATTGACTGTTTGCGCATCCGGTCCGATTTCGAGATAAAGCGGTGTGATTCTCCAGGCAGGGAAAAAACCGGATGACCCGCAAAAATTCTAAATATATGTAAAAAAAAAGAACAATTAATATAATAGAAAAACACACCACTCCATTTGATTAATATAGGATACATCATCATGGTCATCATGATTATTGTTACATCAAAAGGTGAAATAGAGCACAGACATGCATGCATGCATACAGGAACTAACTCGGTAGAATTGATGCTTGCTTTATTAATACAGACTGCTGCATGGCATGCAAACATTAAAGGCCATCATCATGAGAAGCTCCAAAAAATCCAGAAGCTCCAAAAGGTCCAACTTCATGGTGATAGCCAGCAATTGCCGCGCATGTGGCTTCGGGTGCCAGAGGAGGCTGTGTCAAAGGGCAAAACTTACATTGGCATCTGGATGTGTGATCCACGCACTTGTAATATTGCAAAAAACAGCCAGAATAATGATTTCCTTGAATGCCCGCGCAAACAACATCGCATTTCTCAGGTATACAGTGCTCGGAAGCCCAGGAATAATGAATGCAGCCTTCCCTATCTGTATGTGTTTCAACCAAAGTAGGTGTTCCGCTGGGGGGCGGGGGAATTGCCATTTTTCGGTGAGAATGCAGCCAGTCATATGTATTTGAGGACATGCCATCATTTTTTTGCCTCCGACGTTTTTGGTTTTTGAGGACATCGATTGTACTGTCACTTCAAAAGAACACAACACATCGTTATTATAATCAGTGCCCAAATTAAATGCACTCATCAGTGAAAAAATTAAATGCACGGCTATTTGAAATATAAAAAATGGATAATTCTATGCACATGAACCATGAGCTTGACACGTGCTCGCTGCTCTCGAGTGTGACAGTACTTTGTCACAATAATTCTCCGGTCCAAGATCGCTCCGGTCACTTGCGTCCCGTCCCCCGGCGCATTGTGTTTTTGTATTTATTAATATTAATTTATTATTTATTTATGATCGTTTAATTATTTCTGATTTTTTTATATAATATATAATTATGAATATTTATTTACAAACCCTATAATTTTTAAAATTATTATTTCAGTTTTTTTGTAATTTTTTTAAAAAACTATTATTATTTATTATTAAATTAATTTTTATTAATATTAAAAAAAACCAAATTGCCGTAGGGTTTTTTAAGTTTTATTAATTATTATTTTTAAAATTATTAATTATTATTATTATTATTGAAAGACAAAAAAATAAATAAAAAACCTATCGACTCACGGTGGAGACCACTGCCGCCAGCGGGCTGACTGGCGCCCCGGTCGCCGCGACCTGACAACCGCATCGGTGGACATCTGGTGACGGTCCGACGGGGACACCACCGGCTGTGTCCCTGTCTGTCCACCTCCAGACGCCCCCCGGTTAGCCCGCTGGTTGCCCACCGCAATAGTGAACCGACTGGGACAGTGCCCCACCACAAAACTATCGTTGCTCGTACACCCCCAGAGCACCATAGAAAATCGAGTGGCTATCGAAGTACAACGCTCGGGGTTCTACGTGCAGCGAGCGTGTCGTAATGTCGAGTATTATCGTGATTGGGATACTGTTGCTGGCACAACGAAGGTCATGTTGTGTGTGGGTGTGTGTTGAAGCCATAAAATCACCAAAAATATCCTTGGGAGAAAGATAGAGACTAATCACCTAAGATTTGGAGAAGCATTAAGAGCATTGCAACTGCAACCATTCGTCGGGAAAATTCCATGACTAAATGTAATCAAGATGTAACACTAGAGCCTAGAGATTATGTTGTTGAAGAAGCATAATTAGGGATGTAGTCTCTTATCAATCTATCCTCATTTATATATACATTGAATTCTAAACTAAAGAAAGACTCATTTTTGTTTTGCTTGCATCAATTTTTGTTTTTATTGAATGCTTCTTTCAAATTTGTCCGCGGCATTATTATCTGTGACATTTTTGTTTTTATTGAATGTTTTTTACATTGATTAAAAATTTGTACTTGTGTGTGTCCACACACACACACACACACACACACACACACACACACACACACACACACACACACACACACACACACACACACACACACACACACACACACACACACACACACACACACACACACACACACACACACACACACACACACACACACACACACACACACACACACACACACACACACACACACACACACACACACACACGCGCGCGAGTGACAGGCACGGGCCTCCGGCTCTCCTGTCTCGCACGACAGTACCAAAATGCGGCAGCGGGCTTCGCCCACCCCCGACAGGCTTCACCCACTCCCTGGGCTCATAAAAAAACATAATATATATATATATATATATTGCTATAATATAAAATAATCAAAAAAAATTTCCCCTCTCTCTCTCCACTCTCTCTCTCTACCATGTTGGCATGTCAGCCCTCTCTCTCCCCTCTCTTTCTTTCTCTCCTCTCTCTCTCTCCCCACGGTGACTTTTTGGTGAAAATAAATTTTTTAAAGAACAATTTTGAAAGATCTAATGTTGCACCAAAGCCCACTTCTCATTTATATATATAATTTTGGATATATATATATATATATCCAAAATTATATATATAATTAGAATTGTAAACCAAAGAAAGATTCATTTTTTTTGCTTGCCCCAATTATTATTATTATTTTTGAATGCTTCTTCCATATTGCCCGTAGCATTACAATTTTTCTTTAGAATTATCATTCTTTAATATTTTACGGTTAGAAAATACTAATTAATACAAGACTTGATCAGGCTCAGAAGCTGCTCGCATCCTGGAAGCTGCCAGCTGTCCATTGCGACAGACGACGTCCCCGATGCTCGCACGATAGGTATATTCAGACTACCCCAACCCCCACCCTGCGAATCCCGGGTTTGTGCTCGCCCTCTTACAATCTTTTCGCCCGATATGATGTTGCTTCTCCTATAGGTCATCCTAAACCCCGTTGGAGCTTTGCCTGGAACTCTAACTTCATAGAAATTTCTGAAATCTTCTCCCCCTCTCTACCTCTCTGCCCCTATCCAGAATAAGTGTGCTCCTAACAACGCTTTTCCAAAATTATATATATCTTTAACTATATTAAAGAAGTAGTTTGAACCCTCCAAAATTAATCAAGACCATCTAATATATGTGAAGTCTTCCATCATAGTCTTTAAAAAAACTTTAATTTGAATGATGAGAAGGAATATTACTAGGTCATCTACACCTGCATAGGATAGGGGGAGAGAGAGGTTGAGAGGGGGAGAGAGAAATTGATTTTTAAATATAAATGAGTATTTTTATAAAATAAAAATCGGAATATTGATATATTTTTTTTTACGAACATTTTAAGTACTCATATGGATATATTGCGGGAGCAGCCCGGCTTATGTTGGTGCAGCCCGCTGCGATGCATCGAGCACAGGAGAAACCTGTGCGAAGGCGGGCGATGCCCGCCTGTAAGCGGCCGAAGGCCGCCCGAGAGCATCTATCACGGGCGTAGCTTGTGCGAATATATATATATATATATAAACACACACGAGCAGCTCTGCACAGGATTCAACCGTGCTCACTGATTCTTAGCAGGTTGCGCTCACATTCGGGCGGGTTGTGCCCCCATTTGAGCGGGTTGCTCCGACATTCGAGTTTCCGCCCGCATTCGAGCCCCCACCCAACTCGATCATCCATGCCTATATGGAAAGTTGATGGCAGTATGAATTGAAAGCATTAATTATGTGCTTAAAGAAATAATCAATATTTTTTAAATTCACTTAAAAGCACACACACCTCACATAAAAAACTTCATTCACTTTTACATAGAAAATTACTGTTTATTTTCTTGTTACAATCTTTTATAAATTTTGGTAGCTATTAAATCACATTATTCTTTAAATTCATTTAAAGGAGCACACACCTCACATAAAGAACTTCATTCACTTTTAAGTTTAAAACTAAATTTGTTTTCTTACTAAAATCTTTATAAATTTTGGAAGCAATTATTTTTCACCCAATATATCAATAATAATTGTACGTTTTAAAAATATATATCTTTTATTATATATATCTAATATCTCTCCATATATATCAATAATAATTGTACGGTTTTAATATATATATATATATATATCTTTTATTATATGTAGCTCTCCCTCCCTTCCTCTCTCTCTCCCTCCCGCCCCTCTCTTCTTTTTCCGTCTCTCTTTATTTATTAAATGCACTTATATGTTTATTAAATGTCGTGGATCTCACCGCGTTTCTTTTCCTTTCTTTCTCTCTCTTTCTCCCGACATCGCCGATCCGCCGACTCTCCCTCTCCATTAAATGAACTTATATGTTCATTAAATGTCGTGGATCTCACCGCCTTTCTCTCCCTTTCTTTCTCTCTCTTTCTCCCGACATAGCCGATCCGCCGGCTCTCCCTCTCCCTCCCCCTCCCCCGCTCTTTCATTAAATGTCATGGACCCCACCGCCTAATTATTATCACAGGCAAGCATTTGTTGATAGGAATGGAGGACGGATGGGTGGACATGATTTGAGTTTTAATTCAATCATCTGGCCAAAATTAAAAATTTTCGGTGCTTCCAAATTGTTGGATCGTGAGACGCCCTTACAGATGGGGGGTGAATAAGAGTTAACAAAATTTTTATTTCTTAAACTATTTTTTTATGTGAACTAATTGCAGAAATCAAAATTAATTTTTCATAATCAAAGATAAACACTTAGAAAATCATAAGAGTAAAAATGATGATATTTTATTTCACAAATGTTAAAACAAAGTACAACGTATCTCTATAGAGTTAGAGATCAGGGCTATGAAAAATATAAACTTTTTGATTTCACCGGTCCTTCTAACAAAAACCGGGCGGTTATACACTATCTCTTCCTATATCTCGCTACTAACCTCCCCCTAGATCACACAATGATCTAGGCGCTGCACACAAGGCGACAAAAACTCCATAAGTCACACAAGGACCTAGACAACACACACAAAGTGGCGATTCTCTTCTAAGACACACACGGACCTAGACGCCACGCACAAGGCGGTGATTTCTCTATCGATTACAATGAAGAAATGAAGAATGACAAAGATTAATTTTCAAAATGTAAACTCCCTCTTAATGAAGCGCTGAAGATGCCGACAAATCCTTGCCAGGGTTGCTTCAGATGTCATGCACGAGTCGTCCATTTTCTGCGCTTGAACCTTCTTGAGAAGATGGAGTTTTCTCGATGATGGAGCACTCTGGACAGGATGCGCGAGAAGGAACACTCCAGAAACTGAAAATTGTGATCTCCAAAAAATGAGCTGTATATATATTTTGGAGATATCGCCTGACGATACTGGATATTGCCTAGCGATACTAGATATCGCCTGGCGATACTGGATATCGCCTGACAACGATATCCTATCTGGCTGTCACGTGTCCCATGGATTCTAAACTTCTGTGGGATGAATCGGTCGTGGCCAATCATGCGCTATCGCCTGGGCGTTATCAATATCGGTGGGCGATATCAAGTGTAACTGTATGCTGTGGAGATTTATGATGTAACGGTATATTGAGATTTCACTTGTTGTAAATAGTGGATATCGCTAAGCGATATCACCTTAACTCATCTGTTCAAACCCAAATGATTGTAGTGTTAACTTGTGATATTTGCATATCATAAACACCATATGATCAAATACAAACGAGATTTGTTATTAGCAAACCAAGAAGCATGGAACAGATGCTCCAATAATCTCCCCCTTTTGATAATAACAAATCTACTTAGAAATAAATCATGAATGACCTACAAAGTGATAGAAAATGTGATTAGCAAGATGAAGCATTTATATGTGCACAAACTCCTCTTGGATGTAACTCCCCCTACATGTGTACTCCCCCTAAATAGAAGCATTGAATGTTGTTTAAGTTTAAAATTAACGTAATCCTAGTGAAGTAATCCGAAGGAATGATTTCTCAAAAAATTCTCCTCCTTTTGGTATTATCAAAAGAAAGAGCAGAGTGATTGCGGAAGCCAAACTGTAAAAATCACAAAGTGAAAAATCAAGTGTAGAACATGTGAAATAATGTATAGTGATGAGTAATGTGAGTGAACAGAAACATTGTTAAATTCATACATTTACTTCATAGGCATATACACTAGTGAATATAATTCAGAATCATTGTCGGTCCAATGTTCATGAGAAGAAATGTTAGAGATGATAATGCAGTGTACAAGTGAAAATTAGAAGAAAATTTCATATGTAGAAACTTAAAACATACATGAACATGGGAATGTTAAAAAACCTAACCAAGAAACACTACATCATATCATGCATATGGTAGAGCTCAAAAAACCGCTACTATATTTGAAAAAGCTGCTACTATAGGGCTACGGTAGCGGTTGCGTGTGTGTTGCATCTGCGTTCGTGGTCGTAGGGTATGATAGTGGTCATCTAATGTATTGTGTCGTCCTTATAGTAGCTACTATAGGTACATCTATTGTAGCGGTTATGATTTTCAATGTTAGTGATTATTTCATTTTACAACAACAGTTATGATACTCTATTGCAGCGTTTATGCTTGTATTTGACAACATTTATGATTTTATATCATAGTGATTATCCTTATATATAGCAACAAGTTTTATTCTCAATGACAACGATTATGATGATCAATACAAGCAGTCCGAGAATGTGCCAAAAATTTAATAATATTCAATTTGGCGGGAAGAGTGGACCCAAAATTCAATTACAAACGTGATTTCACAGCCAAGAGTTAAAATTTCCAATGTGATTACAAATGTGATTATCAATGTCATTCCCAAGCCAAAATTCAATTTCATCTCGAACACTCAAATGTCATTCCCAAGCCGAGAGTTAAAATTTAAAAAGAAAAATAAACCAATTAGCTATATATTATCATCAACTAGATGACAAAAAAAAATTTAAACTTTCCTCCTCACCCCATACATCTCGAACACTCAAATTGGTAACAGAATCCACAGAATAAGAAATTTACTACTCCTCCATCAATTTTCCACAAAGTTTGTGGTCAGAGGCCTCAACACGATACCTCCAGATTCTTCTTTTGATTACTTCTGGTAGATCACAGTCAGCTTTCCATCTTATGCAGATGATTGAAATCTCACCATAAGCTCATCGCACTCCCAGCACCATAATCAGGATTGTCAATTACAAACATGCCGCATTATCGCCGAAAAATTCAACAATAAATACGACCAAGCACAAGAGTTTCATACCTCAGTGGAGGCTCCGAAAAACCAGTGTGATACTGCAAATTTTTGGTGCACGACAAAGCCTTATTCAGAGTGCAATGTATATACCAAAGGTACTGGCTGCAAACCGCAACACCAATAATGTATGCCAAAGGTATTGGCTTCTCTTACACATGAATTCCAAACTAATTAAGATCTAATGAACTAATTCGGTCCTGGAAAACAACATACTCTTTTTCAATTGTTTTGTGGAATATGATGCTAATGACATAGACGATATAAGAAATCACTAAAAATTTTGACTAAGTCACTAATTTGGAAGAGATGTTCCCGAAATGAGAATGTGATTTACCGGCATGACAACTTGCTTAGATACTGAAAAGTTAGCAAGTTTAATGGAGCCTTTATTATCAACATGAATTTGAAAATTCTAGAATTGGAAAAGTGTCTATGAATGGTATTAAGGTTAAAAAAGTAGCTTACACCTTTAACATAACCTGAAACATGCGTACAACATTGCTTCAAACAATAGACATCTGATTTAAGATATTAGAATATCTTAAGAGCAAAAGAATTGGTGATATTTACATATAATTGTTTTGTCAATAATAACTGTCAATTCCCAAACATAATTCAAAACAGGAATAACTTGAAGTCTTTACATTGATAATTCCTAAAGTGTTATTGCACGTTGTCGTTGAGTCTGACCTGCAAGATCATAATTAAGTGCAAAGAGAAGATTAATTTGAAATTAAAATCAAAGAGGCATGAAAAGAATTTAATAAAATAAAGAAATGGAATGTGAACCTTGATTAAGCAATACAAAATCAATAAGGGAGGCAGAGCTACCAACTTGATTGTTTGAGTTTTGAATAATAGAGATTTCAGAAGACGTATAAGCTTAAATTGAAGGCAGAAAGAAGAAAAACTTTCAACGATTCAGTGAAAATATGGTATATTTGACGCAAATATGGAATATGCAGGTTCATATGTCGTTGAGGAGGTAGAAGATGCATCTTTGGCACAAAAATGCATTGTTGAATTATAAGAAGCCAAATAAAATGTCAATATAAGACAAATTCTATAATAGCTACACTGCCTGCACAAAGGATCTTGAATTTAAAGTTGAACAAAGATAATGAGTAAAAAGATCAATTTGGTAATATAAATCCATAATTGAGGAAAAACTGAGCCTTTAAAGTTGAACAAAGATAATGAGTAAAAAAGATAAGTTGAGAAGCCCTAAGCAGATAAATGCATTGAGAAGGCTCAAATGCACATGGCAGGAAACCCCCCTCCCCCCACCTCCCAAACAAAGGCTATATTATAAAGCCAAAGAAAACTGATTCAACATCCAGAATATTATATTAGTTTGCTATTAGAAGCGGAAGGTATGTATCATATGGCACATAACAACCTAATGGAAAAAATCATTCATTAAGCCATGAAACCAATAAATCACCAAAATAATTACATTATCACAATAAATCACCACCCTCGTACGTCTGCACCCCCTAAAATTTATTACTTTTGCAAGGAATCCAGGTGCAAAGGGAATCAAAGCAGTAGACAACTATGATTATTATGGCAGTAACTATGTTTTGTTGTGGACATTTAAATACTTAATTGCCTCCTTCAATTCAAGTATTAAAAAAAATAGAATGGAGAGAATTTAACAAATTTGTTGCGAGGAAAATAAGAATCACAATAAAAATGGTAGTGCAAAAATTCCTACAGCACATAGTGATTATAATGAAATTAAATATTATCATAATTTATCTAGCATCTAAGTATTGATGAAAACAAAAAAATACAAAAATAATATTTTAAGATTCTCTTGGACATTTCATCAAACAAAATGTGTACATGATACGAACATCTCATCAAACATGCAGCTTTCAACATCTCATCGTAATAAGGTTTTGGAAAAATTTGTGAAATGCCACAAAATGAGAAGGTTTGTTAGGTTTTCCAATTCGTACTGAATGGAATGTAGAGATTTCCATCAAATTTGGACCTAATAATGATTGTAACAACTATAAAGAAAATTGTTCCTAAAAATCATAATTGAAAACGGGAACGAAATGAAAACGAAATCGAAAATAGGAATAAATAATGACAATCAAAATCGAAAACCTACCGGTGATCCGCTGAGGTAACAAAGAGCTTGCATATCGAATCACCATATCAAGAAAGGAGGAGAGTAGAACAGGTCGAAGGGATTGAATAGAGCAGCTCGCAAAGGGAGGCTTGCACAAAGTTGGGTTTGATGGCGGTGATGACGGAGAAGAATGACAGCGTCACTTGTTGTATATATAAAATGAAATAAAGTATGAATAGAACACAACGCTAGAGCTAATCCCATATAAGAGAGTATACATTGTACAATGCCTAAACATGATAAAGGAGGAGTATTGTGCAGTCTAGAAATTTGGAAACAAAAAATACATATTGGCAAATTCGGGCTATCGCTAGGAGATAGCGGATATCGTCGATCGATGATAGCTCAAAATTATAAATAATGCCAGATCTGAAGTCAAAGCATCGTTTGGAGCACTTTCTCCTGAAGCCCTTTAGCGGAAGACGGAACTAATGCCGGCGAAACTTCCAAATTGAGGTATGAGTGGGAATTTTTGTTTCATTTCTTTAGGAATTGATGATTCAAAGGTTTGGAGAATTCATGTCATGAAATTTTAGGGAGAAAAATTTCAATTTTTAGGTTGTTTTGCTAGGATTAGGCATGAGTATGAAAAGTGAAGATTTGGGTTAAGAAGTCATAGATCAATGAAATATGTGTAGAGGAACCTTGGATCTAGTATGAAAGGCATAGATCTAGTTCTTTGATGATAGATTGCTTAACAAAACTAAAATTTTGGGAAGGTGGTGATGAATAGTAAAAAAAAGTGTTTTTGGTTTTTTTTTTAAAAAAAATTAGTTAAGGTAATCTGTGAGTAAAATGATTTTTGTTGAGTATTTAGGAAGGAGGAATATTGATTTGATAGAAAGCATGTTAAAATAGTAGATTCAACGTGTTTTTGATATCAGCGGCGATAGTCACTGTCACACGACGACATCGTTTCAATTACTAAAAATATTTTTTATTTCTGTTCGCAGTTATGGCTTCAAGTTCTAAGGCCAGGAGGAGTACATGTAGTTATTATCATACCGCGTATTAAACATTTTCGAGAATAAAAAATGCAAACATCGGTGTGGGTAAAGTGATTGAATATGATCAAGTCTGGCACACACACATTCATGATTTATTGGCAATGGTAGGTATAATCTTACAATGTGGAACAAAGATCCTACAACTCGGAGTCAAAACACTCATACAAAAATCTCGGAGAACAAAGCTCCTACAACCCGGAGAAGAATCTCCTATAAGAATACAATGTTTTACAGAAAATATACAAACACAAATATTTCATATCTGAATCTTCAGCCCTTCTTCCTTCTTAAAATTTGAAGCTCTGTCAGAAACAGATCGAAGAAGACAAAGGCAAAATACATGGATCTGAAAACTTTAGGATCAACACGATCAAGGAATAGAATGGTCGATGTTGAAAGCCTTGATTTGTTGAAACCTCTTGTTCTGAATCTCTTGGATCGAGATAAGATCGGCGATGAAGACAGAGCGGTGGCGGCGCTTCTCGATTTAGAAAGTTTAGAATGATTCAGAATACTTAGACTTCTCTTGTTAGGGTTAGTCGATTATGATAATACCTTTTATAGGACTTGCCTAACAGTCATAATCATTAATGACAGAACACGTGGACCAATAAAAAAAGAGATCAATTTGAAATTACTTCCATCAGGTAGTTAAGAAATTTCAAAAATCTACACTCCATTTCTCGAGTGGAATAAGGGTTCTCGAGAAGATGATTCTGTTTCTCAAAAAGAGGTATAGAGTTCTCGAGAAAAATACTTGTGAAAAATGTAGAGGTGGAACACTGACTTTTTGAGAAATAAAGGATTATTACTCGAGAACCAATTTCTATTACTCGAGAAGTAGGTAATGACTTCTCGAGATCTGACGAGACTTATCGAGAACAATTTGGACTTCTCGAGAAATAGCTTCTGTTAACTCGAGAAAAAGCTTGCCCTTCTCGAGTACTAGACTTCTGCTTCTAGAGACAAAGCCTTGCTTCTCGAGTACTAGACTTCTGCATACTCGAGAACAACACTTAGAAGATTTCTGAGATAAACTTAAGACTTCTCGATAAGAACACGGCTTTCTCGAGAACAACTCTTTGGCTTCTCGAGAAAAATACTTACAAAAGTTTTGACTTGAATATGAGGTATCTCGAGAAGGAGAATCATAAACTACTAGAGTACACATGGCTTTCCCGAGAGCTGAACTAAGTTTTCTTGAGAACAGCTTCTGCTACTCGAATACATGACCGACTTTACTCGTTGACTAACTTTGATTCTACTCAAGTACAATAAGTCCTTCTCAAGAATAATAATTAGAGAAATTCTTTAAGTCTGAAAATTGATTTTCTTCAAGAAATCCAGCAACCAGCGTTTCTTCCATAGTGTTAATACTTGAAAATTAATTATATCCCAATAGAGAGGTTACACATGAGTCAACACCATGGATCACACAATGAGGGATTACATTATATGGTCATGTGTTTGGTGACCCATTGTAAACTGATATTGGTCTACACTTGGAAATTATAACCTGCAAGCACTTAACTTGAAAAGACATCAAATACAAACTTAATTCATCTTAGTTTAAGGGTGACTTCATACAAATCTGAGTTATTGTGGATACAATACCTAATAATATCCCCATATTTGTAGAAGTCAGAACCCTCTACACTAAGGTGAATTATATCAAGATAAATAAATAAAGTAACTAGCAAACAAAGTGATAATGAGAAATGCTATGTTATAGAAAAATTAGATCATCAAAATTAAAGGTTAATATTTATAGATATTCTCCAAGAAAAATCCAATTCCACAAGATCTCATAAATGAAATTTCTGATCATCTCCCATTTCTGCTAGGTCTGATGTTGTTGTTGCCTTTCCTGCTTCTCTTGTTGCCTCTTCTGATAACTGTAAGGTTTAGGAGAGTATTTGGTAGGTTTGGGTGGAGCCTTGGGATTGTTCTTTCCATACTCATTGTCATATAATCTTCTTTTGGTAAGAGATTTCTCATATAAGTCCCATTCATAGGAGCTATAATTATCATTTTTGTTCTCATTAAAATCAAGAACAAGTTTAAGAGTTTCAAGAATTAGGGATTTGGAGGTTGGGCTCCATACTTCAGCAAATTCTTGAGCTCTTCTCCTTTCAGCTTCTAGATTAGGAGTGGATCTGATAGCAGAGGCACCATCACCATATT
This sequence comes from Platanthera guangdongensis, assembly GCA_039583875.1. Taxonomy (NCBI): domain Eukaryota; kingdom Viridiplantae; phylum Streptophyta; class Magnoliopsida; order Asparagales; family Orchidaceae; genus Platanthera; species Platanthera guangdongensis. Next base: position 196,545,525 of record CM077152.1, on the reverse strand, counting down.
TTCTTATTTTGAATTCCTGTATCTCAGGAGGTACTTGAGGAGGCACATTAGCTTGTTCAGAATCCCATACATGCTCATAAGTTGCAGGAGGCGGTCCTTCAAAATATTCAGGCCCTGGAGAGAATATAGGCCTATTTACATCTAGGCTGGGAGGAGGTGCTGCATTGGGATCTGTTGGATCCCAAGTTGGATTTGGGCTAGATTCACTAAGTTAGGATGTTTGACCCAACATGTATAGCTAGGGTCATGTATGAGTCTTAGAGTATAGGCCAAGTCCTTAGAGTCATCACTGCATGGACCAGCCATCAACAGACTGCAAAAAGACTCAAGACTTAGAGATTTCAAAGGCTTAGGAAAATGAGTTCGATGTTCGTCGAACTCAGCTCGACGAAAGTCATGCTCAGCTCGACGAACTCAGAGAAAATTCTCTGAGCTGAGCTCTATGAACTTGGTACTCATGTCGACGACTTATAAACACTCTACTTCAACATTTCAAGTCCAGAATTTCTCTGAACTCCAGTCGACGAACTTAGTTCTCAAGTCGACGATCTATAGGTATTCAACTTCAACATCTTATTCCAGAAACAACTAAATATTCTAAGTCCAGAATCATACTCCAGTCGATGAATTCACCTTCTCAGCTCGACGAACTTATACCACATTCCTGGCAAGACTTATCTAGTAGTTGGAAGTTCTCAGATCGATGAATCTAGTTCTCAGGTCGACGAATCCAGTTCTCATGTCGACGATTTCTGGATACTCTACTTCAACACTTCATTCTAGAAACATCTAAAATAACCCAGGTGTACAAACACTTTACTGAACTCCAGTCGACAAACTTAGATTATCAACTCAACGAACTTAGACCACAGTTTGATAAGGTTACAGTCAGCAGTTCTCAGCTCGACGATCTTGGATCTCATGTCGACAAACAACTATCTTATGGTCGACGAACTTGACTTCTCAGGTCGACAAATTCTGCTCAACGATTTCTGTGAAGTTCCAGACTTAGATATTTCCATCCTTCTGTCCTTATTCTATGGCAAGAATTCCTGAGTATTCAATGCTAAAATATTCTCTGAATATTACCGTTAGAAGCAAGCATTGATTACGGTCTTCATCAGCATTATCTCTTGCTGTTTTTCAATGGGACAGTTGGGGAAACCATTCAATGCAAAATATTCTTCAGGCCGTCAGCAATGAATATATAAGAAATTCAAATTTCAAATGGAAAATTTACATGGAAAATATAAAAATAGGGATTTCTTCATCTCTCTCAACAGATAGAGGACAATACACAGTTCTTTGGAATAGTATAGCAATCACACAGCAATACAAAATACAGTGATATAGAGAAACAAGCCCTAGACCAGAGAAACATCAGCAAGCTGAAGGAGAAAGAAGAACATATATTCAAGATCAAGAGTCTTCTTCCTTCTTCTTCCCAGGATACTTCAGAGGACAACTAATACTCTTTCATTCAAGAAGTTCCTGGATACTTTCTGGTCAAGGATACAAGTTTGAAGACCTATCACCCTGCAGCAAAGCTCCATCTTTCTTGAACCATTCAATATCTCAGGGGGAGCCTTTGCTAACATCTAAATCCCCAAGAGTCTTCTCAGTTGATTTGAGAAAGAGAAGACATAATCAATCTCTCATCCCCCACTGTATAAAGGGTTCTTAACTCCCTTCAAAAGTTATTCCTGGTTACAAGTCACCTTATCAAAAGACTTGAGATTTGGTTTTTGAGCACCTGATCAAAAGCTCATTGTTGGAAGTCACCTGATCAAAAACCTGAGTGGATTCCTATCAGGGTGGTAGAAGAGTGGATGTACCCAGGTTGGGGAAACACTATAAAATTCTTGTGTTGTCTGTGTTGCCCTTTTCTTTTGTTCTTGCTGTGGCTATGCTAATTAGGTTTGCTATGTTTGTGATATTTTATATTAGTTGTGCCTATGTTAGATCAAATTATTTTAGGTCTAAGGTTTATTTACAACAAAAGTTTTAAAAACCTCAAGATACTCTATTCACCCCCCCCCCTCTAGAGTATACCAGATCTAACCCCTAACTTTCAATTGGTATCAGAGCAAGGTTCCTTTGGTTGTACAAGCTAACCCTTGAACCAAAGATCCTTAGTTAGATATAATCTTTATTTCTACTAGAGTTATATTAACAGCATGGCATAGAACAAAGACTATACAAGCACCAGACCTCCAGTGTGTAACCTAAATAGGTTTACCATCTGGAAGGCAAGAATAAAATTATACATGAATTCTATTGATGAGGATATCTACAATTCCATTGTGACAGGTCCTCCTCAACCATCTGCCTCTACCTTTACAGTATCATCCAACAATAATGCAGTTTCACCACCTGAGTGGACTGAGGCTCAGAAGAAGCCTAAAGTTGCTGATGCCAAAGTCATGAATATTCTGGCCCAAACAATGTTAGATGACATTTTTCAGAAAGTGGCTGAATGTACATCAGCCAAGGCCATCTGGGATTCCCTCAATCAAATGGTGGCTGGATCTGCAGATGAAAGAAAGGATAGAAGATCCAAACTCATATCCCAATATCAGAATTTCAAGGAGGAAGCAGAATCAGTAGCAGATATGTACAATAGGCTGAGCTCAATCATCAATGAGCTTAAAATATTGGATAAGGACATCACCCTCACATAGGTGAATGATAAAATCCTTATGTGCTTCCCAAGCTCATGGGATTCAAGGATCTGGCCCATCAAGGAGGCTAGGAGCCTAAATGAGATTTTCACTGAATCTCTTTTAGGAAAACTAAAGTCCTATGAGCAGCTCATCAAATCCAGAGAAGCAGCTGAGCAGAGAACACCTCCACCAGCAAGGAAGGAGCACAACATTGCATTTAAGGCTGCTGAGGAGACAGCGACTCCAACAATCAATGAAGAGTTGATGAGTCTATTTGCCAGAAGATTCTACAAAATGGCAAAGAAAGACTTCAGAAGAAAGTCATCCAGGCAGGATGACAAGCCAAGGTATGACAAAACCCCCACTAAAGAAGTGGTTTTCTTTGGATACAGGAAACCTGGACACTTCCTCTCAGAATGTCCAGAACATCAGAAGAAGGAAAAGAGAAGAGAGAAGGATTCTAGACGACAGCAAAGCAGCAGGCCTTCCTCCAGCAAATATAAAAAGAAGGAGAAAGGCTTTGTAGCTAAAAGCTGGAGTGAAACAGAAGATGAATCCTCATCTTCCAGCTCCAGTGAAGAAGAATAAGAGGCAAGGGCCAAAGAAGTGTGCGTCATGGCCATTGATGCCTCTAGAAGCCAGTCAGATGAAGATGCATCTGACAGTGAAGAAGCTTCAGAATCTGAAGCTGACCAGGTACTTTCTTCTTTTGATTATAGTACTAATTCATTCAAATCTGAATTTAAAACCATGTGCATTGATCTGATAAATTCAGAAAAAGAAATTAAAACACTTAGGGAAAGACTAGGAAACCAAGAAAATGTTATTTCTGAAAACAATAGGCTAAAAGATGAACTCACATTAGCTAATGAAAAAATTATTGCTTTAAAAATTGAGCTATGTGAGGCCAAACAACTTGAGGAATCTCTCAATGGGAGAAGCCTCATGCTGATGGACATTACAAGCACTATTAATGTCAGACTAAATGGCAAGCTGGGCTTGGGTGCATCATCAAGTTTGCCCCCCATTCTCAAGAAGAATATTTTATCCACACCCATTAAATTTTTTTCTGCTAAAGGGAAAGAAATAATAACTAACAAACAAACCACAAAACAAATGCCTAACTCAAAAAGTCAAAATAAAAAAAATTAGAAAACCTTAAGTAAAAACAAAGTTCAGCAGATTTCGTCGAACTCAGATCGACGAAATGTGGCCAGTTTGTCAAACTCTAGTCGACGAACTCTGAACGCAGAGTTTAACTATAATTATTCGTCTTACTACGATCGACGAACATTGTATGGTTCGTCGAGCAGAGATCGACGAACGTGGGGCACAGAAAATGACTATGTTCATTCTCTGGGCAGAGATCGACGATCTCATCACAATTCGTTGAACTTTGGACGATGAACTCACAACATTTCGTCTAACCAAGAAAGACTTAACAAAAATTATAACTATAACAACAACTCAATTAAATCTACAAAACCATTTAATCCATTAGCTGATTAGATAATTCCACCCAGAAGATATCATCCATTAGGATACAAATATCAACCAGAATTTTCTGTGATATCTAATTTTTCATATCAGCAATATAAAGGACCCAAGGTAACCTGGGTCAAGAACAACTAACTGATTTCATTGTAGGAAAAGGGTTGTCCAGTAGTTAATCAACTATGGTATCTGGACAGTGGATACTCCAAACATATGACTGACAGCAAGGACAATTTACTCAACTACAAGTCCAAGGTGGGACCAAAGGTAATCTTTGGTGATTTAAAGTGTGGCAAGTCAGAAGGCTATGGAGAAGTGAAAATTGGAGCAGTCATCTTCAAGAAAGTGACTTATGTAAGAGGACTCAAACAAAACCTCATCTCCATAAGCCAATTATGTGATGAAGGTTATCAGGTACACTTTAACTCAACATCTTGTATTATTTCTAATAAAGAAAAACAAAATGTTTTAATTGGGAATAGGCAAGGAAATATATACATAGTTGATTTTCATTCTGCCAATTCAGATATCTGCTTACTTAACATAATTAGTAATCAGAATGAATTATGACATAAAAGGCTAGGACATGTAAATATGAAAAACATTGCTAGGCTATCTAAAGATAACCTTGTGAGAGGTTTACCTTCTAGTCCCTACAAGAAGGAAGGCCTTTGCAGGGCTTGTCAACTACGCATGCAACTATATCTAACTTTAAATCAGTAAATAAAAGTGATTCACCTAGGATATTATACTTGCTACACATGGATCTCTTTGGACCCATTGTTGTACAAAGCCTAGGAGGGAAATCCTACATTTTAGTTATTGTAGATGACTTCTCAAGATTCACTTGGGTGTTCTTTCTGAGATCTAAGTCATATACCTTTAAAGTTCTTACAGATTTTCCCAGGACCATATAGATTGAGTACTCTACTCATGTTGCATTGATCAGAAGTAATCATGGTACAGAGTTTGAGTCTCTTCTTATGCATGAGTTCTGTGAGAAGGAAGGTATCAGGCACTGCTTCTCAGCTCCTAGAACTCCCCAACAAAATGGGGTAGCTGAAAGGAAAAATAGGACCCTAATTGAAGCTGCAGGCACATTACTTGCAGATGCTTACATGCCCCTATCCTTTTGGGCAGAGGCTGTAAGCACAACAAATTATGTACTGAACAAAAGCTTAATGCATAAACTAAAGAATAGGACTCCCTATGAATTACTTAAAAGGAAGAAACCTAAAATCACCTATTTTAAAGTATTTGGTTGTATATGCTATATACATAATAACAACAAGAAATACATTAAAAAGTTTGAAGCTAAGGCTGAAGAGGTAATTTTTCTAGGATATTCCCAAGTAAGCAAAGCTTATAGGGTATTTAATAAATCATCTTTAAAAATTGAAGAGTCAATTCATGTTACTTTTGATGAGGCTGACATGTCTTGTAAGGAGAAAGAGATTTCTACTAGTAATCCTTTGCAGGTACCTCATTTGTGTGAGAATTTGGATGGACTAAGCCTCACCCAAGAGGCTCCAACACATCTTTCTCAATAGGTTGATGAAGATAGTGAAGAAGAACAGTTGGAAGAAGTTCAACCTCATCCAACAGTAAACTCAATTCCACAAGAGGAATTAATTCAAAATGCTGTTGCTGAACCAACTCCACCAAATGATTTTGTCACACTGAGGGATCACCCTAGATCTCAAGTGATTGGAGACATATCAGTAGGTGTACAGACAAGGCATCAACTCAACCAAGACTTGATGCATGCATGTTTTCTCTCTCAAGTTGAGCCTCAATCCATACATGATGCTGAGCAGGATCCCCACTGGATCATTGCTATGCAAGAGGAACTCAACCAGTTTAAGAGATGTAGAGTTTGGGATTTGGTTCCAAGACCCAAAGACTACCCAGTCATTGGAACCAAATGCGTATATAGAAATAAACTAGATGCCCATGGTGTAATTGTGAGGTATAAGGCTAGGTTTGTTGTTCAAGGCTATAGGCAGGAAGAAGGTATAGACTATGATCAGACCTTTGCACCAGTTGCAATGTTAAAGGCCATCAGAATTTTCCTGGCATATGCTGCCTACAAGAAGTTCAAGGTATATCAGATGGATGTAAAGAGTGCATTTCTGAATGGAGTACTAAAAGAAGTGGTTTATGTTGAACAACCTCCAGGTTTTATCTCTCCAACCCATCCCTATCATGTATTTAAATTGCATAAAGCCCTCTATGGTCTAAAACAAGCTCCAAGAGCTTGGTATGAGACCTTAGCTAGCTTTCTGATAGAGCATAAATTCATTAGAGGCATAGTAGATAAAACCTTATTCACTAGACATCATAAGGATCAAACCTTGTTAGTACAAATATATATGGTGACATCATATTTGGGTCTACTGACTCTAAACTATGCAAGAGGTTTTCTGACCACAAGCATTCTAAGTTTGAGATGAGTAGCATGAGTGAGCTCTCCTACTTCCTTGGTCTCCATGTGAAGCAGCTATTTGATGGCATCTTCATCTCCCAGGCTAAATATGCTAAGGAGCTTATCAAGAAGTTTGGGATGGCTGATGCCTCAGCAAATAAAACACCCATGGACAACTAATGCTATAATAGTTTCTGATCAACTTGGCAAACCTGCTGACCAGAAGTTATATAGGGGCATTGTTGGGTCCCTATTATATCTTATAGCTAGTAGACCTGATATCATGTTTGCCACATGCCTTTGTGCGAGGTTCCAAGTGAACCCTAAAGAATCTCACCTAATTTTCCTAAAAAGAATTTTGAGATATATAAAGAGTTGTCCTAGTGTAGGCCTTTGGTATCCTACTGAGTCAGAATTTGAGTTAACTGGATACTCAGATTCTGACTTTGCTGGATGTAGGATGGACAAAAAAAGTACCTCAGGAACCTGCCGGTTCCTTGGTATGAGATTAGTCTCTTTGTTTGTAAGAAGTAGTCATCTGTGTCCACATCAACTACTGAAGCAGAATATATAGCAGCTGTCAGTTGCTGTTCCAAGATGTTGTGGACCCAAAACCAACTCCTGGACTATGGCTTCAACTTAAATAATTCAACTCTCTTCTATGATAACACAAGTGCTATAGCTAAAGCACAAAATCCACTCCATCATATTAGGATTAAACATATAGACATTAGGCATCATTTCATTAGAGAGTGTGTAGACAAAAACAAAGTTAGACTTGTCTATATCTACACTGATTTACAAAGAGCTGATATTTTCACCAAACCCTTGGATGAAAGAAATCACTTATTCTTTATAAATCAGCTTAGAATGATCAATGGAGAAGCTCTAACTTAATTTCTGTCTGCGCTCGACGAATTTTCCAAAGTTTGTCAAACGGAGCTCGATGAACTGGGGAAAGTTCTTGAGATATTCGTCGAACGGAGGTCGACGAACTCTCTGTGAGTGAAGTTGTTTTCGTCGAATGGAGATCAGCGAATCTACTTCAGAAAACTTTCGTCGAACGGAGCTCGACGAAATATCTTCAAATCTTCAGACTGAGCTCGACGAATCATTTAACTACAAATTATTTTGTCGATCCCAGATCGAAGAATTTTTTTAATTTTTGTGCAATAGAGTTTGTCGATTCATATTCTGGAAAACCTTATATCTAGGTTTTCTTCGACCTCCATCATGCGTTTTCAGTTCCTTTGCACTTGATCTTTCTTTTTCTCTTGCAGGTGCTCTAATGGCGATTCCAACAGGAACTCTTGCAACAATGAAATTCGACACCGGCTTCGATGTCGATTTCGATTCCTTCCAGCATTCAGACCCAATCGTCCGCGGAATCCTGCAACGGCTTGAATACCAGCAATTAAAAAATCTGCTGTCCACTAGAATCAAGATATCTGCCACTGAAATCAGAGAGTGGGTGTATACTTCTTCTATAACATATGACAACACCATGACTGGAACTATAGCCGGTGTTGCTGTTTCCCTCACCCCCGCCGTTTTAACAGAAATTTTTGGATTAAGTAATGGTGAAAATGATTTAGAAATGGATACTGAGGAGTTTGATATGATGCTGAACATGATCGGTTATTCTAGACAAACCCCTAACAAACTGCTTAAGAAACATCTATCTGCTGAGTTCAAGTTTCTAGCAGACATTGTGGGCAAAGTATTATTGGGCAAGCACACAACCCATGACTACATAACCAGGCACCAATTCCTGGTTATGTGTGCTGTGGTTAACAAGAAAAAGGTAAACTAGGCTCAGATCATGTTTGATTTGATTAAGAAAAAGAATACCAAGAAAGAGGTTTGTTTTGGAAGAATAGTATGGATCTTCCTGAAGGATAAGGCTGCTGAATCCCTGGTCTCCCAGACCATATTCATCAATGCCTCTAAGAGGCTCACCTGTGCCCTTTTTGGCAGGTGGGAGAGGACCATCACCAAGCCCTCCAAAACTCCCTCCTCTTCCACCAGGGCTTCTGAGAGTACTAGGGATGATCCAGCCACTTCCCACACTACTAATGAGATCCCTCCTCCACCTCCATCACCGCCAGCCATCCAACCTCATACTCAGGTGGCACACCAATGTCCATCCTCTTCCACCATTCCTTCTCTACAACAAACACAACAACAACAACAACAACCCCAACAACAACCACAACAACCTGTTCATATTCCTACTCCAGCTACATCTCCTGCAACTTCTCCACCAATGGATCTCACTAACATCCCCTCTTCCCCACTTCAGGAATCTCAACAACCCTATCCATCTCAATCACCACAACCAACCCCACCTCAATCCCCCAATGGTACACCCATTCCATCACCACCTTCATCTCCCTTACCACACCATCTGGACAACATCCCATTCCTTACTCTGCCTACTTACCCTCCTCATACTTCCTCTCTTCCAGATGTCCACATGCAAGATGATCTCCCTCCTACTCCACCAACTACTACCATCCCCACTTCTGTCTCCATTCCAACACCCTCTGCCACATCCTCTACCACTCCACTTTTGGATCCATCCATTATTCCATCTCTCATTGCACTGCTTACTCCCCTCCTCAAAACAATTATAGCAGAGGCTATTTCACCTCTTGCTACTTCCATATCTTCTCTTGCTGCACAAATATCTACTCTTTTTACTGCTCCCTCTTCAGTTAGGGGCCTGGCTCCAGTATACACTGAAACCAGGCAGGGGAGAATCTCCATGAAGAAGAAGCAGCAACAGCAACAGTAGTAACAAAAACAGTAACAACAATACCAGCAGCAGCAATGACAGAATTAGCACCAGAAACAGCAGCAGAATTAGCACCAGAAATAGCAGCAGCAGTAGCATCAGAAGAAGCAGCAGTAGATGCTGATGATGAATTATTTGATTTCATTAATTTCTTTAATACTGACATGGATGTGGATGAGACTGCCACAGAAGAAATAACTACTGTTGGTGATTATATTATTAATCCCACAGTAGATCCGTTAGATTTATTGAAGGTTTTTGATACAGCTTATTTCAATATACTTCCAGAAGATAGCATTAAGCCATCAATGGCTATAGTACCATACACCTCACCCATAAGCCCCAAAGTTGCCAAGCAACTTAAGGCTACTTTGTTGTTCCTGAAGTTCCAGCCATTCCATCTCCACCCAGAGCTGTTTCCCCCATTATTTCATCCCCTTCTGCTCCAGTTTTTGTTATGGATGATTCACCTATGCCTGATCTTGATGATTTGATCATGGCTGATATAGAAGAGGAAAATAAGACAGTTGCTGAAAGCACTGTTATGTACAGCTCTCCAGTTTTAATCCCAATTTCAGCTCCAGCTCCTCTTCCAGTTCCCTCCCAGCCAGAGAAACCTGAAATATCTGCTGAGGCTCTAAGAAAGTTAAATGCATTATATGATAATCCACAGGATTTTACTGATGATGATGATGATGAAGATTCAGATGATGAGCTAAAGAAAAAGAAAGTGACTAAGAAAAGGAAAGCTCCTCCACCTCATGCCCCAAAACCCAAACCTACAAATGACACTCCTTACTATATACTTTAGAAGATCATACCCTACAAGGGCATGCCAGCATGGATGTGGCTGTCCAAGAATGAATAGAAAGAAAGGAAGAAAAGTAGGACACATTCACCTCCTCCTACTCAAAGATACAGAAAGGACCCTCCTCCTCCTCCTCCACCAACTGCTGGTGCTTCAAGTTCTTCAACTTCAAGGACTACCCAGTTTCAGACCTATCAGAGACATCAGGGTAGATCCTCATCTTCAGGAAGCAGCCAGCAAAGATATTATTCATCTGGAAAGCAGCACCAACAACATCAACAATAGCATCAACAACATCAACAGCAACAAGGCACTGAATATCAAAAGCCTGAAAGCCCCAAGAGACCTGCTTCCCCTCCTGTACCATTTGAAGATCCTGAGATAGTTACAACAGCTAGGATGGCCAAATTCCAGGAATTGGTTGGCCAATCCTGATCAACAAAGCAAGAGCTGAAGGAAAGGATCCTTCCCAATACTCTACAATGTCCAAGTACAGAAAGGAAGAACTGAACAGGTTTGCTAAGGCTAATAAGTTTTTTAATGTCGATGATTATATGAAACTGCATCCAGAAGTAGTGGTGCCAGAGCTACATCTCTTAATGTCATTGGGGCTGCTGACATGACAATGACCAAAGCTCAAGCTGCAGATCCCAATAGGGAAATTATATTTACTCAGCCAGGTGACAAAGCTAAAGTGGATAAACCAAAGGAGCCCAAGAAGAAGAAATGAACATTTTGAACAACTTTTAATCTCTTTATTGTTTCTAAAATTGTCTGTTTATGATACAAAGCTTACTATATATATATCTGCTGCACATTTAAAATTTTTCATGCCATATATATGCTTTAATTGTTTTGTACATTTTGTATGTCTGTAATTAGTGACCTTACACAAATAGTGGGAGATTGTTGGATCCCTAGTTGGATTTGGGCTAGGTTCACTAAGTTAGGATGTTTGACCCAACATGTATAGCTAGGGTCATGTATGAGTCTTAGAATATAGACCAAGTCCTTAGAGTCATCACTGCATGGACCAGCCATCAACAGACTACAAAAAGACTCAAGACTTAGAGATTTCAAAGACTCAGGAAAATGAGTTCGACGTTCGTCGAACTCAGCTCGACGAACTCAGAGACAATTCTCTGAGCTGAGCTCGACGAACTTGGTACTCAGGTCGACGACTTATGGACACTCTACTTCAACATTTCAAGTCCAGAATTTCTCTAAACTCCAGTCGACGAACTTAGTTCTTAGGTCAACGATCTATGGGTATTCTACTTCAACATCTTATTCTAGAAATAACTAAATATTCTAAGTCCAGAATCATACTCCAGTCAACGAATTCACCTTCTCAGCTCAATGAACTTAGACCACATTCCTGGCAAGACTTATCTAGCAGTTGGAAGTTCTCAGCTCGACGAATCTAGTTCATAGGTCGACGAATCCAGTTCTAAGGTCGACGATTTCTGGATACTCTACTTCAACACTTCATTCCAGAAACATCTAAAATAACCTAAGTCTAGAAACACTTTACTGAACTCCAGTTGACGAACTTAGATTATCAGCTCGACGAACATAGACCACAGTTTGACAAGGTTATAGTCAGCAGTTCTCAGCTCGACGATCTTGGATCTCAGGTCGACGGACAACTATCATCTGGTCGAGGAACTTGACTTCTCAGGTCAACGAACTCTGAATCCAGGTCGACGAATTCCGCTCAACGATTTCTGTGAAGTTACAGACTTATATATTTCCATCCTTCTGTCCTTATTCTATGGCAAGAATTCCTGAGTAATCAATGCTAAAATATTCTCTAAATATTACCGTTAGAAGCAAGCATTGATTACGGTCTTCATCAGGTTTATTGCTTGCTGTTTTTCAATGGGACAGTTGGGGTAACCATTCAATGCAAAATATTCTCCAGGCCGTCAACAATGAATGCAGAAGAAATTCAAATTTCAAATGGAAAATTTACATGTAAAATATAAAAATAGGTATTTCTTCATCTCTCTCAACAGATTGAGGACAATATACAGTTCTCTGGAATAGTATAGCAATCACACAACAATACAGAATATAGTGATACAGAGAAACAAGCCCTAGACTAGAGAAACATCAACAAGCTGAAGGAGAAAGAATAACATATATTCAAGATCAAGAGTCTTCTTCCTTCTTCTTCCCAGGATACTTTAGAGGACAACTAGTACTCTATCAGTTAAGAAGTTCCTGGATACTTTCTGGTCAAGGATACAAGTTTGAAGACCTATCACCCTGCAGCAAAGATCCGTCTTTCCTGAACCATTCAATATCTCAGGGGGATCCTTTGCTAACTTCTAAATCCACAAGAGTCTTCTCAGTTGATTTGAGAAAGAGAAGACATAATCAATCTCTCATCCCCCACTGTATAAAGGGTTCTTAACTCCCTTCAAAAGTTATTCCTGGTTGTAAGTCACCTGGTCAAAAGACTTGAGGTTTGGTTTTTGAGTACCTGATCAAAAGCTCATTGGTGGCAGTCACCTGATCAAAAACCTTAGTGGATTCCTACCAGGGTGGTAGAAGAGTGGATATACCCAGGATGGGGAACTACTATAAAATTCTTGCGTTGTATGTGTTGCCGTTTTCTTTTGTTCTTGCTGTGGCCGTGCTAATTAGGTTTGCTGTGTTTGTGATTTTTTATATTTGTTGTGCCTGTGTTAGATCAGATTATTTTAGGTCTAAGGTTTATTTACAGCAAAAGTTTTAAAAATCTCAAGATACTCTATTCACCCCCCCCTCTAGAGTATACCAGATCTAACCCCTAACTTTCAGGATCCACTGAGAAATCATGGAAGAGTAGATTGTGCATCCACACTGCAATGTCATATGTATAAAGCTTTGTGCTCTTGATTTCCTTTAGCACTGATGTTTGGACCTCTTTAATTTGATTATCCCACTGACCTTTCATTATTTGAACTTGATTTTCTAGCTATTCTTTAACTTTATCCTCCCCCTTTCTGACTTCTACAAAGAGGGTGCTAATTACATCTTCTTTGAACTGCCCAACTTCTTTACATGTCTTGAAGTTGCGTTCTTGAGCTTTCTTTTCTAATTGTATCTGATTATATGCAAGAGTGACAGATTGTTCCATTACCTCACCAATGCTGGTAATGGTGTGATCTATTGCTTTCCCCCCAATTTGTAAAAGCCTTTTAAATTCATTAGTATTATTTTGTATTTCAGTAAATCCTCGGCTCATCTCTTTTTCTAAAACAGTTACTTTGTCTGTTACAACTTTAAGAGAAGTATCAAAATATTTTCTTTGCGCAACCATCATGACTTCAATCTTGCTCAAGATATTGTTTTTAGAAAGAACTGTAATCTGAGTTGGTGGTGGAGGTAGAACTGGAGCTGTCCATAGAATTATTTCTTCAATTTGTACAGTAGAGGTAGAAAGTTGTTTTCTTCTTGCAGTGGTTAACTCATCTTCAGCATCTTTAGCTAACATAGTAGGAATGTTTAATTGGAGACTAGGAAGAGGAGGTTCAGCATCTTCAGGATGTATTTCTTCTTCATAATCAGTAATAGAGACAACCTCTTCAGCATATACATCTTTAAGAGGAGTTTGGGGGTGAGAAGGTTATGGTTCAGAAGAATGTTCTGGATGGGATGGTTCAGGTTGAAAGGATTTATCTTTCTAAGATGGATGGTCTTCAGGAAGGGTGAATAAAGGCTCTTTAGAGGTGAGCTCCTCTATCATCTTGTTAATGTCATCATCTATAGACAGAATTTGTTCATTCACTTGGGCATCTGTTAGAATTTCAGAGTCAGGTAGATCTACAGCAATAAATTCTAATCTATTTTCTTGGAGAGAGGTGGTCTAGACAGCAACAGATGGAGTTGAATATTCTTCTAAAACAGTATTTACAACAGCAGTTGAGGTTGTGACTTGGGCTGGAGTTTCTGTACAGACTGGGAAAGGAGCTCGAATTTGAGTAGGTTGAACTTGCACAGATGGAGCAGGCTTCCCCTCAATAACTGGATCAGTTATTTGATGAGAAGGGAGAGATGGAGTCATGTCCTCATCCACATGGAGATCATGGGTTTTGGCAGCCTGTGCTGGGTTCTGAATCTTGAGTTCCCATCTCTGAATGGAATAAATAGAGACTTTCTTCATATGATGCAAAGAAATACCTTTAGAAAGATCAAAAATTTCTTGCTTGAGCTCATGAAGAAGAAGAGAAACTATTCTGCCATATTTGGGTGCCTTGATACTGTCTTTGATTTTGTCAAAAATCATCATACCCCACTGAAATTTTTTCCTACATATTACTGCAGTCATCATGTCAAAGAAGTCATTTGTGATGAAGCTGATCGAACTGGTGCGGCCCAAAAGGATTTTTTTGAGAATGTCCACAAGCAACTTGCTATCTGCATTGAGATTAGGGCGATGAATAATGCTCACAAAAATGGAGACACCACAGAATCTACAGGCGCGATCATAATCATTGACAATTAGGTTATCTTCCTCATCAATGATAGGCAGCCGAAAGACCTTGGAGGCGATTGGGGAGGTCAGCTTGATCTTGAGTCCATGAACGTTGCTCTTGAGAATCTTCCCATTTCTCTTTATTTTGACATTCTGGAAGAATTCCTCGACTTCAGGAAGTAGAATCTTGCACGGATGTTCCAAAATGAAAGACAGTTCGGCAGCTTCTAGTAGCAACAGAACATTGTGGAAATAGTCAAAGAGTTTGGCAATAAATGTGGAAACTAACTCACTGCCAATACCAATCTTCGTCTGAGGAGCCATCAATCAATATAGATGAGCAGATGTCTTGCCTTCTGAGAGAAAAAGCTGAAACTGCAGCAGGGGAATGGCCGCGACAAGGAAGACGAAAGGTTTCTCGTTCTCGAGAAAAGTTTCAAGATTCGGGATTTGGGGCTTTTTCCAGACGTAATCTATTTATATAACTCTTAAATTATGATGATTAAGGAAATAATAATGCTAAATTACCTGGAGTAAGGCGGCTGAATTTGCACAGGTGCTAATATCAAAAATTTGAACTTGATACCGATTTTCCATCTGATTTCTCGTGTGAAATATTAGTTCTCGAGAAGAAGAAAGTCATTACTCGAGTAGAAGCTGTCTTGTTCTCGAGTAGATGATGTTTTGTTCTCGAGTAGATGATATCTTGTTCTCGAGTAGAGCTTTCTAAGTTCTCAAGTAGAGCTATTATTCCCGAGAAGTAAGTCTATTATTCTCGAGTACAAATGATGTACTCGAGAAATGAAGTCCAGATTTTGAGTTTTCTTGATTTTGAATTATAACCAGATCTTGAACTTTGTTTGAGACCTTTTTCTTCATTCTTCCTTATTGAGCAAGCCAAGTTATGTTTTGAAGAACGAGAACTTGGTCTCGTCCATAAGCTTTATGAATATATCTACAACCTGCATGTCAGTTGGGACATATTGGAGATTGATGTCTTTATACTCCACATGCTCTCTGATGAAGTGATACCTCAGCTCTATGTGCTTTGTCTGGCTGGGAGAGACTGGGTTGTTGGATATAGCAATTGCACTGGAGGAGTCATAGAATGGTGGAATGTTCTTGACCTTCAAGTTGTAGTCTTCAAGTTAATTCTTGATCCATAGTAATTGTGCACAACAATTGCCGGCAGAAATGTATTCTGACTCGGTCGTTGAGATTGTGACACAATTTTGCTTCTTACTGCTCCATGAGATGAGTCACCTTCCAAGTAATTGGCAAGTCCCGGAAGTGGTCTTTCTATCATCTTTGCTACCTGCAAAATCTGCATCTGAAAATCCAATTAGTTCGCTATCATTACTTCTTTGGTACCATAAGACAAGATTTGGTGTGCCCTTAAGGCATCTTAAAGTCCTCTTTACAGCAGTGTAATGAGATATCTTAGAGTTCACCTGATATCTAGCACATACACATGTTGAAAACATAATGTTTGGCCTCCTAGCAGTAAGGTACAGCAAGGATCCAATTATGCTTCTGTACTTGGTTTCATCGAAAGGTTCACCTTTCTCATCCTTGTCCAGAGACATAGCTAAACCCATTGGAGTCCTCATAGAGGTTGCACTCTCCATTTCGAATTTCTTAATTAACTCTTTGGTGAACTTCATCTGAGAGATGAAAATTCCATCTTTAGACTGTTTCACCTGAAGTCCTGAGAAATACTTCAGCTCTCCCATACTGCTCATTTCGAACTTCCCTTGCATAAATTTGGAAAATATTTTGCAAAGGTTATCGTCAATAGAGCCAAATACGATGTCACATAGATTTGTCCTAGCAAAATCTTGCTCTTTATTTCCCTAAGAAATAATGTATTATCTATCTTTCCTCTTGTGAACTTGTTCTCAAGAAGAAAGTTAGATAACTTCTCATACCAAGCTCGAGGAGCTTGTTTCAAACCATATAAAGCTTTAAATAAGAGGTAAATGTGTCAGGATGGTTGGAATCAACAAAACTTGGAGTTTGTTCCACATACAATTCTTCCTTTATGTCACCATTAAGGAAGGCCGACTTTAAGTCCATCTGATAGACAGTGAAGCCCTTAAGTACTGCATATGCTAGGAACAACCTGATTGCCTCCAGCCTTGCCACTGGAGCATACGTCTGATCGAAGTCAGTTCCTTCTTCTTATCTATATCCCTTGGCGACGAGTCTGACCTTGTTCTTTATAATTGTTCCATCTTCGTCCATCTTTTTCCTATAGACCCACTTTGTTCCAATAACATTCTTACCTTTGGGTCTTGGAACAAGCTTCTAGATTTGGAAACACTTGAATTGATTCAGTTCTTCTTTCATTGCCATTATCCAATATGCGTCCGAGTTTGCTTCCTCAAACTTCTTTGGTTCAACCTGCGATAGGAAAGTTAAATATAGATTTTCATTAGTTGTACCTCTACGAGTTCTGACATCATCCCGGGGATCTCCTATGATTTGATCAATCAGGTGATCCTTCAAGTGTCTGAGCTCTAAAGTCCTTGTATTTGGAGCTTCCTCTACCACTAGAGTGACTTCATCAACTTGGATGACATCTTCATCATGGTGATCATCCTCTCTAATTGGGGTTGGAGTGGTTATCTTTATGAACTTTTGAGCTTTTTCTTCAGTTGGCTCCTCCAAGTTTAATTCCTTTAGTCTTGAACCTGCATGTTCAACAAACATACTAGAAGAGCTGCTTTGTAGCAAGCTCGTCTCATCAAATACAACATTAATACATCCTCCTACAACCAGGGTTTTATTGTTAAAAATGTTATATTCTTATTATGGCTACTATATCCTACGAAAGTACCTTCAAAACTCTTTTCACTGAATTTAGTGGTGTGATACTTCTCATTGTTAAGTATGAAGCATTTACTACCAAATATTCTAAAATATGAAAGAGTCGGTTTCCTGCCCTTTAGTAGTTCGTAAGTGGTTTTATCATGGTTCTTGTTTATGAGTGCTCTATTTTGCACGTGACAAGCAGTGTTGACAACTTCAGCCCAGAAGTATTCTAGTAGTGAGGCATCACTCAACATGGTTCTGCAATCCACTATGAGTGTTCTATTCCTTCTCTCGGCGACCCCGTTCTGTTGAGGAATACGAGGAGAGGAAAACTTATGAAAGATACCTAGGCTTTCACAAAATTCTGTCATGGCCCCAGACTTGAACTCTATTCCATTGTCACTTCTAATTTTGACAACTAAACAGTTTTATTCATTCTGGATCTACCTGAAAAAAATTATTGAAAATATCAAAAGTATCTGACTTGTGTTTTAGAAAGAACACCCACGCAAAGCGAGAGTAATCATCAACAATAACCAATGTAAAATCCTTACCTCCCAAACTTCTAATTTGCAGGGGACCGAACAGGTCCATATGAAGTAGGTGTAAACACCGGTTAGAATCTTTGTCAATAATACTTTTAAAGGCAGCTCTTGTTTTCTTTCCTTTTATGCAAGCATGACAAGGTCTATATCCAACACACTTAATGTTGGGTACATTACGTACTAAATTAAGAGAAAATAACTTATTAATAGTTTTGTAATTTATATGTGCTAATCTCTTGTGTTATTGTTCACCAAGAGACGCACTATCTTTTGCCAAAAAAGCACACTGGCGTAGAAGCTATGCAAATAAAATTTTTAAAAATATATATTCCTACTACGAGTGCCTGATAGAATCGTTTCTAAGTTATTTATCGATTTTATCAAGCACTTGTCTGCATGAAATTCTACTATGTATCCTTTATCGCAGAGCTGGCTTATGCTTATGAGATTATGTTCCAATCCTTCAACATAAGCCATATCTGAGAAGGATACACTACCATTAGTAATCATACCGTAGCCTTTTGTAATTCCTCTGTCAGAACCTCCAAAGATGTCCTTTGTCCCGTTTATGACTGGAGAATAATTCTGGAGTAGGCTTCTAGTCCCGGTCATATGCCGAGAGCATCCACTGTCCAAATACCAGATAGGATTTTTGGCGGCCTTTGGACATACCTGCATTCATAAATCAGTTTGCCTTAGGAACCCAAACTCATTTGGGACCTTGGTCTCTAGTTAGCGGACTCCCTCTATGTGTGTAACATTGTGAGTGGTCTTTCTCACATTATTAACTTGAGGAGTTACATAATATCTGGGGTTAAACCAGTAATCTATAGTAAAGTTACCAACTTTGTCGTAACACTAATAGTCAAACTTGTTGTATCTTTGCCTAACGTTCTCCTGCTTGACCTTTTGAGAGTGTGGTCTAGCAGGGGCAGCAGACTTGGAGGTAGAAGCTTCATGCTGACAACACTCACATTACGTCCTCTACTCAAGAGGCTTTTCCACAACGGGTTTAACTTTTGGAGCTTTGTTGATGTTCTGACCATGACTATAAGGGTCGAAGCTTTGAAGAGTGGTCTCCTCATAAGGTGCCTTGAAGACACTTTCACCAAAGTTCCGGTGATGGGTCCATCCTTGGTACTGAGACTTGGGCTCTACATAAGTAAGTCTGACAAAGTGATTGTAGGATCAATCAAGATCAAACTTGTTTTTTGGAAAGATGACCTTCTTAAACGTCGTTTGATCAAGATGAGCCTTCCCCTTTTCCTTGGCCAAAGCTTTCTTGGTAGCCTTATTATTTTGTTGAGCCTTATTCATCCTAGAAGATTTACTAAGAGCATCTTGATGGCCTAGGCCAACACCTTTGGCCTGAACGGAGAATTCAGCAACGAATGGAAGGACTGTCCTGGGCTTGGAGAAACTTTCAACCAATTTCTTTTCAGCTGCAAGTTGTTCTTCCAATTCCTTGGTGATCTTCTCTTTCGAGTAAAGGTGCTCGAGAGCTTAATTATATTCTTCGATAGCGGCATCGAATTCCTCTCTGAGTGAGTCCATTTTTGAGACTTCCTCTCTCAGAGTGCTCTACTCATCCTTAAGAGATTTGATCTTCTTGGCCTGAGTTCTAGTGACTCTTCGACATTTATCGTAGGCTTTGATCATTTCCTTGTATTGAATCATGAGTTCAGACTCATCTTCAGAAGTACAGTCCTTATGATCATGGTCTAAAGCATTAAATTCTGAGAGAGGTGTGTGAGAATCTACCTTCAGAGTGTACTTGGGTTCTTCTTCCTCGTCGATCTGTGACATCAGCCCAAAGTAGGCTTCCTCTTTCTCACTCGACTTAGATGAGTCGGAGTCACTAACAGTCTTGTCCTTCTTGGATACTAGGCTTCTTTCAGATTTATTTTTAGTACACGAGGACTTCATTTCTTGTCTTCTTATACCCTCTTTCTTCTTGTGTGGGCAGTCAGCAATCACGTGCCCTGGCTTATTACAACAATAACAAATGATGTCAGATGAAATATGTTTGTTCTGTTTAGGATTATGCTTGTCATGGCTACTTGAGTCTTTCTTGTGACGATCACGATCATGACGTGATCTCCTGGAGTAAAAGTCTTTGCCTTTCCATTTATTCTTCTTGCTTAGGAAATTCTTGAAATGTCTAGAGAGTAGAGAGAACTGTCCATCTGATAGTTTAGAGCCCGAGGTGCTCGGCTCCGAGTCTTCTTCTTCACTTTCCTCCTATGCAGGAGCAGGTGATGCAGCTTTGACCTTCCTTGAGTGTCTGCCTTTAGTGTGACAGACTTCTCCTTTGATGAGGATCTGCTCCCCTCTTCTTCAGCTTTTCTTGAGTTTATTTGGAGCTCATATGAGATAAGCTTTCCAAAGAATTCTGAGGGTCAGTCTCTGCCAGCTTACCAGACTACCGGATTGCACAGACTTTATTATTCCATTCCTTAGTCAGGGATCTCAGAAATTTGTCATTCAGTTCTCCATAAGTGAAGACCCGGCCATAGACTCTTAGGACATTGACAATCTTGAAGAAGCTTTCAAAAATATCAGCAATAGAATCCTTGGGACCTTGTCTGAATGCTTCATATATCTAATTCAGCAGGGATCTTCTATCATCCCTTACCTCTTCAGTACCTTCTATCAGGATGATGAGAGACTGCAACATTTCCTTGGCAGATTGGTAGTGAATCAGATTCTGCAACATAGAATCATTGACTGCACTTGCTATGATATTTTTATCCTTCTTGTCTAGAGAGACAAGTGCAATCTCATCCTTATCAAGATCCATCAGTTTCTTTGGGAATTTCTTGGGGGGATCAATAGTGGAGACCGTCATAGGAATATAGGGTCCTTCTTCCACTATCATGAAGATCCTTGGATCCACAGCTTCCATGAAGAATTTTATTCTCTCTTTTCACATGGGAATGTTAGTCTTTGTGCATAAGGGAAGCTTAGCAAAATCCTTCACTCCGTCCATGCTTGTATACTCTTAAGACAACTAGGGGCAGATCTGTTCAAGGTGTTAACCTTTTGATGAACAACCTCCTTCTGATACCAATTGAAAATGTTTAAGTTGTCAGTCACCTAGAGGGGGGTGAATCGGTGAGTTCTGCATCTTTTTGCGGAATAAACATTTATACGATCAATGCACAGAAAGCAAACAAGCAATCACAGACGACACCAAGAATTATAGTGGTTCCCCAACTTTGGGTACATCCACTTTCCCCTCACCGATCTAGCAACGCACTAGACTCAGCTACACCACTATTCTCTCAGATTTAAAACAATCCTACAAATCGGAACAAAGTTCCTACAACTTGGAGTCAAAACACTCCTACAAAAATCTCGGAGAACAAAGCTCCTGCAACTCGGAGAAGAATTTCCTACAAGAATAAAATGTTTTACAGAAAAATATACAAACACAAATATTTCAGATCTGAATCTTCAGCTCTTCTTCCATCTTAAAATTTGAAGCTCTGTCAAAAATAGAAAGAAGAATACACAGGGAAAATCTCTGGATCTGAAAACTTTAGGATCAGAATGATCAAGGAATAGATCCGTCGATGTTGAAAGCCTTGATCTACTAAAACCTCTTGTTCTGAATCTCTTAGATCGGGAGTAGATCGGCGATGAAGACAGAGCAGAGGCAGTGCTTCTCGATTTACAAAGTTTAGAATGATTCAAAATACTTAGATTTCTCTTGTTAGTGTTAGTCGATTATGATAAGACCTTTTATAGGACTTGCCTAATGGTCATAATCATTAATGACAGAACACGTGGACCAATAAGAAAAGAGATCAATTTGAAATTACTTCCATCGGATACTTAAGAAATTTCAGAAATTTGCACTCCATTTCGCGAGTGGAATAAGAGTTCTCGAGAAGATGATTCTGTTTCTCGAAAAGGGTATAGAGTTCTCGAGAAAAATACTTGAGAAAAATGTAGAGGTGGAACACTGGCTTCTCGAGAAATAAAGGATTATTACTCCAGAACAAATTTCTGTTACTCAAGAAGTAGGTAATGACTTCTCGAGATCTGACTGGACTTCTTGAGAATAATTTAGACTTCTCGATAAATAGCTTCTGTTAACTCGAGAAAAAGCTTGTCCTTCTCGAGTACTGGACTTCTGCTTCTCGAGACAAAGCCTTGCTTCTCGAGTACTAGACTTCTGCATACTCGAGAACATCACTTAGAAGAATTCTGAGATAAACTTAAGACTTCTCGAGAAGAACATGACTTTCTCGAGAACAACTCTTTGGCTTCTCGAGAAAAATACTTAGAAAAGATTTGACTTGAATATGAGGTAACTCGAGAAGGAGGATCATAAACTACTCGAGTACACATGGATTTCTCGAGAGCTGCACTAAGCTTTCTCGAGAACAGCTTCTGCTACTCGAATACATGACTGACTTTACTTGAGTACTAACTTTAATTCTACTCGAGTACAATAATTCCTTCTCGAGAATCATACTTAAAGAAATTCTATAAGTCTGAAAATTGATTTTCTTCAATAAATCCAGCAACCAACTTTTCTTCGATAGCTTTAGTACTCGAAAATGAAGTGTATCCCAATAGAGAGGTTACATATGAGTCAACACCATGGATCACACAATGAGGGATTACATTGTATTGTCTTTTGTTTGGTGACCCATTGTAAACTGACATTAGTCTACACTTGGAAATTAAAACCTGCAAGAACCCAACTTGAAAAGACATCAAATACAAACTTAATTCATCTTAGTTCAATGGTGACTTCATACAAATCTGGGTTATTGTGGATACAATTCCCAACACAACTTTGACAGAGGCGGCAAAGTGGGAAAATCAGGTCGTGGAGCCTCCACGACAGTCAATGTGCCGACCTCGTCGGACACGGAGCAACGGTCAGAGCTCCACTGAAGACTAGGAGGATACCAGTGTTAGGGATAACAGAGATTTCTGAGGTTTCAAACAGAAAATGGATTCTGGGGATATTGCCAGGCGACAGCTAGTATCGCTGAGTGATAGTGAATTTTATTTTATTTCATGTTTCTGTATTCTGTGATGAACAAGTGTTTGTAATAATTTTAGTGAATTATGATATGATGTTTTTGAGTGCATTTCAGTACAATTTTGTTGTAATATGTTAGTTATTTTAATCTTAATGTTAAATTTTTGTTTTAATGTTTTAATATATTTTTTTTCATAATACTTATGTGAATTCATCAGCTTGAAATGTCTAGGAATCCTAATTCTAGTCATAACATTGAAAAACGGGAATCTGGAAGTGGTTTTTTGAAAATATCCACAAGTTGTGAATCTGTGCTTATAAAATTAACCTTTACTTAATTTTGTTTTATATGGTATCTAAAGAAATGATGGCGAACATCTATGTGTTTAGATCTAGAATGATGAACTGGATTATTAGTCAAATTAAATACACTTTTATTGTCACACCTTAATTTGATAGTTTATTGACGTATTACAAAGTCTTCTAAGGTTTGTTTCATCAAAAGAGCTTGTGCACAACAACTACCTAGTGCAATGTATTCGACCTCGTTAGTGGATAGGGCAACAAATTCTGTTTCCTACTTGACCACAAAATAAGTGGTGGGCCTAGAAAGTGATAAGTGCCAGTAGTGCTCTTATGATCTAATAAACATCCAGCATAATCGGAATCAGAATAACCATGCAAAATGAAAATATCATTATGTGGATACCACAAATCTATTTTAGATGTATCAATAAGATATCTAAAAATACGTTTAACCGCTTTTAAAAGTGATTTTTTAGGATTAGGCAGAAATCTAGCACATAGGGGTATTTGCTTGCTTTAGATTTTCAAATCTAAATCTTTTCAAAACATCATGAATATATTTAGATTGACAAATAAAAATATCATCACGTCTTTGTGTAATTTGAAAACCAAGAAAATAAGTAAGTTCTCCTACCATGCTCATTTCAAACACATTTTTCATAATTTTTACTACATTATCACATAATTCTTCATTAGTGGCTCCAAAAATAATGTCATCAATATAAATTTGCAAAACTATTAAATCATCATGAACATGTTTAATGAAGAGTGTCCAATCAGTACTACCAATTTTTTAATCATTGTTTAAATAAATATAAAGTCAATCTATCATACCATGTTCGGGGTGCTTGCTTTAAACCATAAAGGGCATTTTCTAATTTATATACATGATCAGGAAATTTTTCATTAACAAAGCCTGTAGGTTATTCTACATAAACCTCTTCCTTAATATACCAGTTAAGAAAAGTTGTTTTTACATCCATTTGAGATAATTTATATCTTTTCAAGCTAGCAAATGCAAGAAAAAATCCAACTGCTTCTAAACGTGCTACGGGTGCAAAAGTTACATCAAATCTATCCCCTCAGTTTAAGAATATCCTTTTGCTACAAGTTGTTGGCTACATTGGAAAATGTGTACTAGATTTGGAGAAGCCTCACCTAACTCAATGATATTCATCAAGATGTATTTGATGTTGTTTTGAGTTTGAATGTGCAGGTTAAGGAAATGAAGAAAATTTTCTAAGTACAAGTGTCGACACCTGAGAAGAATTGTGTCGGCACATGGGAAAGGCTGTGTCGACACAAGGAGCAAGATTGTGTCGACACAAGGAGCCAAATTGTGTCGACACACAGGACTTGTGTCGACACACAAAAAATCTATCGACAACAACTGTGTCGACACACAGGACTTGTGTCGACACATTCCACAATTCTGTTGACAACAACTGTGTCGACACACAAGACTTGTGTCGACACTACCAGAATTCTGTCAACACCAACTTTGTCGAGACTAGAAGCTGTTGTGTCGACACATAGGAATTGTGTCGACTCATTCCACAGAAGCTGTGTTGAGAAGATGAAGAAGGGCTGAGTAGACATTATGTGAGCTGTGTCGACAACACCAAGTATTGTGTCGACACATGATCTATTTATGTCGACACATTTGAAGTATTGTCTCGACACTTTGCAACCACTACTAGAAAAGTGAGTATTAGCTACACTTTTTTGGCCAGGGACTAAAAATCGTGGCTAATACACTGATATTAGCCACGATTGAAAAAACTATGGCTAATAGTTATTTTATAGCCAAGGTTATAAATATTGTATCAAAAAATTATTGACCCAAAATTCAGGGCCCTTCATTTATGATTCTTAATATGAACGGTCGGATGAATCATTAGGAATCTTCGTTAAAAATAGATAGCTGATAACCTAACACCTTTTCCCTCCCGATACCGGCCCTTCCCTCAACCTCGATAAATTTTTTTCCTCTGATAGGGCATTGCATCGCGTGCCTCTTCTCTGCCCCACTATCATCCCCACGCTTCTTCACCGCTACTCATCGTCTGCCTCTACAAGTATGCAACTCTGTCTCGCCGACATAACTCTCCTATGGTAGAACTCCCCTAGGGTATTTTGTTGTGCTTCATCGTGCTCATCAAAGCTCTATTGTCTCTCTTAGGGCAGAACTCACCGCTCCTCATCGTGTCTCTTCAAAGCTCTATTGTGCTTCTGATTCTCATCGTTATTCTCAGCTTCATATTTCATGGCTAGGGTATTCTGCTGTTTTTGACTCCACTTTCATTCTCACCGGTAGAACTCGCCACTTCTCTGCGATGTATTTTCCGTTGATTCCATGGAAGATAATACATCTGCGTCTCCTTCTGCAGAACTACTATTTCAGCCATTCTCAGACTGTTGTTGTCTGTGGGAATTACCAAACCGTGCTTTGCCAGCCGACTGGGGGAAAGGCGAGGCTCACAGAGGGTTGCTCTTTCATAAGGAGAGGGGATTACGAAGATCATGGCGGTCAGTTCTCTGTCTATCATCAATTCTATGATATAATATATCACCGCTTTAATGCAGAACTGTGAAGTAATTTGGGGTTCTTATAGGTAACAGAGATTTCTTCGGTGTTTTTTGTTGAGATTATGTTACAAGCTCTCAGTTTTCACTATGTTCTGGACTAGTGACTGATCTCTTTGTTTGATGTTGTCTACTAGTATAGTTTTGCCTTTCAATGTTGAATATTTGGTTTTGACGGAACATTTCATTTTAATGGTAGATTAATTTTTTTTCTTAATTCTTTGCTGGTTTTTAAAAAAGGTTTTGAGATTCTACATTAGGGCTCCGTTTGGCATGGTGGTGGTGGTGGTCGTAAATGCTTGAGTTAAACCAACATTCGTTAAGGATCACTTAACAAACATCATCTGCTTGAACATAAAAGTGGATGAAGTTCCTTAGGTGTAACAAATGACAATTAAACCATCATGTTTATGGCCACCACCACCTTGCCAAACGAAGCCTAGATCAATCAACTTTGTTCATATGTTCAGCTATTCTTCAGCAGATGATGCCTGTGAGATGTATTAATTAATGGAGAATGTAGGCTGTAAGGGTTGCATATTTAGTAGCATAATAGGGCTTCAATGTGATTCATCACTCGCAAAGGTTTCTCTTTTTAGCTATGAAAGGTGAGAGCTAAGAAAGATGAGAGCCGACTTTCGAAGGAAATTAGGGTGATAGTGTTAAATTAACGGTTGCTGAGTGTATTTGGCCAACAATTTGATGCAAAGATCATCGCACTCAGCGAACTTGTGATCATCAATGTTCCCCGGTTTCATTGTGGTTCGAATTTCTCTTTTAATTTCTGCCTTTTTCCTTATTGTTGTCGGTTTATCATTTATGGATTTTTTTCTCCATCTTCATCTCTTCCTTCCTTCGTTCCACCCATCAACTCTTTTTTGTTGATAAATTCTTTTGTCAACGACCTAATTTTGTTGTCCCCTATGACTCTTTGGTAGCAAATTTGGTTACTTTTGATGATCTTCACTAGGCTCCTTTGTGACTGATTGTAGCTTCTCTCAGCATTTCTGTTTTTTGCCATCAGTGATATGTACTTTATAAATAAAGCAAGCGATGTAAAGTTGTTAGAATGTAGTATTGGATCAACTGGCTAACAAACTTGGAAACCATCAATTGTTGCACTTTCACTTGGTAACCTCAACTGTGAATCACATGTAGTTTTTAAAAAGTTCTTAAACAAATTATGAAGTGTATTTGAAGTGCAAATAAATGCGGGCAAGAAATATGAAGGCATCCAATTGATGGCTTGGATTGTTCTCTCCTTCTGTGGCATTATATGTTTTTATTGTAGTTATTTAAATCACTCCCATAACATTTGCACTTTTAGGTTGTTTATAAATAATGCAAAACGTACGGGTTTTCTTCTTCTTCCAGGGTTATCCTGGCGTAGATGACCATATTTATGTCTCTCTTGACGAATTGCCAATATCCGGTCATGGTCACAAATAACTTATATAATCATATGTAGCTCATGTTGCCGAAGATGTTGTTTATTAGTCACCATCTTCACTATCAATAGCCATGTGATAACATTCTGCACCAGTTTTTATTCTTATTTTTTTTGTATTAGGTACTAGCTTAGTGATTTGATTTCTAGTTGGCTCGTGGTGAATTAGACTATGAGTTCTTGTTGTTTTTTGTAAAATTAATTTTGTAAATAAATGCTTGATAGAAATGATTACAAGCATTAATGCTTATTGATCCTACTTTAGCTATAGTTTGGTTTTTTGCAAATTTGTTGCATTTTCTATGAGCATACTTACTGTTTGTTGTATTATTGTATTTGGTTAATAAATAGAAAAAAAACATTGCAGATCTGGAGCCCCCGGCAGCGAGGTCGAGGACGTCGTCGGGGACAGCCCGGGGAATGATTGGCCACGCCATGGGAATTGAGCCGGGCAGCAGCAGCCGCTCCGGTGGTGCTGGATCAGAAGAATTCAGGATGTAGGAGGCGGCCAGGAAGGACAGATTGCATCAAAGGCATGATATGAAGGACTTCGCCTGGGGTCCGGACTAGTAGGGCGCTCCCCGTCCTTTTCTAAAACAGTTTACAGACAATGATTCAATTTGGTTCTGCTCTCATACAGTTTCAAGACTCTCGATTCATTTTTTGATTGTTTTCTCAGTTTTCCAGATTCTAATTACCTTGTTAATAATAGTAATACTAATAATTGTAGTAAAATTTGGCTCCACAATATATTCAAACCTGTATTGCAATGAACCTGAAAGATTAGGAGAATTGGGCACTTTTATATATGTTTATGTAGTTATTTCCATTTTTTAATATGTTGACGATGTTAGCATCATAAATTGATAACTATTTTGTTTTTTTGAATACTGACTATCAAGAATTTGTATTATAAATCGTAATGTTTAATAATTGAGGACTAGTTAATAATTGACGGTGTTAGCAGTGCTGTGCTTTGTTCTTATAATTGAGGACTAATAGCCTAGTAAATGCGTTTTTTGAATGTGTTTTTAAAAAAAAAACATAAATTAGTATTTGCCACGGCTTGTAACTGTGGCCAATAGTTTTTTTTAAAAAATGATGAGTTCACTTTTAGCCAGGGTTTCATACCGTGACTAATAGTTGGCTTATTTGCCACGACAGTTTTTCCGCATGGCTAATACTATTTTCTACGGCCAATTCATGGCTTAAAAGTTTTAGCCACGCTGACTTTAGCCACGGGGGAAAACCGTGGCTAGACCGTGGATAAAACATTTTAGCCACGGTTTTGGACTTTTTGCCAGGGAAATTTGCCCTGGCCAAAAGTCTGTTTTCTAGTAGTGAACTTAGTTAAAAAATCAATGAAGTATCAGATGTCTTGACTGGAGACTTGACAACTATCATAACCAACAAAGCTGTTGCATCTGTCTGAGCTGTCAGAAGGCCGTTTTGAACCGGATCAGCCGGTAACCTCGGATGGAGCCTATATAAAGACATGTTCTATCATCAGATAGAAGAATCGAAGAGAGAACAACTAAGAAGAAGAAGAGAAGTCTTCATCCAGAAATCAACAAGTTTCTGGCAGATCTTGAACAAGTCTGCAAGAAGGATTCAGATCCACACCTAAAAAGAAGAAGGAAGCTGGATTGAGGATCCCCTCCAACTTCACAAGAAGATCAACCTTACTTTGTTCAAATTCAAGAAGCTTTGAAGAAGCTAAGACAGGTTGGATCTAAAGCAGTCAGATCTATCAAGAACTGACCAAGAAACATTCAACACTTTCTCTCTCTACCTGGGTGAAGGTTCTATTTGTTTTTAAATCAATTTCTCTATAGGATCTTATATATATCTGAGTGTAGGAGAGTTAACTCTCTGAGTTGTAAGCCTAAATCTATAAAGGCTGAGGTAGGGCTGAGTGCCTGATGTAGGGGATTAATTTCTCTGAGTTGTAGGCCTGTTGAAGAGGCTATGGTAGGGCTGAGTGCCTGAGGTAGGGGATTAATTTCTCTGAGTTGTAGTCCTGTGGAAGTAAAACCCTATCGACTACGCTCTCCAAGTTCTCGAGACCAAATCTTTGTGTCGACAAACCTTCATCTCTCTTCTCTTCAAATCTCTCCCATCCCTAATGGCGCGAAAGTTGGAAGAATCTGAGTTGTAGCACTTGGTGAAGTGTGAGCTGTAGGAACCTATCAAGGTTCTGAGTTGTAAGATCTGAGGATCTGAGAAGAAATAAGGGAGTTAGGCCGAATCTAGTACACTGCTAGATAGGCGAAGGGGGAAAGTGGATGTACCCATCACTTGGGGAACCACTATAAATCTGTATGTCTTCTGTGTTGTTGTATTGTTTAAATCTGTGTTGTGAACTGTGCTGTGATAGATTAATTGCTAGCAATATATACTGTCTGCCTTAAATAAAAAGAATTGAACCTATTCACACCCCCTCTAGATGTTTAAGGTATCTTGAAACCAATTCTTTCAAGTGGTATCAAAGCAAGGTAACTCAAAAATTGACTTAACAGTCTGAATTGATCTATAAGGCAATTATCAGTTAGACAATATGGGTTCAGGTGAGAATCAGAAGGAACTTGGATCCATGAAACTCCCTATCTGTAGGAAAGAAAATTTTGACATATGGAAAGAGAGGGTCAGATTGTTCTTGGAAGCATCTGATCCAAGAATTTATATCACAGTTCTAGAAGGACCATTTGTTCCTGTGAATATATCAGTCCTTGATGCTAATCTCAAGACTCCTAAACATTATTCAGACATGACTAAGGAAGAGATCATCCTAGCAACCTTAGAAATGAGGGCACAGAAGATAATTGTGAGTGCTATAGATGACTCTACATTCTAGAATCTAGTTCATTGCAAAACCTCTAAGGAGATATGGGACAATTTGATTGTCTACATGGAGGGAACAGAAGAAGTGAGAGAGGATAGGAAGTCCATGCTAAATCAAGAATATGAAATCTTTAGACAAGGTAAGTCAGATATCATAACTGAATGCTATAAGAAATTCTTCAGAATTGTTAATGAGCTGATGACCAATGGAAGAGTCTTTAGCACTTATGAATTAAATGACAAGTTTCTCAGATCCCTAACCAAGGATTGGGATACTAAAATATGTGCCATCAGAGAGGTGGCCAAGCTTGCAGATACACCTCCGCCAACCTTATTTGGAAAACTGTTATCCTATGAGATGCAGCTCACTGCTAGAAAGGAGGAGGAGAAAAGCAATAAGTCTAAATACAGAGAAAAGTCAGTTGCCTTTAAGGCTAAAGCTACAAGAAAGGGCAGGAGAAAGTCACCTTCTCCTCCCAGGAAAATGGCTGATGTTGAATCTGAAAATACTGACATCAACAGTTCAGACAGTCACAACTCTAATGAAGACGTTGCTGCCTTCACAAGGCAGTTTCAAAGGTTCATGAAGAAGAAGAAATGGAGAACAAAGCCATCTTCATCCTACTCCAAGGATGACTATTACAAGAAAAAGAAAGCATCTAAGGATGATAGGTATGGCTCTAATCCTAGTAAACAAATTTCTTCTAAAATTGTTTGTTATTGCTGCAACAGGCCAGGGCATGTCATAGCTGATTGTCCTGATAAAAGAAAGGAATCTAAAGATAAAAATAAGCAGCAAAATAAGGGCAAGAAGGAGAGATCCTTGGTTGTAAAGAATCAGAAAAGCTGGACTGATTCCTCATCATCAGATTCCAAAGAAGAGACAGAAGCTGAAGCTTATATAGGATTGTCAACTACTAGAGAGGATTCAGTAGAATCTGAGTTCTTGCAAATGCTGGAATCAATGAATGGGACTGAAGATCATCGCTACAGAGGGCTGATGGCTTTGACTGAGGAAGATCAATACGAGGATCAGCCTTGTCCCAGCAAGGTAAACAACCTATTTATAGTTTCTGATTGTTATACTGGATCAAAATCAGAAGCATCTGCATCAAGAGATGTGGATGGTTTAGAATCTGAAGGGGATGTTCATCAACTTATTGATTAGTATGGTGATCTGTTGCAAGCACTTAAGAGAAGCAGAAACCTTGTCAAAAACCAGGCGAAGGAAATTGCATCCCTTAAACTGGCTGCATCAGATTCAGAAAAAATGCTGGATCTGAAGATGAATGAAGTTTCCAAACTGAAAAATATCACTTTTATTCAGATGGGTACAATTACATTCAAAAATGATCAAATCAAGAGTCTGGAAGTTGGACTTCAAAAGAGAGGGAACTTGTGGCTGAATTTTCAAAACCAAAGTCAGTCTTACCCTTGATTGATGACTTCACTCTCCAAAAAGGTAAGACAGAATTAAGATTCAAGAGAAGAACTAGGGCAGCTAATATAAAAAGAAAAGGCAAAGCCCAAGTTCAGCCACTAGCCTCCAAACCCCATGTTTTTTTTAGGAAAGTGATGCAGCCTACTAAAAAGTATGACCATGACATTACTCATGGTCACTGTAAGCCTGGTAATCTAAATGACACGGGTGTAATTGCCAATAGGGCAGCCCATGTACAAATACATTATGATCATTAGGAATCATTAATGTTTGATGCATCAGCCTCAACACTCAAGAAAAGGACTACTGTACCTACAGTTTTAAGGTCTGCTGACAGCAATGCTGTTAAGCCTGTATCTAAGAAAAGATACAATAGATATGAGTGCTGGTGTTGTGGCAAAGTGGGACATTATGCCTTAGATTGTTGGCACAACACTATTATTAGTAAGAATGCCAGCTTACCTGTCAGAAAGGCTGCATGCAAGCATGTTAAGTTTCATTCTAATCTGAACCTAGAACCCAATAATTATTGGGGTTCTAAGGTTAAGTAATTGTATTTGATGCAAGTGAGTCCAAGTGGTCATACCCCAATATGGTACTTGGATAGTGGATGTTCCAGACACATGACTGGAATAAGAAGGATGCTGAAGGATTACACTCCCATAGAGGATGGACCCAAAGTGATCTTTGGTGGATCTGAAAAAGGGGTCATCAAAGGGTTTGGTAACATTTCCAATAACTCAATCACTATCACCAAAGTGGCTTATGTAAAAGGTCTGAAACATAACCTAATAAGCATAAGCCAACTGAGTGATCTTGGTTATGACACTTCTTTTATTAAGAATGGATGTAAGATTAGAAGGACAAGTGATCAAAAGGTCATCTTGTCAGGTTATAAAAAAGGAAATGTTTATTGTCTAAATTTTGTGAGTGAGAATATAGATTCTACTGTTTGTCTTGTTGCAGATGAGAAAGCTTCTCATTGTGTCAAATGGCACAAGAGGCTAGCTCACCTTAACTATAAGACTATAAGTCAACTCTTTAGTAAAGAGTTAGTGAGGAATGGACCTCAGGTCAAGTGCATCAAGGAGGGTGTGTGTTCAGCTTGTCAAAAAGGCAAACAGACCAAATCCTCTTTCCACAGTCTTGATACTAAAGACTCAGTGAGGTGTTTATACCTTTGCATATGGATCTATTTGGTCCTATGCCAGTTCATAGTCTTAGTAGGAAAGTCTATACATTTGTGGTTGTGGATGACTATTCTAGATTTACATGGGTTTTCTTTCTGAGGCAGAAATCTGAAACCCCAACTGTTTTCCATAACTTTGTTAGGCAAATTTAGAATGAACTTAACAATTTAGTCGTCAAAATTAGAAGTGACCATGGAACTGAATTTCAGTCTGAATGCATGACAAGGTTTTGTGAAGAACTAGGGATTCATCAAGAGTTCTCCTCACCTAGAACTCCTCAACAAAATGTTATTGCTGAAAGAAAGAATAGGACTCTTATTGAGGCAGGTAGAACACTACTAAGTGACACTTCTCTCCCAGAATATTTTTGGGCTGAGGCAGTAAACACTACATGTCATGTCCTCAATAGAGCATTCATCACTAAAAGCCATAAAAAGACACCCTATGAGATTATGAAAGGCAGAAAACCAAACTTATCCTATTTTAAGGTCTTTGGTAGCAAGTGTTTTGTTCATAATAATGGCAAGCACTATTTAACTAACTTTGCTGCTAAATCCCAAGAAGAGATATTTGTTGGGTACAACAATAGCAGTAGGGCATACAGAGTCTATAACTTGACTACTCAAGTTGTAGAAGTGTCTGTCCATGTAGTTTTTGATGAAAATAAACTAATTAACTGTGAGTTGTCTAGTACTTCTTATAGCTCTACAGGTTTGAAGGAGAAGATGGACAATCTCACCATTAGTGAATACCAACCTGCAAGGCAGGATGAAGAAAATGATGGATGCTGTCCAGAGGGAGTACAAGACCCACAAGTTGATGAAGAGAACAATGAAGTACAACATGGTGAGGTGGTTGGAGAAAATCAAGGTGTGGATAGATTGCCTCTTGTAATCAGACACCTAAAGGACCATCCAGCACACCAAATTATTGGTGATCCAAGTCATGGTGTTCAGATAAGGAGCAAGATCATCAACACAGTCCTTTGCTCAAGTTTCCTATCCCATATGGAACCCAAAAAATTTGAAGAAGCCATACAAGACCCAAACTGGATTGATGCCATGCAGGAAGAGCTGAATCAATTCAGAATATACAAAGTCTGGACGTTGGTTCTTAAACCAAAGAATCACAATGTCATAGGGACTAAGTGGATCTACAGGAACAAACTAGATGAAAATGACATTACAATCAAAAACAAAGCAAGATTGGTAGCAAAAGGCTACAGACACGAAAAGTACAACTCACACATGTCAATTTTTAGGTGGAAGATTGGTATCATGGAGCAGCAAAAAGCAGACAAGTGTGGTTATTTCCACTGTTGAGTTTTAATATGTTGCTGCAGGCAGTTGTTGTGCTCAGCTGTTATGGATACAACATCAGCTTGAAGATTATGGCATCCAGTAAGTAGAACTCCATTATTTTGTGATTCTACTAGTGACATTTCTATTGCTAGAAATCCTGTTTCTCATAGCAGAACTAAGCACATAGAAATATGATTTCATTTCCTTAGAGATCATGTTGAAAAGGAAGATATAAGTTTAGAATTTGTCAATACTAATTCACAAATTGCTGACATGTTCACCAAACCACTGGATCAAATTAAATTTAATTATTTTAAAATTGAATTAGGCATGCTGAACTTAGTATAAGAATGACAAATTTGACTAAGTAAATTTGTGTCGACACATAAAGATTTCTGTGTCGACACTTATTAGTTGGTGTCAACACATAAGGAAAATTCTGTCGACAAATCAAGAAGATTGTGTCGACACTTAGAATTTGGTGTCGACACATAGCTTTGCTGACACCTAGATATCGGTGTTGACATATTCAGTCGTCTGTGTCGACACGCAGAAATTAGAATACACTCTTAAGGTTATCTGTGTCGACACATCACAATTGGTGTCGAAACATAGTATTGAAATACCTTTAAGTACTCTGTCGAGGCTTTAGTAGTCTGTGTCGACACAATCCCAACTATGTCGACACAATAAGCAAATTTCTGCCCGCCTTTTGACCTTCTATATTTAGAAACATATAAATAGGTAACTGAATCTTCCAGTGATTCAGAAGAAGAAGTGGTCTTCAGCTCAGATGAAGAAAGACCAGAGAATACTAGGAAATCACCTGCTCTAGAGACTGTAGGTGATGTTTAGGTGCAGGGGAAGCAGATTCCTGCCTCCAACATCTCAGAAGTTCAGGTACAGGAAGAGCCTCATCAAGGGGGAGCCAATGTGCTTGCTATAGTTTCAGCTCAACAAGAGGCTTTACCCTCAGGGGGAGATCATGAACAAGAGCCAACTGTTCAAACAGGTAAATTAGATAGTAAAGCAGCAACTCAATCAATACTTGAGGTAGTTCAAGACATCAATCAAACTAGTGTGGATACTGATAATGATGTACTAGATATACTCCTGACTGATGTTGATAAAAAATATCCAAGACCATGTCCCAGATCAGGACATTACTGAGAAAGAGCAAGCTATTCCTCTTGTTCAAATAAACCAAGAGGTAACTCTAGAAGAGTTATTTTCTGACATACAAGATGCAAGGGCTGAGGGGGAGCAGTCAAGGACTGAGAAGGAGTTGCCCTCTAGTCCAAAAGACACTCTGGACATAGCAAGTTCCTCAGAAACTTCAGAAGATGAAGTAGCCTCTAGGGCCAAGAAGAGAGCTTGTGGAACTCAGGAAGAGGAGCTCTGTCTATAAGAAAACCTTGCACACTGTTCCACAAACTCCAACACCTGCAGTAGACTTCAGTTCACTTCTAGTGCAACTACAAGTTAAGATGGATGAGCAAATAATAGCTCTTGAGAAGTATGTGGATGAAAGTCATAAGGAACTCCAATTTACTTTGGCTCAAGATATCAAATCTATCAGATTTGAGGTAAATCTACATAAAAAGGAGATGACCGATTGCTTATATAAGGGAGGTAATGCTGTAGTATACCTAGCCAAACAACAAAAAAAGGCAAAGATACAGATAGATGATATAGCAGTCAAACAAGGCTATGTTTTGGAAAATCAAATAAGAATGAATGACAATCTTACAGAATCTCATAATGTGATTGTTACTGAACTGAAAAATCAAGCCACTGTTGTCACAGACCACATGGTTCAGGCAAAGTCTGAGTTTGATAAACAATTCCAAGGAAATTTGATTGTTGTTAACACTGCTATCCAGGCCTCTTAGAAGGTAATTTTTGATCAGCTGCAAAAATTTAGGTCATTCTACAAAGAAGGTACAAATTATCTCACTGAACATATAAGATTTCAAAAGGATGATTTGCGAGACCATATTGAACGAGAAGTCATAAAGGGGGAGACATTGTTAGTCAATGCATGCTCTGAACATGCTGACTGGAGCTAAACCTGCCCGATGTCCCATGGCTATTGGGGAGGACAAAACCTGGACAGATGATTCACCTCTTCTTTCAGATAGTTCGCGATACAGGCGTCTGGTTGGTAAGCTCATATATCTCACAGTGACCAGACCCGACATTTCTTATGCTGTGGGCAAGGTGAGTCAATTCATGCAAGCGCCCAGGGATTGTCATCTTCAGTCCGCCTTGCGGATCTTGGAATATGTCAAAGCAGCGCCTGGGAAAGGATTACTGTTTCAGAAGAATGGTCATCTGAGGATTGAAGCCTACTCAGATGCAAGTTATGCTGATGACAAAGGGGATCGCAAGTCTACCTCAGGTTTTTGCACCTTTGTTGGGGGAAATCTGGTGAGCTGGAAGAGTAAAAAGCAGTCTGTTGTCTCCAGGTCCAGTGCAGAAGCTGAGTATCGCAGTATGGCGTCAACCACTTGTGAGTTGAAATGGTTGCGGGCTCTCATGCTAGATTTAGGAGAGGTGTACAACCATCCTCTACCTATGTTCTGTGATAACAAGGCCGCCATATACATCTCCAAAAATCCGGTATTCCATGAAAGAACAAAGCACATTGAGGTTGACTGCCATTTCATTCGTGAAGAGATTTTAAAAGAACAGATTTGCACTCCGTTTGTCACATCTGATAAAGAGCTAGCCGACATCTTCACCAAGCCAGTCTCCGCCTCGTTTCTGCATGTTTGCGACAAGCTGGGCATGATTGATATATATGCTCCAGCTTGAGGGGGAGTGTTGAAGTTGGAGACCGGGCGGTCTGTCTTGGCGGGTTAGAGACCGCGCGGTCTGGCGGTTTGACTCGGCGACTTGTAAACCGGGCGGTCTAAGCAATCTTCACAGGCGACCTCTCTGCATCTCTTATTGTAAGCCGTGCGGTTAGTGCTTCTGTCTAACCGCGCGGCCTGTGCGGTTTACTTTGTACAGTCCGCTTAGCTTGTAATTTTTAGTCCCACATCTCTTATTTGTATTCTCTCTTCTCTCCTCCATTCTATATAAGGGAGGGCATACCTTTGTAATAGTTATCTTTTTTGGATAATAAAATTTCGATTATTCAAAAGTTTATTCGGCTTGTTCTCTTCTTTTCGCTTCCTTTCTCTACTTTCTAACAACCATTAAGCGAGTATACTAGTGATACTCGATGATACTAGATAAATTTGACTTAGGTCATTTTTTCGAAATTTTCAAATCGCTGGTTCGTGTTTTCGGTCGGCCACGCACAGTAAATTCTAGGTTTCGTTTTTGGAAGTTTTCTTGTAACCGTTGGAAGGGATATCTCTATAAATACCTCGGAGGTATTTCCTGTCAATAAAATCATGCTATTAATCTCATTTCAAACCTATAAAAATTTCCAAAATCGGAAATCGATTGTGTCCGCTACCAACTTACAGTGCACGTCGCTATTCTTTCGATCGGTCGCCGGCTACAGTGCATAACTCATCTTCTTTGACATACACGAATGGATTGATCTCCCTCTACAGATCAATACTAATCCAGATCAAGGCGAACAAAGATTCAAGTCGAGATTCAAGATCTTTCAAATCTACATATTCCGTTTCCTCCAAGCAAGTTCAAGATCTACCATTCTAGAAGAACGACGGATTGAAGAACTTAATTCTTGTCTAAGTGATTGTAATTGTTGTAATTTTTATTTACGCTTGTAGGAGATTTTTCTCCGAGTTTGTAGATCTGTTTGTGGATCGAGTTTGTAGATCCTTTTGTGGATCGAGTTTGTAGATCTGTTTGTGCATTGAGTTTGTAGATCCGTTTGTGGATCGAGTTTATAGATCCGTTTGTGGATGGAGTTTGTAGATCCGTTTGTGGATCGCGTTTGTAGATCCGGTTGTGGATCGAGTGGTAGGAGCGTCGTCTCCGAGTAGTAGGAGTTGTGGCTCTGAGGTGTAAGATTTGAAAAAATCTTTGTATTGGTCAAGTAGCCGAATCTAGACCTTCGTGGTAGATAGGCGAGGCGAGAAAGTGGACGTACCCAACTCGGGGAACCACTCTAAATCTCGATGTCTATGTGCTTGATTTTTAAAGTGATTTTTATTCCGCAAAAAGACAAAAAACATCACCTATTCACCGCTCTCTAGGTGATTTAGGTAGACGTTAGATACTTTCGACATTCACAGGGAGCGCCAGAAGAGGGGGAAAACCGAAGAGGGAAAGTGAGATCGGGGGATTTTTCTTCAGGTCGACGGCGCGGACAGTGAGCACGAACCCTAGGTTGTTCTCTCTCTCTCTCTTCACGAACTGAGAAGGGCAAAAAGGATTAGGTGAG
Organism: Platanthera guangdongensis; assembly: GCA_039583875.1. NCBI lineage: Eukaryota > Viridiplantae > Streptophyta > Magnoliopsida > Asparagales > Orchidaceae > Platanthera > Platanthera guangdongensis. Next base: position 196,507,031 of record CM077152.1, on the reverse strand, counting down.
TAGGGAGGTTGGGGTTTTTATTCAAAACCTTAGGTTGGTCTATCCGTAACCCACCATGAATTTTATTTAAAAAATGAGGTGTTATAATTCTCTCCCCATTAACGAAATTTCATCCCGAAATTTAAAGCACAAACAATGAAAAGAAAATCAACATACCTGAGTAAACAAATCAAGGTACTCCTCACACATGATCTATTCTCCCATGAGAGCTCCATGCGACCACAATTGTCCTAACGGACTTTCACTATATTGATGGACTTTCTCCGCAGCTTCCGAACGTTGGCATCAATAATGCAAATTGGCATCACTTTGGTAGAAAGGCCACAATCCACCGGCACACTATCGGCCCCCAACACAGGATCGGGCTCCTGCACCGCATTCCTCGACATAAAATATAAACGACGTCGTGCAACCCACTCAGCTTTGTCGACAAAGAAAGTCGATGAGCTGCCTGACTGATGCACTCAGTTATCTCGAATGGCCGTTAGTACCTCGAACTCAGCTTCTTCAAGCGTCGGACTCTCAGCACTCCTTTAAAAGGCTTTATCTTCAAGTACATCCATACTCCGACCGCAAACTGTACATTCTGGTGTTTGGCATTGTAATGTTTTGTCTGACGGTCTTGAGTAGTCAACAATCACTCTTGAATGATCCGTATTGACTCATTCGGCTAATCAACCTCTTTGCGCTTCAATAGCTTGGTATCACCGGTCTCTGCCCACGCTAAAGGAATATGACACCTCCTACCAAATAAAGCTTCGAACAGAGCCACCTGAATACTCGCCTGATAACTGTTGTTATAGGCGAACTCTACCATGTACAGCTGATGTTCCCAATGCTGTCCGAAATCCAAAACGTGCATACAAAGCATATCCTCAATCGTCTGATTTGTCCTCCTGGTCTGTTCATCCATCTACGGATGGAAAGTTGTGCTAAACTTGAGTTTCGTGCCCAACAAACAATGAACATGCCTCCAATCGCCACATGTAACCCTCCCATCATGGACGCTAACAATAATGCAAGGGACGTCATGTAATCGAACGATATTCTCCACATAGGGCTTTGCCAGCTTCTCTACTGAATCGCTTTTCTGATTCGGGATGAAATGTGCAACATTTGTCAACTGATCAATGATCACCCAGGTCGAGTTATTTTTCTACAGTGACTATGATAACCCGTGCACAAAGTACATGGAAATATCATCAAATTTCGACTCTGAAATTGGCAATTACTTACGGAATCCTCCTGGCCGTTGACACTCAGCCTTCACTAACATGCATGTTGGCACTTTGCCAGAAAAAGAGATATATCCTTCTTCAAGCATGGCGACCAGAATAGTGTTTTCATGTCTTGATATATCTTGTACACCCTAGATGAATCGAGTACTTGGTGAAATGTGTCTCGTACATCAATTCATCTCATTGTTTCCCATAATCAGGGAAACACGACCTGCCATTCTTTTGTAGTAGCCCATCCTCAAGAAAAAACTTGGCATTCGCCCCCTAAGTAGACTCTACCATATAGCATTGCATGCTCGGATCAAATGCCAAGACAGATCTCACACGGTCAGCAATATCATACTGCACTTCCATTCAACTCAGAACGACAGTGGAAGATGATCCTCGATCCACACAAGTGAAATCCAAGGCCTCCAACTCACGAACCAAATGCTCATCGTGAGCCAAAATCTAACTCGCCTGCGCCAGCTCTTGACGACTGAGAGCATCTACTACCACATTGCCCTTCCCAGGGGTATAAAGTATATCAAAAGTGTAGTCCCCCAGGAACTCCATCTATCTCCTCTAACGCATATTCAGGTCTTTCTGATCTAGTAAATACTCCAGGATCTTATGGTCCGTGAAGATTTCGACTTTCACGTCATACAAGTAGTGTCTCCACAATTTCAGAGCAAACACAACGGCCGCCAACTCTAAATCATGGACCGGGTAGTTTCTCTCATGCACCATCAATTGGTGTGAACTGTAAGCGATAACTTTGCCACACTGACACAGAATGCAGCTCAGACCACTACCTGAGGCATCACTGTACACCTGGTACCCTTCCATCCCACAAGACGAAGATAGAATCGGGTCAGAAATCGGTGGTCTTTTCAGCCCCTCGAAAGCTCGAGCACACTCTGGCATCCAAACAAACCACTGGTCCTTCCTATTCAACATAGTGAGAGGAAGTGCAATCCGCAAAAAAATTTCCACAAAGTGCCTATAATAACCGGCAAGCCCAAAAAGCTCCGGACTTCTGCTACACTCCTCACCTCAGGCCACTCTCGGATCGCTGCAACTTTCTCTGGATCAACCGCAATACCCTCGCCACTGACAATGTGCCCCAAAAATGCCACTGATGGTAGACAAAACTCGCATTTGGAGAATTTTGCATATAATTGATGACTCCTCAGAGCTGTCAAAATTATACAAAGATGATCGGCATGCCCTTCCTCCGACTACGAATACACCAAAATATCGTATATGAAAACGATAACAAACAAATTTAGGTGCTCGAGAAAAGCTCTATTCATCAAATCCATAAAGACAAACGGTGTATTAGTGGGCCCAAAAGGCATCACCGTGAACTTGTAATGCTAGTAATGCATGCTGAAACTAGTCTTCGGGATGTCAGACTCTAGTATCCCGAGCTGATAGTATCCAGACTTCAAATCTAGCTTCGAATATACTGCGGAATCTACCAACTAATCAAACAGATTATATATATGGGGGGATCAGATAGGTTAAAAGGTACGACGTTGTTAATTCGGCCTTATTAGTTCAAGCGGCAGGTTAATTTATTTGCCTTCGAATAGTCCCACATCGGAAGATGAATGGGAAATTTTGAGTATATATATTAATTGAGGGGATCGATGTTAAGTTGAGCAGTCTGATGGGGCTGGCTATGGAGCGTGCTCTCATGTAGAGCAACTGCATCTTGAGCGGTTCACCGGTCCATGGTCAGCCCATCAGGATTCACGGTAAGAAGTCCGATTTTTTTAGAGTTTTAGGGGCGAAATAGTCGTTTTACATAGGTTTAGGACACTCTAGTAGCATATTTAGGAGATATATGAAGAAGTGGAGAGAGAGAGAGAGAGTTCAGTTTGATCGTACGACTAATGAAATATCAGGACAGATCTGATGGTCATGATGGCTTCAATGAGTTTAAAATTCATGACAAAACTATTTATTTTATAGTCGTTTAGATATATATGTGTGTGTGTGTGTGTGTGTGTGTGTTTGTGTGTGTGTATGTATATACATAAATATATAGATACGTATATGTATATATATACATACATATATATGTATATATATACATATATATGTATGTATATATATACATATATGTATGTATATATATACATACATATGTATTTATGTATATATACACACATATATATATATATATATGTATACCTATATATATATCTAGACACACACACACACACACACACACATATATATATACATATATATATACATATATAGATATACATATATAGATATAAATATATAGATACACACACACACACACACATATATATATATATATATATATATATATATATATATATATATATATATATATATATATATATATATATATATATATATATATATATATATATATATATATAAGAAAACAAGGCATGATAGAATTTATATAAGTGAAAAACACAATAAATATCATGAGGAAGTGCAAATATTTAGTAGATTTTTCATAAATAACATGCTACATCGAATTTTAAACGCTGCACGAGTCAACATATTACTCACGAAACATCGACAAAATGAAAATTAGAGAAATTTATTCTAGGAAAGCAATTACACAAATACTTAAAAAACAAGAAAAGACAAAGTCATGGGGGTACTAAAGACAAAACAAAAACTAACACAAATTAGTACATATATTTTCTTGTTTTCTCATTTTTGAATTTTGGATATTATCTTTTTTTGGTTTTTTAGAATATATTTAACATAGTAACATAGCATAAAAAACATAAACCTATATATTTTTTTTACTTCTTGGACTTCCTAAGGACTACTCTGTGGGCGGTTCACAGCGATACTTGGTAGTATGATGAGGTGTAACGGCCTCCCCAACACACGGATCGAAAGGATGACTGTTGGTACCTCCAACACCATGTTCAAAAGGATTCAGCCTCAACAGGTCTGCATACCATGCACCCCAACCCCTCTCCATGCCTACCGATGGGTTGTTGGAGGTCGTAGCCTCACTTTGATAAGAAATGATCAATTTAAGCACCCCTACGTGGACTTCCCATGAGGTCACCCATCCTGGAACTACTCCCATCCGAGCATGCTTAACTATAAAGTTCTTTCTCTTCTCATCACCAATTGAGCTGCATCGAAAGAACATTATAGTCAAGCATGCTTGGATCGGAGTAGTACTGGTGTGGGTGACCTCGTGGGAAGTCCCCGTAGGGGCGCCTAACTGGATCACTTCTCATCAAAGGGAGGTTGAGGCCTCCAATAATCCCCCGGTGGTCACGGAGAGAGATTGGAGTGCATAATTTGTATATCATTTGAGGTTGAACCCTTTTGAGCGTGGAGCTGAGGGTGTTGTCGGCCGTCCTTTTGAGTCATGTGCTGGGGAGGCTATTACAAAAAAAGTGCACTTTTTTGTAACTGTCTCCCCAACACACGACTCGAAAGGACGACCGCCGGCACCCTCAGCACCAAGCACTAAAGGGTTCAGCCTCAACAGGTCTGTAGAATGTACACCCCAACCCCTTTTTAGTCCCACTGTTGGGTTGTTGGAGGTCAAAACCTCCCTTTGATGATAAGTAATCCAGTTAAGCGCCTATACGGGGACTTCCCAGGAGGTCACCCATCCCAAGATTATTCCAGCCCGAGCACGCTTAACTATAAAATTTTTTCACTTCTCATCACTAATTAAGACGCAGCTCAATTGGTGATAAGAAATGAAAGAACTTTATAGTTAAATGTGCTGGAATGAGAGTAGTTTCATGATAGGTGACCTCTTGGGAAGTCCCCGTAGGGGCGCTTAACTGGATCACTTCTCATCAAAGGGAGGTTGCGGCCTCCAACAACCTGTCGGTAGATGGAGAGGGGTTGGGTGCACTTTTTTTTAATGACTTCCCCAGCCCACTACTTGAAAGGATGACCGCTGGCACCCCCAACACCACGTTGGAAAGGGTTCAGCCTCAAACAGTTTGCTGACCATGCACCCCAACCACTCTCCATCCACTGGCAGGTTGTTGGAAGTTTCATCCTCCCTTTGATTAGAAGTCATCTAGTTAAGCCCCCTTACAAAGACTTCCCAGGAGGTTACCCATCCCGGAACTACGCTCATTACAGCATGTTTAACTATAAAGTTCTTTCACTTTTCATCACCAATTAGATTTTGATTTTTTAAATTTTGTTGGATTTTTTGTTTTTCTAGTTTTTATAGTTTTTTCATTGTTTAATAAATGGAAGAAAAATCATTTTTTGTATTTTTTGAGATTATATATATATATTTTTTTTATTTTGCTAATTCTTCTATTTTTTGAAATTTTTATAAAAGCAAAAAAGGCCAACATGTCCACCAGACTAGAAGGAAACATCGATCTCGATAATTGAGAAAAAAATAAAAGAAGAAAAAGGAAAAGAGACTAAATCTGCTTAAAATGATTATAAATATAGTTTATGTAAACAAAAAAATTAAACATTAGGAAGATGAAAAGTAGCATTGTCGCACTCTAACTCCTCGACGGGAAATTACAACTTCATGTGGTGGCCATTTACCTTAAGCTTGTTGGATTTTTCTATACGTCACAACACTTGTGCGCAGTGGAAGAAGGGATAAGAAAAGCCCAAAAGAAACTAGATCTTGTGATGGACATTGATTAAGAAGTAAACTGCTATAAATCAAAATTTACCTTTGCGAGATTGAGTCTCTACTCAACCGAGATGCTCAAATAAAATTGGCGGACACTTGCAGATGGAGTTCTGAGCGCAGAATGAAGTCCACACCTCTACAGGTGATCCACATGAATGGGAGAACTCTTATACTTTTGTCGCACAAGATCTAGGTTGGAGGAAAACACTCTGTGCATTCACAAACTTATAGATCTACTCTAGAAGAGGCGGCAGCGACCAGCACCGAAAACAGGCTGAGCGACGATGACAGGATTGGGACTTTCGGAAACGCTTTTCGTCGGCCAAATTCCCTTCGGGTTAGTGGCTTGCACTTGCTAATATTTTGCACACTTGCTTTGCCCTCCGCAAAACCCTAGACATCTTCTATTTATACCCAAAGAAATAAACAGCAAAAAAGTCATCTCTATCGGCCGACCCATAACATATGTAATATAATTCGTCGAATCAACCCTTGACTCAACGAATCATCGAGTGGTCACAATGAACTCAACGCCTAGTAGTGTTCTAAACACTTGACTCGATGAATCAACATTTGACTTGATGAATCGTCGAGTGGACTCAACGCTCTGAATGCCTTGATGAGTCAACAGTTGACTCGATGAAATATCAAGTGGTCTCAACGCTCTCAACTCCTTGATGAATCAACACTTGACTCGACGAAGCGTCGAGTGGTCTCGAAGCTCTCAACGCCAACTCGACGAATCAACACTTGACTCGATGAATCGTATAGTGGTCTCGATGCTCTCAACGCCAACTCAACAAATCAACACTTGTCTCGACGAATCGTCGAGTGATCTCGATGCACTCAACGCCTGGCTGTGCTTGGTCTCAACACACTCAACTCCCGACAGTGTGTTCTCAACACACTCAACGCCTGTCAGTTCTTGGTCCTCCACTTATCATATGAGTAAGACCAACATAATCCATTCCTCCAAATTCTCCAAATGCTCTTATATAAGATCCTGATAAGCTCATATTGCATTGGTAGTGAGACTGCATACTTGATCACCTCCAGATCATAATGGAAATAACGAACAGGCTCCCACTTGATCTTGAAAGTATCAAATAAAAACTTCACAAATAATGAGCGACATCTAGCAATACATCATTGCTCCCCAAGAAATAAGAGTTTATAACTCAAAAGCCATTGTAACTAATGTATTAGTATTGTCATGTCTCTTTGTCCCTTACATCCTGATAGAACTAGAGGTATAGACCATGTCACCCTCATAATTATTCAATCCTAGTTTCCTGATCTAGAATGGACTTCCAGAAATCGGTGAGCCCAATATCATATATTGACTCAACCAAGCATGGACATGCATTTCTCAGTCTCATTCCATCAAGGAGCCCATGGATGCAACATCTGTCAAATAGGAGGACAAATACCATTTCTATCCACATGCAAAACACCCAAATGATTCATAACGTACCCAATAACCACCTTTATCATCCAAATTTCTCAAGACTGGAGTTTTGATAGCATCAAACCACGCTCTTCCTTAGTTGATGAATGTTGTGACTTCAGGTAAAAGGACCACAAACACCATCTCCACTTGAGCCAAACTTGTGACACGTTCATATCACACTCCACAAAGTATTCTCATGGTGGTTCTGTCCATTACAACTTGTTCACTAACAAGTACCCATGTGATGACTTGATATCATAATATCTAGACCTTTGAGAACCTGTCATCAATCAACGCACATGCTAGTCTTAATGTATCATCAACAACCTTAGCTTCTAAGATGACATGCATACCAGGGACCATTTAAGAATGAAGCTTCTAAAAACATAGGCTCTCACATTCAAATCACCACTTGACTCCTATGAAAGCAAACATTTTAAGGGCATTTATTACGTTAAATTAATCTATCACAATAGAAATAAATTTACACAATAAAACAACTTGTCATAAATAAAAATTGAAATGTATAGTACTCTATGAAAGTGAGGGATAGATCTAACTAACTCTATAGGAGTGGTAAATAGAGTATTTTAAAATTCTAATTTTTTTTCATGACAGATTTAAAAGTAGGTGATAAATATATATATGTATATATAGAGAAATATCACAACACAGGAAATAAAAAAGTAAAGGCATAAACAGACCACCCTGGTAGGAATCCACTACAGGTTTTTGATCAGCTGCCCTGCCACCACAGATTTTTGATCAGGTGCCCTATCACTAGAAGATCTATTTTCTAAGGGAGATCTAGCAACCCTTTGAGCTTTTGATCAGGTGCCCAAAAACCAATCCCAAGTCTTTTGATCAGGTAATTTGTGAACCAAAAGGTTAACTTTTGAAGGGAGATATAACGTTGTACACAGTGAAAAAAAAAGAAAATGATGTTGTCTTCTCTGTCTTAAATCTCTGAGAAGACTTGTGGATTATTGATGATGTCAAAGCACCCCCGGAGTTGTATAGATCTGATTAGTAGTGAAGGTTATGCTTCAGGGTGTAGGCCTTCTTTGAAAAACTTCTTCCTCCAGTAAATGTTTCTGAGCGATGTGAACTTTTTGGTCTCAGATTGAAGATCTGTTGCTGGAAGAAATGAATGAAGCATATGATGAAGAACAAGATGTATCTGTCTCTATTTCTTGTCCTCTGATTACTGATTTTCTCTTTCTTCTTATTAATAACTAGTAATCTTCTGAAAATCACTTTATATATTGATTGAATATTCAAAAACATTTGAATTTTAAATTTGTTTTCCCTAAAATCCTCTGCATAATTTCTGGGAGTTGGAACGGCTAATTTAGTCTTGAATGTATTTCCCTAACTGTCCCAGTAAATATGGTAGACTAATAACTCTGTGAAATCCATAATTAATGTCGCCTGGTAACGGCTTATTCTTGAGAATATTGAGCATTAATTATCAGAGTATTACTGTCTAGATATAATATAATTTGAAATCAAACTGCTATAGTCGAACTGAGAAACTGTAGAGAAGACTAGTCAAACAGAATCTGGAAGGAATTAGTTCCACTCATCAACGATTTCGTTGACCTGAGCTCCAAGTTCGTTGAACTGAGATAGTGCTTCGTCGAGATGAACTTCTGATATGAGATCATAGTTCGTCTATCTCAGCTAGAATTTCGTCAAGCTCAACTCAGAGAGGAAGGAAGTTTGAGTTCGTCGTTCTCAGATCGACGATCATCGAGCTGAGTTCAGCTATCGTCGAACGCCTTTTTCTGCATTCTTTAAACTGCCTTATCTCCAAAGTCTTCTATCTCTAAAGTCTTCTGAAGGTGGGTTCCAACAATCTAAGTGTGTGTTGCTGACCTAGACACTGTAACTAACTTATGACCTTAGACTATATATATTGGGTCATGTAAACAATCCTAATAGTGAACCTAACCCAAATCACAAGTATGGTTCCAACAATCTCCACCTATTTGGGTGAGGTCACTATAAAAAAATAAATAAACTCACAAAGCATGAAAAAAATATCTGACAGACGTATAGAACTTCAGCAGATATAAACAATTGTGTCTTGTGAATATACATATAGCAATAATAAAGTACAAAATGCATAATCAGATAATTATAAATCTTTCTTTGAAACATCTGAGGAAGGGTCTGAAGCATGTTTTATGAAGACCATTATTCTTTTGGGGTCCTCTGCTTCTTTTTGAGTCATTTTCATATCTTTAGCACCAGTAATCTTCACCGATGTAGCTCTAGGCACTACTGCCTCTGGATGGTGATGCGTATATTCATCAGCATTAAAAATATTTTTTTACCTGATACTTATCCAATTCCTTCTTTTTATAAGATGACATTGTTGAAAATTGAGAAAGATCCTTCACTTTAGCTTTGGCTTTCCTTATCTGAGAAAGAGTTATTAGCTCATTAAACCTGGCCATTCTGTAGTTAGGATCCAACTCTAAATCATAGGTTGGAGAAGGAGGTCTTTCTGGGCTTGATTTATCTTGTTGATTACCTTCAGATGACTACACTTGGCTGCTTTGATTTCTTTGTTGTTATTTGCTGCTCTGGTATCTGTGTTGCTGTCTGTTGCTGCTCTGAGATGGTCTGAAATGATAAGAAGTTGTAGACCTTTGAGATTGAGAAACACTTCCTGCTGATCCTGCTGCAGGATGAGGAGGAGGACCTCTCCTAAATTATGGAGGTGTAGAGTATCTCCTATTCTTCTTTCTAGCTTTTAGCTCATTCTTAGAATACCTCATCCAGTGAGGGGAGTCTTGAGTAAGAGTAATATTGTGCAGAATATAATAAGGGGTATCTGCTGTAGGAGAAGGTTTAGGAGCAGCACTGGAGGGAACCATCTTCTTGAACTTTCTCTTCTTAGACCCAGAATCTTCTGAGTCATCTGACTCTTCATCATCATCAGATTCTTTAGCAGGTTGATCATAGAGAGCATTAATTTGTTTTATCATTTCAACAGAAAATGTTGTAGGAGCCTGTGGCTGTATATCTCTATTTATTATATCAGCCTGTGGTTGTACGACCATATCATCCGTTTTAGGGTTTAGGGACTGTGGCTCTATATTTTCTGTATCCATATCTTGAAACATGAAATCATCCATATCTGGTATGGGGGATTCGGCCCAAGCAAAAGTTGGTTGGCATAAAGTCTTTGGCTCTATATCAGTTACTTGCTTTGTAATATTCTCAATAACTGCAAAGTTTGTCCTTAGTTGTTCCAAAACTAAGGACTTATTAGGGCAGTATAGCAACTATAGCTTTAGAATAATCATATGCAAAAACCGGTAAAGTGCTGCTATAAACTGTATCAAAAGAATGAAGTAATGAAGGAATATCAACTGTGGGATTAATGATAAAATCACCAACAATGATAACCTTTGGTGTTGAAAACTTTGCTGCTTTTTCATCTGTACAAACTGAAAGCATTTCTGCATCTGCTGCAACCTCTGGTATACAAACTATTTCAGTATCATCAAAAATTTCAACTGCTGTTGCTGCTGGAATTGCTACTGCTTGAGTTTCTTTATTGATTGTTGGAGATGTTGTTGCTGCTGCTGGAACTTCTTCATATTACATCTCCCCCTGCCTGGATTCAGAGAGCCCTGAACACAGGCCCCCGGAAGAAGGGACAGCGGAGGAGGAAGCTAGCTGTGCAGAAAGAGTATTGATGGAAGCAACAAGTGGAGCAATTGCTTTAACTATGAGTTTCTTGATTGTGGGGGTAATAAAGTCAAGAATGTTAGCAGAAATTGAAGAAAAATCAACATACATATAATCATTTGGATTAGCAGATGTGGAAGGTTGATTGGCAGTTGAGGAGGATGGAATGGAGAAGGTTGGACAAATGGTGAATGCTTGTGGAATTGAAGATGTTGGATTGTCAAAGGGAGTGACATCAGGAATAGTGACTTCCTAAACAGGTGAATGTTGTGGAGTGTGTTGTGGAGATGGAGATGGTAGTAGATCAAAAGTTGGAAATGACAATAGTGGATCTGTATGAAGAGAAGTGGATGTTATGTCATCAATATGTAATGGTAGATGTGATGGTAGACGTGATTGAGGAGGTGGAGATGTTGTATCCTCAGAAATATGGATTGGTGAGTGTGGAGGAGATGGTGGTCTGGATGGTGAGGCAGGAGGGATGGAAGTATAAAGTTTGTCTGCAATAGCATTAGATGGTTCTTTAAGTGGAGTAGAAGGTGGAGGTGGAGCAGAAACTTCTTTTGGGTTTGGAGGAGTGACTGTGTCAAACCTTGTGTCCTCAGAAGCTCTGGAGGAGGAGGCCCTGGAGGGCTTGGTGATAACCCTCTCCCATCTTCCAAAGAGGGATGATGTGAGCCACTTGGAAGCATTAATGAATATGGTCTGGGAGACCAAAAGCTCTGGACACTTGGCTTGCAAGAAAAGCCCAAGAAATCTCCCATATCCAACATCCTTCTTATTTATTTTCTTCTTGATGGAGTTAAACAGGATAACTCCCCAGTTAATTCTCTTTTGATTCACCAAGGCACATATTAGATGAAATTGGTGTCTGGTTATGTGATCGTGAGCAAAGTGTTTGCCCAATATCACTTTTCCAAAAATATCGGCCAAAAATCTATATTCTATCGAAAGATTTTTCTTAAGAAGGTGGTTAGGGTTTCCTTCAGCATGACCCAACCTATCTAGCATTTCATTAAATTCACTACTAAATAATTCTATTTCGTCTTCACCATTGACAAACCTAAAAATTTCAGATAAGATTTCTGGTGAAAGAGGAACTTGATGTCCTGAGATTGAGCCAATAAGAACTGGAGTGTCCTGAATCTTTGTTGTAAATACTCATTCCTTAATCTCTGCCACTAGAAGCTTTATCCTTGTTGTCATGAACTTCCTTAACTGTTGAGCCTCAAAAAACTATAAGATATTCTGAAAAACTTGATCAAAATGGTTGAATGAATCCATATCAATGTCGAAGCCGACATCAAATTTCATCCCAGAAAGTATCGCCGCTGAAATCGCCATTGCGTGCAAAAATAAGAGATCAAGTGCAAAAGAACTGGAAAGCGTGGGATGGAGTTCGATGAAACCTAATTATAAATTTTCAGAAGTTGAAAAGACGAACTCCGTCCGACGAAAATATAAAAGCTTCGAACTCAATTCGACGAAAAATCTCATAAAAAAATAAAAGCGTCAACCCAAGTTTGAAGAGGGGGAAAACAATTTGTCGTACTCCGTTCGACAAAAATTTTTCGGAAACAATCTTCATCGATCTCCGTTCGATGAGAAATTTCACAAAGGATGGTTCATTCATTTGACGAACACTCCACGAAGAGTTCATAGTTCGTCAATCTCTGTTCGACGAAAAATGGACAGTTCGTCGACCTCTGACAAAAATCAAATTAAAGCATCTCCATTAATCATACCTAGCTGATTTAGGAAGAACAGATATTTCTTTTCATCTAATGGTTTGGTGAAAATGTCTGCTCTTTGTAAATCAGTAGAGATAAAAATAAGATTAATTTTATTTTTGTCCACACAATCTCTAATGAAATGATGTTTAATCTTTATATGCTTTGTCCTACTATGATGCACTGGATTTTGTACAACAGAAATTGCACCGGTATTATCACAAAAGATAGTTGAATTATTTAAGTTGAAACCATAATCCAGGAGCTGATTTTGAATCCACAGAATATGTAAACAACAACTACCTACTGTTATGTATTCATCTTCAGCAGTTGAAGTTGACACAGATGTTTGCTTTTTGCAAAACAAGGACACATGCCTATCACTAAGGAACTGACAAGTTCCTGATGTGCTTTTCCTATCAACTCTACATCTAGCAAAACAGCATCTGAGAATCCAGATAATTCAAATCCTGACTCAGTGGGATACAAGAGTCCTATATTAGGACAACCCTTATATATCTTAAAATCCTTTTTAGTAAAATAAGGTTTAATTCTTTAGGACTAACTTGAAATCTAGCACAAATACAAGTAGCAAATATAATATCAGGCTTACTAGATATAAGATACAATAAGGGCCCAACAATAGCCTTATATGTTTTTTGATCAACTGGTTTGCCCTGTTCATCAGAATCAACTACAACATTAGAGGGCATGAGTGTTTTCTTAGCTAAGGCATCTGACATCCCAAATCTTTTAAGTAGCTCTTTAGCATATTTAGACTGGGATATAAAGATACCATTAGGGGTTTGCTTCACTTGATGACCAAGGAAGTAGAATAGTTCACTAGTGCTATCATTTCAAACTATTAATATTCCAGGTCAGAAAATCTTTTGCACAGTTTGAAATCAGCAGAGCCAAATATTATATCATCTACATATAGTCGGACTAGCAAAATTTTAGATTTATGATGTCTAATAAATAAAGTCATATCTATAATGCCTCTAATGAACTTATGATCTAAAAAAATGCTAGCTAAGGTCTCATATCAAGCTCTTGAAGCATTCTTAGACCATAGAGAGCTTTATGAAGCTTAAAAACATAAGAGGGATGAGTTGAGGATATAAAACCTGGTGGTTGTTCAACATATACTTCCTCTTTTAGTTCTCCATTTAGAAATGCACTTTTGACATCCATTTGATATACCTTGAAATTCTTGAATGCAGCATATGTAAGGAATATCCTGATAGCTTCAAGTCTTGCAACAGGGGCAAAAGTCTGGACATAATCTCTGCCTTCTTCCTGTGAGTAACCTTGGGCTATCAGCCTAGCTTTATTTCTCACAATTGATCCTTGTGCATCCAATTTGTTCCTGAAGACCCATTTAGTTCCAATGACTGGGAAGTCTTTGGGTCTTGGAACTAAATCACAAACTCTACACGTCTTAAATTTATTGAGTTCCTTTTGCATTGCAATAATCTAGCGGGGATCTTGCCCTGCATCTTTTATGGATTGAGGCTCAATTTGAGAAATGAAGCAAGCATGGATTAGATCTTAGTTGAGTTGATGCCTTATTTGTACACCAGCTGATATGTCTCCAATCACTTGAGATATGGGATGATCTCTAAGAGTGACAAAATCAGCAAGTGGAGTTGGTTCATCAATAGCTTGTGGAATTAATTTCTAATGTGGAATTATATTTGCTGTTATGGGTACAAGTGCTTCAATAATTTCATCTTCACTGTCTTCATCAATCTGTGGAGAATGATGCAATGTAACCTCCTGGGTAAGGTTTAAATCATCCAACTTCTCACACAGATAGGGTACATGCAATGTGTCTCTGGTAGAAGAATCCTTCTCCTTGTAAAACATGTTAGCTTCATCAAAAGTTACATGAACAGATTCTTCCATTTTAAGGGTTGATTTGTTAAAAACTCTATAACCCTTTCTGATTTGGGAATATCCAAGGAAAATTTCCTCTGCAGCCTTGGCTTCAAATTTCCTTAAGTGTTTCTTGTTATTATTATGAATATAACACATACATCCAAAGACTTTAAAATAATCTACTTTAGCTTTATTCTCTTTAAGTAATTCATAGGGGGGTCTTACCCTTTAGATTATGAATTAGACTTCTATTTAGAACATAATTTGATGTGCTTACTGCCTCTACCCAAAAGGATAGTGCAAGTGAGCATCTGCAAGTAATGTCCCAGCAAATTCAATCAGGGTTCTATTTTTCCTTTCAGCTACTCCATTTTGTTGAGGAGTTCTATGAGCAGAAAAACAGTGTGTGCTACCTTCTTTCTCACAGAATTTTTGCATGAGAAGAGATTCAAACTCGATGTCATGATCACTTCTGATCAATGCAACCAGAGTAGAGTACTAAATCTTTATGCTCTTAAGAAAATCTGTAAGAACTTTAAAGTTATCTGACTTGTTTCTCAACAAGAACACCCAAGTGAATCTAGAGAAATCATCAACAATAACTAGAGTGTATGACTTTTCTCCTAAACTTTATATAGCTATAGGGCCAAAAAGGTCCATATGTAGCAAGTACAGAATCATGGGTGAATCACTTTTATTAATGGATTTGAAACTATTTTTAGCTTGCTTGCTTAATTGACAAGCCTTGCAGAGTCCTTCCTTCTTGTAAGAACCAGAAGGCAGTCCTCTAATAAGGTTAACCATAGATAATTTAGCAATATTCCTAAGGTTTACATGACCTAGCCTCTTATGCCATAAATCATTAGTGTTACTGATTTGGTTAAATAAACAAATTTCTGAATTGGCAGATTTGAAATAAACTACATATATGTTTCCTTATCGAATATCAGCTAAAACAGTTTTGTTTTTATCAGAAGTAATAATACAAGAAGACTAATTGAATGATACAAGATAACCTTCATCATATAATTGACTTATGGATATTAGGTTATGATTGAGACCACTTATGTAGGCTACCTTCCTGAAGGTAACTGCTCCTACTTTGAAATTTTTATATCCTTCTTGTTGTCCATAGTTGGAGCCTCCAAATATCACTTTTGGTCCAAGCTTTGCTTTGAAATTGGTTAGGTTGTATTTACTTCCTGTCAGGTGTTTTGAACAGTCACTATCCAGATAGCACTATTCCTCTGTGGTAGGATAGTTCTTCACCTGCATAAAAATATGTTAGGTGTTCTTGACCTAGGTAACCTTGGGTCCTTGATTTCTTTCATATTTATAGCTAGAGATATAAGAAAATTTAGGTTTGTCCTTATAACCTAGTGGATGATATCTCCTAGGCGGAATAATCCACTGAATAAAAGGATTAATAAATGTTTGATTTTGATTAAAGTTTTGAAAAGAATTAAAGTTTCTATTATAAGAAACTGGGTTCGACGAATAGTAATAAGTTCATCGATCTGCGTTCGACGAATAGGGATAATTTCGTCGAACTCCGTTCACAGAGTGAAAGTATTCATTCTCTGCACCCCAAGTTTGTCGATCGCGGTTTGACAAACCATATTGAGTTTGTCGAGCACAGTTAGACGAATAATTATACTGAAAGTCTGTGTTCATAGTTAGTCGATCTGAGTTCGACGAACCATATTCATTTTGTCGAGCTTGGTTCGACGAAATATGTTGAACATAATTTTTATTCTTAAAATTTTTCTTTTTCTTTTGTTTAGTCTTATATAAAACTTCAGTTTCTTTATTAGTGTCCTCTACTTTTTCTTTTTCTTTTTCAGAAATAAATTTTATAAGAGTAGATAAAGTATTTTTCTATAATAGAGAAGGCTGACTAGATGAAGCTCCCAAGCCCAGTTTGCAATTTAATATGGTATTCACTGTGCTTGTGATATTCATCAATTTGATACTTCTCCCATTAAGGGATTCTTCAAATTCCTTAGCCTCAGATAACTTTATTTTCAAAGATAGTATTTGATCATTAGCATTATCTAGGTCATCTTTGAGTTTAATATTTTCAGAAAATAGGTTATCAAATTCAATTAGCTTTTCTCTGAGGAGTTTGATTTACTTCTCAGATTTAATTAAATCATTACATAACAATTTGAATTCAGTTTTAAATTGATCTGAAGTAGAATCAAAAGAAGAGATTACCTGATCTTCTTCAGATACAGATTCATCTTCTGAGTTGTCAGCTTCTGAATTAGCAGCTTCAGAGTTGCTGCAAGATGCATTGATTGTTATCAAGCAGATCTCTCTGGCCTTGGCCTCTTCTTCATCCTCAATGGAGCTGGATAAAGATTCTAACTCAGATTTACTCCAAGTCTCAACAACAAATCCTCTTTCCTTCTTTTTGTATTTGCTGGAAGAGGGATTGTGTGAATGCTTCTTGGAGTCTTTCTTTTTCTTTTGTCTTTCTTCTGCTTTTAATGACATTCTGGAAGGATATGTCCTATTTTCCTGCAACCATAACAGACTATTCTTTAGTTGGAGTCTTGTCATACCTTAGCTTATCTTCTTTTCTGGAAGATCTTCTCCTGAAATCCTTCTTAGCCATCTTGTAGAATCTCTTAGCCAGGAGTCTTATTAGATCTTCATTGTCTGGAATGGCTGCTGCTTCTTCACTTGCTTTAAGAGAAATATTTTGCTCTTTCCTTCCTGATGATGAAGTCCTTTGCTCAGCTTCTCTGGTCTTGATGAGCTATTCATAAGACTTGAGCTTGCCCAATAAGGTTTCAGTAGAGATTTAATTTAGGCTTCTGGCTTCCTTGATTGGCCAGATCCTAGAGTCATATGTGCTAGGGAAGCACATAAGGATTTTGTCATTTATCTCTGTCAATGAGATGTTCTTGTCCAGAGTTTTCAGTTCATTTATTATGAGACTGAGTCTGTTGTACATGTCTACAACTGATTCTGACTCTTCCTTCTTGAAATTCTCATACTGAGAGATCAAGTGTGATCTCCTATCTTTCCTTTCATCAATAGATCCTGATACCATTGCATTTTGGGAGTTCCAAATGCCCTTTGTTGAAGTACATTCAGAAACCTTCAAGAATATGTCATCAGACGTCGTTTGGGCAAGAATATTCATTGCTTTGGCATCAGCAATCTTGGCCTTCTTCTGTGCTTCAATCCACTCAGGTGGTGGCACTGCACTGGTACTTGTAGTTGTCACTGGTAGTGGGGGACCTGTCAAAATGGAATTATATATATCTTCATCAATGGAATTCATGTAAAGTCTAATCCTTGTCTTCCAAAGTGCAAACTTTTTAAGATTGCACACTGGTGGTCTAGTGCTTGAATACTCCTTATTTTGTGCCATGATATAAAAGACAAACTAGAGTGGAGAGAAAATCTATGAAAGATCTTTTGGTTCAGGTGTCAGCCTGTGAAACCAGAAAATTAGTCCTCTGATACCAAATAAAAGTGAGGGATAGATCAAACTAACTCTAGTGGGGGGGGGGGGGGGGTTGAATAAAGTATTTTAAAATTCTAATTTCTTTTCACAGCAGATTTTAATGTAGGTGATAAATATATATGTATATGAAGAGAAATATCATAACACAGGAAATAAACAAGTAAAGGCACAACCAGACGACATAAGGAATTTATAGTGGTTCGCCAATAAACCTGGGTACAACCACTCTTCTACCACCCTGATAGGAATCCACTACAGGTTTTTGATTAGCTGCCCTGCCACCACAGGTTTTTAATCAGGTGCTCTGTCACCAGAAGATCTATTTTCTAAGGGAGATCTAGCAACCCTTTGAGCTTTTGATCAGGTGCCCAAAAACCAATCCCAGGTATTTTGATCAGGTGACTTGTGAACCAAAAGGTCAACTTTTGAAGGGAGTTATAACCATGTATACAGTGAAAGAAAAATGAAAATGATGTTTTATTCTCTGTCTCAAATCTCTGAGAAGATTAGTGGATTGTTGATGATACCAAAGCTCCCCCTGAGTTGTATAGATCTGATCAGGAGTGAAAGCTTCGCTTTAGGGTGTAGGCATTCTTTGAAAAACGTCTTCCTCCAGTAAATGTTTTTGAGAGATGTGAACTTTTTGGCTCAGATTGAAGATCTGTTACTGGAAGAAAAGCTTGAAGCAGATGATGAAGAACAAGATGTATCTGTCTCTATTTCTTGTCCTCTGATTACTGATTTTCTCTTTCTTCTTATTGATCACCAGCAATCTTCTGAAAATCACTTTATATATTGATTGCAGATTCAAAAATATTTGAATTTTAAATTCTTTCATTGAAATCCTCTGCATAATTTCCAGGAGTTGGATCGGTTAATTTAGTCTTGAATGTATTTCCCTAACTGTCCCAGTAAATATGGTAGAGTAATAACTCTATGAAATCCATAATTAATGCTGTCAGGTAATAATTATATTTTTGAGAATATTGAGCATTAATTATCAGAGTATTATTGTCTAGATATAATATAATTTGAAATCAAACTGCTATATTCGAACTGAGAAATTGTAGAGAAGATTAGTCGAACAGAACCTGGAAGGAGTTAGTCAAACTCAGCAAGGATTTCGTCGACCTTAGCTCCAAGTTCGTCGAACTGAGATAGTCCTTCATCTAGATGAAATTCTGATATGAGATCATAGTTCATCTATCTTAGCTTAACTTTTGTTGAGCTCAACTGAGAGAAGGAACTCTGAGTTCGTCAATCTGAGATCGACGATCGTCGAACTGAGCTCAGCTATCGTCGAATGCCTTTTTTGCATTCTTTAAATTGCCTTATTTCTAAAAGTCTTCTGTCTCTGAAGTCTTCTGAAGGTGGGTTCCAACAATCTAAGTATGTGTTGCTGATCTAGACCCTGTAACTAACTTATGATCCTAGACTATACATATTGATTCATCTAAACAATCCTAATAGTGAACCTATCCCACATCACAAGTAGGGTTCCAACACTCCATTCATCAAATGAATTATTACAACAACCAACAAATATACAATCCACAAGACTCCCACTAGAGTTGATCATTCAGGTATCTCATACCAATTGATCTAACAAGATCATCATGCTTTCTCTACGCAAGAGGCTTTATTAATGGATCCGCAATATTTTCTTCGGTCGGCACTCTGCAAACATTCACATCTCCTCGATCGACAATCTCGCGAATAAGATGGAACTGCCAAAGTATGTGCCTAGAATGTTGAAAAGATCTAGATTCCAAAGCAAGTGCAATTGCACCGTTGTTGTCATAGTAGAGAACTATGGGACCAACAAAGCTAGCAACTACATCTAACTCGCCGATGAATTTCCTAATCCATACAACCTCCTTCGCTGCATTTGCAGTAGCAAAATACTCGGCCTCAGTTGTAGAATCAGCAAATGTCTCCTTCTTGGAACTCTTCCAGCTAATAGCTCCTCCATTTAGGCAAAATATAAACCCTGACTAAGACTTTGAGTCATCCCTATCAGTTTGGAAGCTAGCATTCATGTAACCTTTTACAACGAGCTCTTCCACTCCGCCAAATACCAAAAATGTATCCTTAGTTCTTATCAAGTACATTAGGTATTCTTGACGGCTATCCAATGACTATAACCGGGATCAGACTAATACCTGCTAGTTATGCTCAAAGCATAAGAGACATTGAGTCAGTATATATCAGTGCATACATGATTGATATAATTACTGAAGCATATGGTATCAACTTCATGAGGTCCTTGTCTTCACAATATTTAGGATATTGGTCCTTAGTGAGACTCACACCATAAGACATGGGTAAGAATCCTTTCTTGGACTCTAGCATGCTGAACCGTTTCAACACCTTCTCAACATATGTACTTTGGGTCAAACCCAGCAACTTTTTCGATCGATCTATATAGATCTTAATACCAAGTATATATGTCGATTTGCCCAAGTCTTTCATAGAAAAGCAGTTCCTTAGGTTGTTCTTAACAACTTGTAGGGTCGGTTTGTCAATTCCGATCAGCAGTATGTCATCTACATACAATAGCAGGAAGAAAACAATGCTCCAATTAATCCTCTTGTAAACATATGGTTCATCCTCGTTCTTGATAAAACCAAATTATTTGATCTTTTCATCAAAACGAAGATTCCAACTTCGGTAAGCCTATTTTAATCCATAAATGGATCTCTGCAGCTTGTATATTTTAGTGGCTTCACCTAGAGATACAAAACCTTCGGATTGTGTCATGTACACTTACTCAAGGAGGTTTCCATTTAGAAAAGCTATGTTGACATCCATCTGCCAGATCTTGTAGTAATAATACGTAGCAATAGCAAACAAAATTCTGATGGACTTCTTGAAGACCCACTTATACCCTATAGGACGTACCCCTTCAAGTGGTTCCATCAAAGTCCAAACTTGGATTGCATACATGGAGTCCATTTCAGATTTCATGACCTCAAGCCACTTCTCGGAGTCTGGTCCACTCATACACTCTTGGTTGGTTGCAGGCTCATCATCATGATCCATAAGCAACACATTACCTATTTGAGATATGAGAAATCCATATCTCTTAGGCTCAAATCTTGGTCTACCAGATCTATTTGGAACTTGTGTTTCTTGAGTAGGTTCTCTACCTACAATATCTTGTAGTCCTTTCTCAGGTTCCAGTTCTGGTTCATTCACTATTTTTGGTTCTTTAAATTCTTCAAGTTCTTCCCTAGTAATCTTTCTACTTAAGAACTCTTTCTCAAGAAAGACACCAGTCCTCACGACAAACACTTTGTCATCAGACAATAGGTAGAAATAGTACCCTTTAGTTTCCTTAGGATACCCCACAAGATAACATTTATGTGATTTGGGTTCTAGCTTGTCAGGCATTTGACGTTTCACATACGCCTCACAGCTCCAAATCTTAATGAAAGACATACTAGGACATTTCCTAGTACATATCTCATATGGTGTCTTCAGAACCGTTTTCGTTGAAGCAAGATTTAGTGTAAAAGCAGTAGTCTCTAGAAGTCACAGAGACCGCGACCCGCTGTCATACACTGACTGCTATCTGCTAAATATTCCACACCAAGCTTCCACTAGTTGCCTAGCCACCTGATGTTAGCCATACAGTCTGCACAGAATCAACTTCCTTAGTCGCAGCGGTTAGAAAATCATAACCGCAAAAACTAAGCGTGAGCCAGTTCTCACGGTTCTGTATTATATATGACAAGCTGAGGGATTCTATTTATAGGTGTGAGGAGAAGTGTCGTCACCACCCATAGCAATAGGATAACCGTTCATCAGATCTGTAGACTAACATCACGAATCTGTATACATCTGGATACAAGAATCATTCCGCTGCTAAGGAAGACTATCTGCAACAAGCACGAGAACTATTCTTGCCCACAAGAATGACCAGACCGCCAGGCTCGCAGATACAACTCTTGTCCGCGCAAAGCACCGGCCCGCGACAACCATGTTGCCAACTTGATGAGCTTGGCGAGCTGAAGAAGCAATCTGCACCAAACGCTATCTCGACGAGCTAGGAAACAAGCTGGTCTTAGTCACAAAAGACCAAGTCAACAACAAGCTTCGCGGTCTCCAAACAAAATGCACCACTTGAACAAGACCGCACCTTAAGCTGAACCACGCCAGTCAGCCCACTTGCAGACTGCTCCATTAGATAGCGGGGCCTCCAGGTTAACCAATCCGCGCAAATGCGCCGACCTCCATAATCTAACAACCAAATCGCAATTAGAGAAATATGTCAGACACCGGCGAGCTCCAAAAGAGATCGCAACAACAAAAAAGGCCGAATTTGGCGAACTCCAACTAAGTCCGGCATATCCGCGGTTAGACAACCCTAACCGCCCGGATCAACAAGGGTGCTTGCCGAGTCAGTCTGTAGAAGAAACTGGCATCCCGCCAAAGGCAATCCGCCAAAGCTATCCGCCAGGCCGCGACAGATTCTGCGGACTGTGCGGTCTGCCCAATCAGACAGCCCAACTCCACTTTCACTCCCACTTCAACGATTTCAACAATTTAGAGTTGTAGATTTAATCTTAATCATCCAATATGTGACAAGCTTTTGATCTCATTCATCCAAAGAAATAGAGAGAAAGAAAAAGAGAAGAGAGAGGGGGAGAGAGGGAGAGGGAATCTTTATAGCTCTCTTATCCCTACATTTGGGGATGGAGGGAGAGGGGGAGAGGGAGACCTTAATTGAATATTTAGGCCAAAATTTACATTTTTATGAAAACAAAATTGGAATATTTTTTTTACTATCACTTTACGCACTTATATGTATATATTTTAAATAAAATTAAGTGCTCATATGTAGGCGCAACCCGCTTTAATGCGGGCGCAACTCGCTCAAATGCGGGCGCAACCCGCTCGAATGCAAGCGCAGCCCGCTTAAATGCGGTGTAACCCGCTCCATTGCGGGCGAAGCCCGTTAAGAGTCTGCGAGCACGAGTTTTAAGACACAAAAGTAGTTTGAAGTTGTAGAATTAATTTTAGTCATCGAACATATGTCAAGCTTTTGATCACACTCATTCAATGAAGAGAGTGAAAGAAAGAGAGAAGAGAGAGGGGAGAGGGAGAGGGAATCTTTATAGCCCTCATATTCCTATATTTATGGATATGCGGGCGAGGTGGAGAGGAGAGGGGAGAGAAAATAATTTTTTAGGTAAAAAATGTATATTTTTATACAAAAAATATTGATTCATATTATTTTACGATTATTTCAAGTACGCAAGGGTATATGTTCTGAATAAAAGTAAATGCTCATATGCGGACGCAACCTGCTTATAGGCGGTGCAACTCGCTCATATGCGGGTGTAGCCCGCTCGAATGTTGGTGCAGCCCGCTCGAGTGCTGGTGCAACCCGCTCGAATGCTTTTGCATATTTGGATCACACCATGAAACTCATCTGCACCGTCCGATCTTCAAAAAATTGCTTCTGATCATTGGATCTAAACAGGGTGGCCTGCAATTATCCAAATCATATAAAGAATTACTGTTCATTTGGCTTTCACCCCCGAAACCCTCCCCTCCCGCATCCCGCCCCCCACGGCCTCACCCCGCCGCCCACCGGCGTGCTGGCCCTGCTCGCTCACCGCCGGACAACCCACGGCGGGTTTGCCGGAGGGAGGCGAACCCACCGGCGGGCGGCGGGCAGGCGACCGGCGGCTCCGCCGGCGGAGGCGGGGTGAGGCCGTGGGGGGCGGGATACGAGAGGGGTTTTTTTTCTTTTTTTATTTAATAATTACTTTAATAATTACTATGTTTTTATAATTAATAAAATTATTAAAATATTTTTAAATACTTTTAAGCCCGTCGGGGGCGGGCGAAGCCCGCTACGACGCATCGAGAACGGGCGGAGCCCGTTCGAAGATGCTAGTATATATATATATATGGTTGTGCATGTTATTCAAAACTCAATATCACTCGAATATTAAGCCAAATCAGAATTAGTTAAAATTGATTCAATTCAATTTGACTCGATTCAATTTGATTTGAATCTGATTTTCAATTGATTTCGATCCATCCATAAATCGCTAGAAATATGATTTGAATTAGCTTGAATGATTAAAAATATTATGTATTTATTAATATATTCTTATTGCGGTCTAACTCGACATCCCGGTCGGTGCAGAATAACTTTGACCTCATTAGCTCTCGGATTGGTCGAGCGTGCACACAGTCAATCATGTAAATCGACCATACACACTGAGTTTTAATGTGGAAAAACCCTTCAACCGGATAAAAAACCACGTGACCGGATCTGTGTCGGTCAAAGTCCACTATTTTCTGGCAATCACAACTTGTTCGTTGAATCGAGGACGACAAACCGCATCTCGTTACAATTTTGAGGTGAGAGAACAATTAGCACACAGCGGACAACAGGCCGTCATGCATGGCATTTCAATACAAATTGTGCTTTGTGACAATGGGCTTCATTGAGCATCCTGCTGGTTCTGAACGTGGGAGCGAAGCACTTGAATTTACGGTTGCGGAGGTCTCTTGGAAACTGAGAGATTGGACTTCGTCAGATGGCTTGAATGTGGCTCGTACCGTGCTCGTACGTGGCTCGAGTGCGGCTCAGATGCTGCTCGTAGGAGAAATTTGACAAAGCTCAGACCTGAGAAAGAAGAAGGATTGGAGGAAAAAGGTGAGAAATGAGCAGGTCTGTGTCGCCTTTTATAGCATCTAGGAGGTGGTTATGCTGGCTACGAGGTTATCCACACAACATAACCACCATTATAAATATTTTGCTACAGTTTTGGGGCGCATATTAGGATAATTATTTCCGCTATTTGCACATCAATTAAAATAATAATAAAATTCCCCTACTACCTCGGCGGTTATTGGGTGGTTCCTCGACCGTCGTCGACAGTCTCCCCCCTTGCCAGCGAGTTTGGCGACAAGTTTGTCGGCCGCCCTTGGGAGCCCGTCCCTGCCTAAGAAATAAAAATTGGAATATTTATTTATATTTTTTTACTATCACTTTACGCACTCATATGTATATATTTTAAATAAAATTAAGTGCTCATATGTAGGAGCGACCCGCTCGAATGCGGGCGCAACTAACTCGAATGCGGGCGCAACTCGCTCGAATGCGGGCGCATCCTGCTTAAATGCAGGTGTAACCCGCTCCATTGTGGGCGAAGCCCGTTAAGAGTCTGCGAGCACGAGTTTTCAGACAAAAAAGCAGTTTGGAGTTATAAAATTAATCTTAGTCATCCAACATATGTCAAGCTTTTGATCACACTCATTCAATGAAGAGAGTGAAAGAAAGAGAGAAGAGAGAGGGGAGAGTGAGAGAGAATCTTTATAGCTCTCATATTCCTATATTTACGGATATGTGGGCGAGGTGGAGAGAAGAGAGGGAGAGAGAAAATAAAATTTTTAGGTAAAAAATTTATATTTTTATACAAAAAAATATTGATTCATATTATTTTAGGATTATTTTAAGTATGCAAGTGTATATGTTCTGAATAAAAGTAAATGCTCATATGCGGACGCAACCTGCTTATAGGCGGTGGAACTCGCTCATATGCAGGTGTAGCCTGCTCGAACGCTGGTGCAGCCCGCTCGAATGCACTTATAGCCCGCTAAGAGTTAGCGAGCACGGATATATATATATATATATATATATATATATATATAACAATATAGATATCTCAAAGCATATCGTTAAACGCATTACGACCGTCCGATCTCCAGGAAATAGTTTCTAGCCATTGGATCTAAACAAGGCGGCCTGCTAATATCCTCATCTCAGCATCCAGCACTGTTCATCCTCCAATAATGACCGATAACCCTCCCTCCCCTCACGGACTCACCCTCGCCGCCGCCGGCGGCCTGCCCGGCGGCCACCGGCGGGTTCACGGGCCTCCGGCAAACCCGCCGGGTGTTTTCCGGCGGCGAGCGGGAAGGCTGGAGCTCACGGGCAGGGCCACTGCCGGCGGTGGCCTTGCCCGCTCGCCGCCGGACAACCCCCAGCAGGTTCGCTGGCCAGCGAACCCGTCGGGTGGCGCCAGGCAGGCCGCCGGCGGTGGCGGGGGTGACTCCGTGAGGGGGAGGGATCAGTTTTTTAATTTATTTATTTAATAATTATTTTACTAATTTATATGTTTTTATAATTAATAAAATTATTAAAATTCTTTTAAATACATTTATAATTAGGCTTCGAGCGCCGGGGTGTTGGCGAAGCCCGCCGGGGGGTCAAGCGGGCGAAGCCCGCTTGAATGCGGGTGCGACGCATCGAAAGCGGGCGAAGCCCGTTCGAATAAGCTAATATATATATATATATATATATATATATATATATATATATATATATATATATATATATATATATATATATATATATATGGTTGAGCATGTTATTCAAAACTCAATATCGCTCGAATATTAAGCCAAATCAGAATCAGTTAAAATTGATTCAATTCAATTTGAGTCGATCCAATTTGATTTGAATCAGATTTTGAGTCGATTTTGATCCATCCATAAATCGCTAGAAATATGATTTGATTTAGCTTGAATGATCAAAAATATTATGTATTTATTAATATATTCTTATTGCGGTCTAATTCGACATCTCGGTCGGTGCAGAATAACCTTGACCGCCTTAGCTCTCAGAATGGTCGAGCGCGCACACAATCAATCATGTAGATCGACCATACACACTGAGTTTTAATGTGGAATAACCCTTCAACCGGATAAAAAATCACGTGACCGGATCTGTGTCGGTCAAAGTCCACTATTTCCTGGCAATTACAACTTGTTCGTTGAATCGAGGACGACAAACCGCCTCTCGTTACAATTTTGAGGTGAGAGAACAATTAGCACACAGCGGACGACAGGCCGTCATGCATGGCATTTCAATACAAATTCTGCTTTGTGACAATGGGCTTCATTGAGCATCCTGTTGGTTCTGAACATGGGAGCGAAGCACTTGAATTTATGATTGCGGAGGTCTCTGGGAAACTGAGAGATTAGACTTCGTCAGATGGCTTGAATGTGGCTCGTACCTGGCTCGTACGTGGCTCGTGTGCGGCTCGGATGCTGCTCGTAGGAGAAATTTGGCAAAGCTCAGACCTGAAAAAGAAGAAGGCTTGGAGGAAAAAGGTGAGAAATGAGCAGGCCTGTGGCGCCTTTTGTAGCCACTAGGAGGTGGTTATGCTGGCTACGCGGCTATCCGCACAACATAACCACCATTATAAATATTTTGCTGCAATTTTGGGGCGCATATTAGGATAATTAATTCTGCTATTTACACACCAAATAAAATAATAATAAAATTCCCACACTACCCCAGTAGTTATTGGGTGGTTACACGCGAATCAGCCGACGGGGAATCACCCAAAACAATCGGACGGCGGGGACGGGCTCCCAAGGACGGCCGACAAACTTGTCGCCAAACTCGCTAGCGAGGGGGGATACTGTCGACGACGGTCGAGGAGGGGCGACCGACACGGCCTCGCCCTCGGCCGCGCGCCGGCGGCCGAGCAGGAGCTGCTGGCACGGCCGCTCCCTCAGCCGCGTACCAGCGGCCGAGGAGGCTCGACCGGCTCAACCGCTCCCTCGGCCGCACGTCAGAGCATGTGGTGGGGGGCCAGCTCGGTCGCTCCCTAAGTCGCGTGTCGGAGCCCAAGGAGTGGCGGTTGGCTGGGTCACTCCCTCGGTCGCGCGACGGCGGCCGAGGAGGGGAGGCCGGCTTGGCCACTCCGTCGGCCGCGAGTTGGAGCCCGAGGAGGGGCAGTCGGCTCGGCCGCTCCCTCGACCGTGCACTGGTGCCCGAGGAGGACCAGACGGCTCGACCGCTCCCTCGGTCGCGGCCAGCAGCCAATTAGGGGTGGCCGGTGTAGCCGCTCCCTTGGTTGCGCGCCGACGGCCGAGGAGGAGCAGCTGGCATGGCCACTCCCTCGGCCGTGCGCCGGCAGCCGAGGAGGAGCGTCTGACTTGGCAGCTCCCTTGGTCGCGCGCCAGTGGCCGAGGAGGAGCGGCCGGCTCGGGCGCTCCCTTGGCCGCGCGCTGGTGGCCGAGGATGGGCGGTCGGCCCGGCCATCTTCTCGGCCATGTGTCGGGCGCCGAGGAAGGGGCAGTCGGCGGTAGTGAAAGGAGGGGGCAGTGTATGACCCCCACCCCCCCAACCTTTATCTGGGTCAGGCCGTAAGGGATCTTACTTGCCCAAAACGTCCACCCAGTACTCCTTAAGGGGTATCGGCCCACACTACTAAGCCCAAGTTGGCCGCCTTGCTCGGCATGAATCACAATATACACATCACAACATAGAGTATTGCGAAAGCATTAACAGGAAGCCACATCATATATATAACCATATATCCTTAAGTAGAATAAAAAGGTCGTAGCCACTATGTGTACATGAAGCCCGTAGGCTACAAAGTATGTCTACTCTAAACGTCTTGCACTCTCTCTCCTGCTCGCTAGTACTCATGTCTCGAAACTCTGGAGACGACATATCATCCTGCAACAGCTGGTCTCTATGGTTATACATCCTCTGTGAATGGTTATTAAAATAACTGTTAGTCACAATGCTAAGTGGAAACAAATCTCCTCCCCGGATCCATATACTGGGGACGAGCGCACGCACCCAACAAAAGTAGATAGCATAAGCAAGTGAGAGTTAGTACAGCATATAAGATAGGAGCAACCATAAAAGAGGTGTAGCATAGTATAATTGGAATAGCAATAGCAATATACGTCAGTTATAATTTAAGTTCCACTAGCACGACAACACATCAAGTATTCAGAGTCAAGCACACATCACATGCATTCACAACTGTGCACACATCGCAGGCATTCACAGCCACACACACATCGCAGGCATTCACAGCCGTGCACAAGAACCAATGTCTACATAGTATGTACCGCTTCCTTTCGAGCAGGGTAGCGAGCTCTGCGGTCCTCACCGATGTGGTCGTCAGTGACAGTGGCAAGTCCTGCCACTTCTGGGGGTGGTGGTACCGCACAACCCAGGCCCCAACATACAACCTCGTGTACTCTTGGATATGAGCGACATCCGGTAATTCAATATTTTGGTCGACCAGCGGAGGAAACCCAACGGGGAAAAACATAACGGTCGGTCACCCGAGGTAATCATCTCCATGTTGCATTGAGTCATCAAATTTCCCACACCGGTATGAATGGTCTGCGGAAGTAACTGACCTGTCACGATTTACCGTAAGTAATTTACAAACAAACAAGAAAAAATTGTTTTGCTAGCATGCATCAGGTTTACAGCGGCTTGCCCTAATATGCTTTAAATAATGCGGGCAAACAACACGTGGCTCGACTTTTGACAAGGAGCGTGGGAGCACTTTATTTGGGGATAACTTAGGAGTAATATCTCAACTCATGTTATCCTCAACTAAGGCTCAACCTATCAAATAACTGTCCGTTAGAGCAGGACCCGTGCTAAAAATAGTAAATTACAGAAACAAAAGTACGGTAATAGAAGCTGTTGATAGTATAAGCTGCATAATTGAAATACCATAATGAAATAGGATCAGTAGGATACTGAAGTAGTACTGAACTAAAAGTAAGTACTGAAAGGAAGTTGACCAGTGCGAGACTATAATGGTACATAAATAAAATAACTGAACTGAAAGTAAATAGGCAGGACTAGTACGAGACTGAAGTACTGAAAAGAAAGTATTGAATTGAAATAAAGGAACTGGACCAATACAATACTGGAAAAAATCATAAAAAATGATTAGCAGTCTAATAAATCCATTAGGAGGCTTCAGTTCCATCTCCGTTCTCAGGAGGCAAGTTCAGTTCCATCTCTATTCTCAGGAGGCATGTTCAGTTTCATTTCAGCTTTTAGGAGACTTCTTTAGGTTTCACCCATTATTACGGTCTGATAATAATTCAGTTGAGCCATTTTTAATCATGGCTTAGTCGGATCAGGGAGACTTATTAGGAGTTACATTTATATTATTCGTCGAGAATAATTGGCAGCTCATTTGCTCGTACTCTCAACCTCTGAGTCTAACTGAATTAGCTCGAGAGACTTTTAAAAATGAGACGCTCGGCAGTTCTGTTAAACCTCAGAACACTCAAGGCTTTGACACTTGCCTTGATTATTCACGTCAAAAAAATCATTGAACTTATTATTCGATTTACAAAGGTGGTCGCACGCTCAATTTTATTTTTGAGACAATTGCGTGTTATCAAATGTTCAAGCGCGACCCTAGGCTCCAAGAAATCCGAAAAGCTTCAATTTCTATTCCAATGTTTTCAAATTTTTACACAACCTTTAAGAGGGCCTTAAAAGAGTCTAGTAATGTCTTCAAAATTTTCAGAGCAACTTTAGGCCTTAAATTTGGCCAAATAAAATTTATTTGGACTTTTAAAAATACCAAATCAACTCCAAAATTATAAAAACTTTTGTGGAGATAGCCGGCCACAAATGAAAACATCGGCACGCAGGTCGGCCATACATGAAAACAATAAATAGTTCGCCTTTGGGCCTGCAAGGGCCAGCCAATCGCAGCACAAGGGCTTCAGCATGCTACTTTCCACTTGGCACTCCAGCACTTGTACAAATGGCCCACACAAATGTGGCAAACAAAGCAACGGTCAGCATTTTGCTCACCAATTTATAACGACCCCACCCCTTACTTGGGACGACAGTTCTCCTTCCCTACAACAGCAACATATATATATAGTGGCAACAACAAAGTGCAATCAATCATCATTCACCACAGATGATGGATCAAAGGCCACACGCCACGTGTATTTAGGGTACATTTTCGGTGTACTGGACCTCCCATGTAACACCACCGTTCAGTGGTACTTAATATGACGATAATGTCGTTCTGAGGTACTTAACTTGACGGTAACCTTTGCCATTCAGAGGAACTTAACTTGACAACTATGTCGTTCAGAGGTAATTAACTTGACGACCGACTTCCCATTCAGAGGTACTTAACTTAACGATCCAGTCGTTCAGAGGTACTTAATTTGATGGCACAGTAGTTGGCCTCCATGGCTCAACTTAATCATAAGCCACACGACTTTTTACCATTTTAGGCTGGTACCAACCATTTTAGGGCAATTTCAGTTCACAGCTTCACAGACAATGACCCCCAGGTTTCTTAGAGATAGGCCTCACAAAAGTTTAGCTCAGTGGGATCTATCGCCTGGCGACACTCACTATCGCCCAGCGAAATTAACATTTCTCCAAATTGTAATCTTTCCTGGGTAATTTCCTGGAGCTGAACTCCAGTACTTCCTGTTACTCTTCTCTCACAGGTACAACCCTCAGATTTCGTACAACTACTCGTTTATACTCGGAGTCTTCTCCGACAAGCAAAATAAACATTACCAATCCAGACCAACCCTTTCGGATGGGTTTCACACCGCATGCCTATTCCGTATTCTATATTTCTGGATCTATATGCAATATTAAATGGGGATCATACTGATCTACCCATTGGAAACCACCTTTTCTTCACCTTTTGGTGAGGGGTTTCATGCAAGTATGCATATTGAGGACTTCACTTGTCTGGGAGAATATCGTTAACCTTGTAGTTCTCTTTGGAGCCATAGTGAAGCTGTTCTGTACAGATGGAAAAGAGCGCCTCACTTTCCTCTTCGCGGATCTATCCTCAGATCCTGCT
Source organism: Platanthera guangdongensis (assembly GCA_039583875.1). Taxonomy (NCBI): domain Eukaryota; kingdom Viridiplantae; phylum Streptophyta; class Magnoliopsida; order Asparagales; family Orchidaceae; genus Platanthera; species Platanthera guangdongensis. The sequence goes on along the minus strand of CM077152.1, from coordinate 196,475,255 downwards.
TCCGACCACAAGAACTCCTTTAGCAAGCTATGCAAGCTTCAGCTCCAGCCCTTCTTCTTCCTTAGCTTTTCTTTTCTCCAAGGATAAGATGGAATGAAGAGAGAGAGAGAGAGAGAGAGGAAGAGAAGAACAATAACTTCTCAATCCACACACCTCTGCATATCAAACTGCGGCTTAACCTTAGCCACAGGATTAAGCGATCAAAATAAAGCGAAGGCCAAGATTTGATTTGACTGGTCAACTTTGGAGCTATCGCCTGGCGATATCGACAGCCTCCACTCGGTGATATCGAATTAACCGCTTTGACCGCTTAATAACCAATCTGACATATGCCATGTGGCACTATCGCATGGCGACATCCACTATCGCCACTCGGTGATACTAGTTCGACGTTCGACGAGTGCATCGAGTGCGTCTCGATGAATTATCGCTATTGCCACCAGGCGATACCCACTATCGCCAGGCGTTAGCAAAGCGAGTAGCTCACTCAATGCTTCGAGGCATCGAGTATGTCGAGCTCATTCAACGCTTTAAGGCGTTGACTGCGTCGAGACCTATCGCTATCGCCCCGACGATACTAACTGTCGCCCGACGATAGAGACAAAAGATCCGCTGCCAAATTTGGGGTGTTACACAGTGTCCCGTACTTCTTCTTTACGAACAATACATGGGCTCCCCAGGGCGAGGAACTTCGGCGAACAAATCCCAAATCGATCAATTCCTAAATCTGGATTTTCAGCTCGACCAATTCCTTGGGGGCCATCATATAGGGTGCTCGGGACACGGGTCGGGCTCCGGACACAAGCTCGATCTAGAAGTTGACCTCTCGCTGTGGGGGCAAACCTGGGAGGGACTCCGTGAAAATGTCTGGAAAATCTCGTACCACCGAAACTTTGGCGAGCAGTTGAGCCTTATTCTCCATTTCGAATTAGATAAGAAATACTTCATCTTGCTGCCGGACTGACCTTACAGTTTGAGTAGAGGTCAAGATGATGCGATATACGGAGGGTATACATATCAGCATAACGACCTGTCTGTCTGGGTTCTGAAGCTTGACTTCTCGGGTTGAACAGTTTATTTGGACCTTATGCTCGGCCAGCCAATCCATTCCTAGTATGAGGCTGTATCTGGTTATTGATAGGATTCTCGTGTAAATCTCAAATTCCACGTCCCTTAGTATGGCCTGGAATGAGCATTTCTTCGTAGACATCATATTCGATCCATCTGGTTGTCGAATCTGTATAGACAATCCAGACGAGCGAACGACATTTTCCTTAAGTTGCAATAAATTATTGTGATACAAAGGAGTGTGTTGTTATAGTATCAAAGAGAGTTTTCATGGGGTGTGCTCCTACCAAAAGTAATCTTGACGAGGTAGGGAGTATATACATATCATTTAACAAAACATAAACCCAATATAGACATGCATATGCATAATGTATAATACATAGGTACCGATATCTAACGTATTTCTAGCGTCTAAGATATATATACTTATCACTACATTGGGGGCTGGTTCTTGCTAAAGGTCTAATGTGTAAGCCTCCAAGGGCGCTGCTAGGCCCTACTGACCTCTCGTAACAGCTCTACCTCTACGGCCTCTCTGGCCCTGTCCTCGCATTGCCTGGCCTCCTTGAACTGCTCTTAATCCTGCCCTTCCTATCGCCTGCGGGCAGAAAGCTCTCAAGTGTCTTGGCAGCCTGCACAGAACGTAGTTCCCTATAAAGGGAACATCTCGTCGAGCTACTGGCACGGGCTGTGGTACTGGAGCTGGCCTAGTCTCCTACTGTGGTGTTGGGGGTGTTGGTGGGCATCAATAAGGCTGCCTGCGCTGTCTCTGTCTGTGCTCTCTCTCCTGTCTACGGGGAGTAGCTCCTCTATCTCGTCCCTGACCTCTGGGGACCTCGATATGTCCTCGATGTTGTTGGGCCACCATCCTCTGGTCTAACTCTAACGTTGCGGCGTGAGTCCCTATGGCATGGAATGTGGACTGAGAGATCATGATCAAGCCCTATCTCAGGTCATTTCGCAAGCCACGGTAGAAGCGAGCAGCCCTATCTCTGTCAGTGGTTGTTAGGTTCCCAGCAAAGCGTGCCAGGTGGATGAACTCTCTCTCATAGTCTGGCATTGTCCAGTCACCCCGATAGATGTGCAGGAACCTCTCCTGTAATGCAGCTCGGTCGGTGTCCGAGATGAAGTACTCCAGAAAAGCCTCTAAGGACTCCACCCACAGGATAGTGTGCAATGGTCGTCCTCTAAACATCGATCTGCTGGCCGCTCTCCACCAGTCTATAGCATACCCCTCTAACAAGGTCATCACTGGTGACACTACAGCTACTGTCGTGCATATCATGCCTACTAAGAGATCCTTTACGCGCTCAACCCACTGTTCTGGATGTATGGAAGTATCCGAGCCTCAGAAGAGGGGAGGCCTCAGCCCTCGAAAAGTCATCAGTAGGTCAGTGGGCACTAACAACTTCTTTGGTGACTGTGCCAAGGTTATCCGGAACGTCGCCAGGATAGCTGTCAACATTTGCCTCAATTTAGTGTCGGCAAATGGCATAGCTGCAGGAGTAACTAGGTCTGGATGTGGGGTGGCAAGGATATATCCTCTGGAAGAGGATGTCCCGTTACTGGACTCAGGTATCTGGAGAAGTTACAGGAAATAAGTGTCAGTATTTTGCAAAAGTTGGGGAAATTTGTCACCCCACATTTTTATTCCAATAACGGGAGATCCTCCTCCAGAGGATATATCCTTGTTACCCCACCTCCAGACTCAGTTACCCCTGCAGCTGTGCCATTTGCCGACACTAACTTGAGTTAAACGTTGACAGCTATCCTGGCGACGTTTCGGACAGCCTTGGCACAGTCAGCGCAGTAGTTATTACAGGAAACCACAACATATATATAACCATATATCCTTAAGTAGAATAAAAACGTCATAGCCACTCTGAGTACATAAGGCTCATAGTCTATAAAAGTATGTCTACTCTAAACTTCTTGCACTCTCACTCTTGCTCACTAGTACTCATGTCTCGAAACTCAGGAGACGGTAGGGTGCTTATGCTCGGGTAGTCCTATCAGCCGGCGTATCGTCCTGAAGTAGTTGGTCGCTATGGTGCTCCGTCCCCTGTGAATGATTATTAAAATAACCATTAGTTACAGAGCTAAGTGGAAACAAATTTATTCCCCGGATCCATTTCCTTGGGACGAGCACACACACCCAACAAAAGTAGATAGCCGAAACAAGAGAGAGTTAGTACATCATATAAGCTAGGATCAACCATAAAAGACATGGAGCATAGTATAACTTGAATAGTAACAGCAATATACATCAGTTATAATTTAAGTTTCACTAGCACGACATCACATCAAGTATTCATAGCCGTGCACACATCGTATGCATTCAAAGCCGCACACACATCACAGGAATTCACAGCCATGCACATATCATAGGCATTCAAAGCCGCACACACATCACAGACATTCACAACCGTGCACACATCACAGGCATTCACAGCTGCGCACACATCGCAGGCATTCACAGCCGCGCACAAGAACCTATGTCGACATAGTATGGACCGCTTATTTTCGAGCGGGGTAGCGAGCCCCGCGGGCCTTACCGATGTGGTTGTCGGTGATAGTGGAAAGTCCTGCCACTTTTGGGGGTGGTTGTACCGCACAGCCTAGGCCCCAACATACAACCCCGTGTACTCTTGGATGTGAGCAACATCCGACGATTCAACATTTTGGCCGGCTAGCGGAGGAAACCCAGCGGCGAAAAACATAATGGTCTGTCACCCATGGTACTCATCTCCCCGTTGCCTTAAGTCGTCTAACTTCCTGCACCGGTATGAATGGTCTGCGAAAGTGACTGACCAGCGATGATTTATCGCATGCAATTTACAAGCAAACAAGTAAAAATAGTTTTGTTAGCATGCACCAGGTTTACAGCAGCTCGCCCTACTATGCTTCAAATAATCCGGGCAAATGGCACTTGGCTCGATTTTTGACAAGGAGCGTGGGAACACTTTATTTGGGGCTAACTTAGGAGGAACATCTCAACTCCTGTTATCCCTAACTAAGGCTCAACCTATCAAATAACTGCCCGTCAGACCAGGACCCGTGCTTAAAATAGTAAGTTGCAGAAATAAAAGTGTGGTAATAGAAGCTGTTAATAGTATAAGCTGTAGAATTGAAATGTTATAATGAAATAGGACCAATAGGATATTGAAGTAGTACTGAACTGAAAGAACTGAACTGAAAGTAAGTATTGAATGGAACTTGACTAGTACTAGACTGAAATAGTACTTATATAAAAGAACTAAAATGAAAGTAAATAAGCATGACCAGTACGAGACTGAAGTACAAAAAAGGAAGTACTGAACTGAAATAAAGGAACTGGTCCAGTACGAGACTGGAAAAAATCATAAAGAAAATGGTTAATAGTCAAATCACTCCACTAGAAGCCTTTAGTTCCATCTCAATTCTTATGAGGCAAGTTCAGTTCCATATCCGTTCTCAGGAGGCATGTTCAGTTCCATTTTAGCTTTTAGGAGGCTTCTTTAAATTTCACCCATTATTAAGATCTGATAATAATTTATTTGCGCCATTTTTAATCATGGCTTAATCGGATCAGGGAGACTTATTAGGAGTTACATTTATATTATTCGTCGAGAATAATTGGCAGCTCTGTTGGGAATTATGCCCTACAATGTTCCTCGGGATTTAAAGAGGCATCACCCTAAGAGACATCAAGATTAAGATAAACCCTAAGAGACTAGGCAAAGCCCTTCACATACCCTCCGTCAACCCTAGTGAGGAAGAAGAACCCACCGTCATGGACACAGATAATGCTCTCAGGTGGTGTGAATACAATGATGCCAAACCTGGGTCTCTTAATAGAAAATTCTTCAATCAGAGAGGCAAACTACTAGCAGATATTGTAGGGAAAGCCTTTATTTTCAAACCTGGATCACATGACACAATATCCAGGTCTATGTTTGATGTTATGACTAGAATAATACTGAATAGAAAGACCTTTTGGTCTTCCCTCATCTACCAGAGATTATTAGACTGTCTATCCACTCCAAACATGGGCAGAATTCTTTCTCTATACCTAGTGAACATCTACCCTGACACATTCAAACAAGAACATGAAGTAAAGATTCACTACCTGAAAAGAATGGACATAAAGACATTGGATAGATTCACTAGAATCTTACCTAAGAGCCATCCTTCAAAAACAAAGGAATCCTCAAGGGATAAAAGACAGCAAGCTGCTGAAGTAGACAGTTCCTCCTGCTCTGAACCTGGGCTAGGAACTACCCCCCCCCCCCTACTGATATTGGTTTGCAGACAGACATAACCCTGAGTCTCTCCTTAACAAACATTCAACTTCAGGATACTGTTGTGTATGTTGATAAAATCCTTGCCAGTCGTAGGTCTGGACAAGTGTCAAAGAATTCCACTGAAGAAGAGGCTGCTGTAGAAGATGAGGCAGACATGGCTAACACTGATGGTGTTGTAGCAATTGAAGATATCCCTACTGTAAAAGATAACCATGAGCCTCCTGAGGCATTAGACACATACCTTGATAGGTCAAGCCTAGAGAAGGATGCTCAGTCTGAGGGGGAGCATAATGAGATGGATTGGACAACCTTGTACAAAGTTGTCAACAGATTAGTTGAGTCTACACCCAGTATAGGTAATACTAACACCCTCTTAATTTGTAGTGTTATTACAACTTTAGCTAAGCAAATGGCTCCTTCTATAGGTGTTGTAGTTGAGGGGGAGTCTTCACAGGTCACTGCTCTGACAGAAGTCACTCCTTCAATAAGCCAACTACCCACTACCCAAATCTATGATGAGCCACTCCTAAACCACATCAAAGCACTCCTGGATACTCAGACAACAACCCTCAAGGAGTTTGTTGACCACTCAGTTGCCAAGCTAAGGGATGAATTGTTAACTGAAGTTAAGGAATGTATAGAAGAGATCTCTCACGTAAACAAACAGGTCACCACCTGCTTTGATATGGCTGGAACTGTTGGCATAAAGCTGACCACCATTATGAAATCCATGGGAACAAGCCAGAAATTCTCTGCAACTGACATAGGATATGTCAAACTTTTTGTGAGTACAACTGATGAGGTGATCAGGGGTGCAGCAGATCATGTAAATCAGCATGTCACCAATGTTACTCTCCACTCTGTAGAGTAGGCAATACTTCTGAAAAATGAGCTGCTCACTGACAATGACAGAATAATCCAATCTACATCAAGCAGAAATGAAGCCAACACCTTCTTACTGCAAACAACCATCCTTGAAGAAGGTGAAAAGGGGGAGAGCAGTCATGCTAAAACAGCAGGACTCATTGAAGATCAAGTATTCAATATAATTCAAGGCACTAGGGTGGCACTGCACCTACCCCTACTAGATAAAAAGAGGCCAGAGGATCTAGACTTCCCAGCACAAGCTAGAGTTGCACAGGATGCACAACTTGTTGCCAGAAGAAAAAGGGAAGGAACTCAAATGGCTGAAGAGTTCATGGCCAAGAGGAGAGCTGAGAACAGAGATGATCCAGATTATGAACAGCTAAGTGATGCCTCTGAATCTATCATCATAAATGCTTGGGTAAGCCATGGACAAGTCTTAAAGAACATTGATAGTGTATATCCTTCTGAGGACTGGAAAAAGTATTTGAAAAGCAATTCCCTAAGGGAAAGAGTATTCAGAAAAAATCTGGTAAGTAAGAGCAATCCTAAGAAAATGCCTTCCAAATATATTCCAAAGTCATTCCTTTACTTCAAAAGGCAGAAGAACAAAGCTGAAAACTTGAAGAAGACTGCTGCAACTAAGGATGTTGATACAAGCTCATCAATGAATAGCTAATATAGGGTTTATGGTCAGGCTTCTTTAAAATATTTTATCAATGTCTTGTAATGTATATCAATAGTGTAGAAATTTCAAATCTCTATCAAAGAAATTAAAGTCTCATCTAGGATGAGTTATCCTATACTGGGATTGCTAGTGGTCATGATAAAGTCTCATCAGGCCTATCATAATATTTTTTCTGTGTTGATGCACCTTAGCATGGATGGGTGTTCTGCCTTATTCAAATAGGGAAAGATTGTTGGAAATTGTGCCTTACAATGTTCCTCAGGATTTGAAGAGGCATCGCCAATCATATTAAGGGGCATAATGTATTTGATGTGTGCTTAAGTTCATGCATGGAGATAGTCCATGATTGGACAGGTGAAGAAAATGAGTATGTTGGAAAACTCAGAATTCGTTGTGCTCAGCTCATAATTCGTCGAGCTTAGCTCTGCTTTCGTCGAGACAGGTGAAGAAAAAGAGTACACTGGAAGATCCAGAATTCGTCGAGCTTAGCTCACAATTTGTCGAGCTCAGTTTTCCATTCGTCGAGCTAAATTCAGAAGTGTGTGACTCAGAATTCATCGAGCTCAGCTCATCATTCGTCGAGCTAAGCTCACCATTTGTCAAGCTAAATTCAGAATTTGGGATTCAGAATTCGTCGAGCCCAGCGCACAGATCATCGATCTCAGCTCAACATTCATCAAACTAAAGCCAGGAAAATTGACTAAGGCAAAACCTCTGAGACAGCTGGGACAACTGAGAAGTATGTCTCAGCATAACCGCTGAGACAAAGCTAGTTGAAATTTTTTAAGTCCAGTAGCGTTGAGTGAAGCAGGTTCACTCAAAGCTTCTAATGAAGAAGGAAGTGCTGAGACAGTTGAGAGAAAAACTGTTGAGACAGAAGATAGTCTCAGCTGTGAAGTAGATACCGCTGAGAAGAAACTGCTAAGACAGAAGATAGTCTTAGCTGTGAAAGAAGAAACCGTTGAGATAGTTAAGAATGAAGCGCAGAGACCAAGCCAGCAGAATTTCTCTAAGTCCAAAAGCACTGAGAGAGGCAGATTCACTCAACTCTTCTAATGAAGAGCCAAGATAGATGGCGTTGAGTGAATTAACATCATTCAACGCTTACTGAAGATCTGGAATTTTGTCCAAGTATAGAAGGTGATGACCACTGCTGACGTCATCAAAAGTCAACATGTCAAAGTACTTCATGCCATTGTGGGAAAGCTAAAGCAACACAGGATGACCACTGCTAACGTCACTAGAAGTCACCAAAGTCAAAATAATTCAAATCGTTGCGGGAAACCTGCAGTAGCGTCAAAAGCTTGTTTGTCCTTTTCTGAGGGAGCTGGCGCTCACCATCCTTGGCTGGGCCCACACTCAAATTATGTCGATGATTCAAATCAACACACATATAAAAGGAAGAAATTAAAGGGGATTACGGTTACGGAGAACAAACGCAGAACATACAAAGGAAATAAGGGAAATAGAGGCGGCTGGACTTCATCTTCTCCGACAAGCTTGAAAGCAAAAGCCCAGCAGAGCTAGCCAGCAGGTAGAGAAAGTTAGCTGAAGCTCTTTCAAGTTCAGCATGATTGTTCTCTCCAGAACAAGGCTGCTGATTCAACTATTCAGGAAGAAGATTGTTGTGTGAAGGGTTGTCAACCTTCAACAGCAGATAGATGATCACCCGTGCAGCAAAGAAGAAGCTAGTTGTAGAAGAAGACTCGTCCCTTCTATAATAAGAGGGCTGGACTGATATCTGCTCAGTACATCAAGGTATACTCAGAGATTTATCTCTGTGTCAGTGTTTTATTTTTATTTAACCAGTATAAATTCCTGTAGGATTCAGTTTATCTGAATCTGAGCTGTAGGGCCTTTTGGCCTGAGTTGTTGGTGACTAATTAGTCATTGAGGTAGGTGCCCTACTGGGGTACTGAGGTAGGATTCAAGTGTGAATCTGAGAGTAGGGCTGTCCTCCCATCCTGAGTAGTAGGCCTTAGAAATAAGGCTGAGGTAGGTGCTTGGTGAGTCACTGAGCTGAAGGTGACAAGTGTGTCACTAAGTTGTAGGCCTTGGAGGAGGCTGGGTTGTAGGTGCCTGGAAGGGCACTTAGGTAGGTACCTGGATAGGTACTGAATTGTAGGAGTGCTGCAGCACTCTGAGAGTAGGGCTTTGTGGCTGAATTGGTAGGGCTAAAAAGCCTGAGTTGTAGGCCTTAGAGATAAGGCTAAGGTAGGTGGTCAGTGGACCACTAAGCTGTAGGAGCACTACATGGCTCTGAGGTAGGAACATGTGTGGTTCTGAGGTAGTGTTCTGAAGAGAACCTGAGTGTAAGGCTGAAGGCCTGAGGTGTAGCTCTGAGGAGCATATTAGTGGAGTTTGTGCCTTGTCCAACAAGATAGTTGGATAGGTGGGAGGGAAAGTGGATGTACCCAATTAGGGAAGCACTATAAACAACTGTGTGCTTGGTTGTGTTGTTGTTTTTTCTTTTATATTGCAGGTGCTAAGGACAAGCTCTAGATCACATTAAAAGAAAACAGCAAAAAGAATTAAAAAATCTCAAAGATCTATTCACCCCCCCATCCCCTCTCTAGCTGATTAGCTAACCTTAAGTAAATAACTTTCAAGCTCATTTGCTCGTACTCTCAACCTCTGAGTCTACCTGAATTTGCCCGATAGACTTTTAAAAGGAGACGCTTGGCGGTTCTGCTAAACCTCGGAACACTCAGAGCTTTAACACTTGCCTTGACTATTCTTATCATTAAAAATCATTGAACATATTATTCGATTTACAAAGGAGGTCACAGGCTCAATTTTATTTTTAAGACAATTGTGCGTTATCAAATTTCGGAGCACAACCTTACCCTCCAAGAAATCGGAATAACTTCAATTTTTATCCCAATATTTTCAAATTTTGATACAACCATTAATATGGACTAAATGAGTCTTGTAATTTTTTCAAAATTTTCAGAGCAATTTTGGGTCTTAAATTTGGCCAAATAAAATTTATTTGGATTTTTAAAAATAGTAAATAAACTCCAAAAATTCTCAAAAATTTAGTGAAGGCGGCACTAACTAAATGGAACAATTTTCATGTTCAAAATATTTTTCTGGGAGCATAGATTTTTTCAAAAAAATCTACAAAAATCTAACATAATTTTGGTCTGCATGTAACCAGATTAAGCCCGATCATACGACTGAGATTGAGCCGGACGGGTAAATTGCCGATTTTTCCCCTACATCGGATCGTCCATGAATCCGTTGTTTAGGGTGTTGATGGTGAGGCATGGGCGGCAATCCAGAATATCTGGACCGTCCGATCTTCATCTTGAAGATCAGACGGTGGGTGCTGCTCTCGGTGGTGCAGTGAGTGGCGGCCTCCACCACCACCGGCCGGTAGCATCCAGCCACCAGCACTACCCCCAGTTGACTTTTTATTGATCATATGAATCCAATGTCATTGACTGGGATCGAATCAGAGTTGGTTTGCTAAATATCCAAAATTTGAGTGTTGTATCGCGCTAAGGCTGTCAAAATGCTCATATTCGTCATTAGACTTCGAATTGCAATGCAACGAGTTCCAATGTGTTTGTATCAACTATATGAAGTCATAGGAACTGACCGGACTCAAATCGGAGTTCTCTAGGTCAGTATCCAAAAATCTTGTTTTTTCGACGTTCTACTAGGAACGGCCATATTCACCATATGTCTTTGGAATTCAACGGAACAATTTCCAATGCACATGTAGTGACTATATGAGGCGACAAGAACTGAAAAAACTTAAATCTGATTTTTCTAGCTCCATATCTCCAATTAGGGTTACCTCCTACCTTGGTATGGGTCACAGGTAGAGGTCTGGGTCACTTTTATTAGGCTCAGTAGGGTTCTGGTGGACCAATAAAAGTCGGGATTTTACAGGCGGCTGGCATCCCAGGATCATGCCTATCACCGACTCCGGCGAGGCGACGCCCGCGACGGTTCTAACATTATGCGTGATGGGATCAGCGCGCGGGGGGATCGGCGCGCGGGGGGATCTGGCGCGGAGATCGCGCATGCGGTCAAACCCATGATCCCATTATTTTTTGGTGGAGATCATGGGGTGTGTGGTTATGTGCAATCCAATCCTTCTTTATGAGGCATCTCATCCCCATCATTTGCCCCACGAGATTCTGTGTTGCTGGAGATCGGCATGAGCGAAATAGTAGGGATCTCTCTCTTCTTCGTGGCGACGGCAATGACGAAGGGTGAAAGGCCAAAGACGGTGGACGGCGATGCCCTACAAACTCAGGTAAAATGTTAGAATATGCCAAGGAGGAGAAGGGGAGGCGGTCGGGCACGCTCGAGAGGGCCAACGCCACCATATTCGCGCATGACCGCGGACGGGAGTGGTTACCTCAGACAAAAAGGGGGACACGCCAGCGAATGTGCCCTGGGAAGGCTGTCGGCGAGCCCGTGCACACGCGCACCAGGCCACACATGTGAGTTTGTGCGTGTGTGGGTGTGTGCGAGCACCAGGCTACACACGCACCTGGCCGAGAGTGCGAGGGCGCGTGCGGGCGCACCCGCCTGAATGTGCATGGGCCGCGTGCGCGCCTGACCGTGAGCGGCGGTGCGCGCGGGCGCGTGTGCCTGACCACACACAAGCGCGAGTGCCTGACCCCGCGTGGGCGCGCGCGCCTGACCACGCACGGGCACACGCGCCTAACCCCACGCGGGTGTGCCTGCTCCAGTGTGCGCGTTCCAGGATACGCGCACAAGCACATGATTGCCTGTATGTGTGTACTTGGGCGTGTCGCACTAGGACACATATGGTTTTGTTTTTGTTGCGTGACTTGCCTTCATGTGCACGACAGAAGCAAAAATTTTTTGATTTATGGTTTGTTTTATCTAAGAGTGATCTTAATTTTTTATTCCAGGGTTTGAAGCGTACTATGAGACCGATGCGTCTGCTTTCCTCCCTTACCGATGATCTGGTTGCGATTTGGAGGAGGTGGTTCGGTCTGCCTGTTGACCCTGAAGTGAATATACCACGTGTCGAAGAGAGGGTTCAAAATCCTCCAAGTGGTTTGTTGATGATCTGTAAGACTACTTTGAGATCGGGTTTCTGGTTCCCACCTTGAGAGGAAGTGATCGAGATTTTGAAATTTTACGGTATGCCGATTTCCCAGTTTACTCCACTTGGAGTAGTACGTCTCATGGGATTGGTTGTCTTCTTTCGTGAACATGGTGGGATACTCTCCTTGGATTGTTTCCGAGATTAGTGAGACTTTCGATTTGATGGTGGTGAACATGTTGAAATTAATATTAATGAGAGCTGGCTTGATTTTGAGACTCGGACGGTTCGCGATCACAGAAATACTCCATTTGGCTATGTCAAGAATTCTTGGGGTTTGCTGGAGCTGTGGAATGCATTGTGATGGGTACATTGGAAAATGTGTACCAGATTTGAAGAAGCCTCACCTTACTCAATGATATGCATCAAGGTGTATTTGATGTTGTTTTGAGTTTATATGTGCAGGTTAAGAGAATGCAGGAATGCAGAAAAATTTCTAAGTTCATGTGTTGACACCAGAAGAAGCTGTGTCGACACTTATGAAGGCCTGTGTCGACACTGGAGAAAAGCTGTGTCGACACTTGGAGTTAACTGTGTCAACACTTGGAGTTAATTGTGTCGACACTTGGAAAGGCAGAGTCGACACCAAAAGAAACTGTGTCGACACACAGAGGCAGTGTCGACACACAGTGAAGCTTAGTCGACATAAACTGTGTCAACACCAAGAGGCAGTGTCAACACACAGAAATGATTAGTCGACATCATTTGTGTCGACACCAAGAGGCAGTGTCGACACACAGAATACTTTGTCGACATAAACTATGTCGACACACAGGACTTGTGTCGACACACTGCAAAGTTTTCAACAAAGTTTAAAGAGAAGAAGTAATTGTGTCGACACACATAATCAGTGTCGACACATTCTAAAGAAGCAGTGTCGAGAAGCAGTTACAACAACAAAGGAGCTGTGTCGACACCACCAAGGCTTGTGTCGACACTTAGTCCACTTGTGTCTACACTTAGTCTACTTGTGTCGACACATGATGAACTTCAGTCTCGACACTTTCAGACAGAGACAGTATTTCAAGAAGTGACTGGATGACTTGACAGCTGCCATTTCTAACCGGTCTACTGCAACTGTCAAAGCTGTCAGAAGTTTGTTAGAAATCGGTTCAGCCGGTTAACATGGAGGAAGACTATATAAAGGCTTTCTCCTTCAACAGAAAGTGATTCTGATTGATTGCAGATCAGAGAAACTAATAAAGAATACTGAAGAATTTGGAGAGAGAGAGCTCCAAATAAGAAAGGGGCTTTAATCATCAAGTCTCTCAAGTGCAGATCCTGAACCAATCTGCTAAGAAGGATTCAGATTAAGATCTGAATTTCAAGAAAGGAGCTGATTGAAGATCAACTTCACAGGAGTTCAACCCTACTGATTTCAGATTCAAGAAGCTTTGAAGAAAGCTAAGAGTGGTTGTTCTCTGCCTTCAGTTTCTGCCAAGAACTGATCAAGAAACCATCTATCCCTTCTCTCTCTATCTGAGTGGTGGTTAATTACAAACTTAAAATTATTTTCTGTAGGATCATTTAAGATCTGAGCTGTAAGCCTAATTTATAAAGGCTGAGTTGTAGGAGATTGTATCTCTGAGTGGTAGGCCTTGTTGAAGGCTGAGGTAGGGCTGTGTGAGCCTGAGTTGTAGGAGATTGTATCTCTGAGTTGTAGGCCTTGTTGAAGGCTGAGGTAGGGCTGTTTGCTTGAGTTGTAGGAGTGTGAACACACTCTAAGTTGTAGGAATCTTGATTGGGTTCTGAGCTGTAAGATCTGCGGATCTGAGGTGAAGAGAAGAAGTTAGGCCGAATCTACCACACTGCTAGATATGCGAAGGGGGAAAGTGGATGTACCCAATACTTGGGGAACCACTATAAATCCTATGCACTTTGTGATTGGATATATTGTTGTGATGTGTTTGCTGTGTTAGTAGTATAGTCAACAGAAAACTAGAGTTTATTATCTGCCTTAAAATAAAAAGGATTTGAACCTATTCACCCCCCCCCCTCTAGGTGTATTAGGTTATCTTGAAACCAAATCTTTCAAGTGGTATCAGAGCCAGGTTGCTCAAAGAAGGACTTAACAGTCAGAGTTAGATCCATAAGGCAGATTCAAGATCAAGAAAATGGGTTCAGGAGAAAATCATAAGGAACTAGGTTCTATGAAATTACCCTTATGCAGGAAGGAGATATTTGGAATATGGAAAGAAAGGGCCTGACTGTTTATGGAGGCTTCTGATCCAAGGATCTACATTACAGTAAAGGAAGGTCCTTATATTCCAATGAAAGTGTCAGTTATAGATGCAAACCAAAGAATTCCAAAGGATTTCTCAGAGATGACTAAGGATGAGATCATCCTGGCAACTATGGATAAAAGAGCCCAGAATATCATAGTAAGTGCCATAGATGATTCAACCTTTTAAAATTTGATTCACTGCAAGACCTCCAAGGAAATGTGGGATACTTTGATTGTCTACATGGAGGGTTCTGAAGAAGTCAGACAAGATAGAAAATCTATGCTAAACTAGGAATATGAGAGTTTCAGACAAGGAAAGTCTGACAGTATAACTGAGTGTTATAAAAAGTTCTATAGAATAGTAAATGAGTTGATGTCCTATGGAAGAATCTTCAGTACATATGAACTGAATGATAAATTCCTAATATCCTTGACAAAGGATTGGGACACTAAGATTTGTGCAATTAGGGAAGTGGCCAAACTTGCAGATATCTCTCCTCCAACCTTATTTGGAAAATTACTTTCATATGAGATGCAGCTGATGGCTAGGAAAGAGGAAGAGAAAAGTGTAAAAGGGGAGCATAGAGAAAAGTCTGTGGCCTTCAAGGTTGAAGCCACTAGGAAGAATAGGAGGATGTCTCCATCACCTCCTAATATAGTTGCTGAAATTGCTTCAGATAATTCAGACAACCATAGTTCAGACAACAGTGACTCAGATAAAGACTTTGCTGCCTTCACAAGGCAGTTTTAGAGATTCCTGAAGAAGAAGCAGTGGAAGTCTAGGCCCTCCACATCTCAGCCTAAGGATGACTATTATCAAAAGAGGAAGTCATCCAGGAAGGACAGGAGCAGGTCTAAGGCAAGCAAATCTACAACATCAAAGATAGTTTGCTACTGCTGTAATAGGCATGGACATGTTGTGGCTGAGTGTCCAGACAAAAGAAAAGAGTCTGCTGATATAAAGAAGATTCAACACCAGAGCAAGAAGGAGAAATCCTTTGTTGCTAAGAAGGAGAAGAGCTTGACAGACCAATCATCTTCAAAGTCAGAATCTGAAGCTGAGGCATACATTGGTCTATATGCAGCAGATGAAGAAGAAGAGTTTCTGCAAGTGCTGAACTCTATCTATGAACAAGAAGACCATCAGTGTAAGGGACTGATGGCTATGTCAGAAGAAGACAAGTGCCAGGATCAGCTTGGTTTTAGTAAGGTACAATGTTTTTCTAGAAATTCAGGTTGTAGTACTGGGTCAGAGTCAGCAACATCTGCATCAAGTGATGTGGATGGGTCTGAGTCTGAAGGTGATATTCATCAGCTGATAGATGAATATGGAGACTTGTTGCAGGTACTAAAGAAAAGCAAAAACCTGGCCAAAACTCAGGCTAAGGAAATTACAGATCTTAAGATGGCTGCATCTGATTCAGAGAAGATGCTGGATCAAAAGTTGAATGAGATTGCTAGATTGAAAAACATAACTGTTATTCAAATGGGAAAATCACATTTAAAAATGATCAGATTAAAAGTCTGGAAAACAGACTTCAGAAAGAGAAGGAGATTGTGGCTAGTTTTTCTAAGCCAAAATCTGTATTACCCTTGATTGATGAGTTTGTGTCTCAAAAGGGTAAAGCAGGATTAGGGTTTAAGAGAACTGCATGGACTGATAAGTCCAATAAAAAAGGCAAAGCTCCAGTACTGAACAATAGATCTGCTGCTAATATTTCAGCAAAAATTGTACCTAAACATAGGTATAATAAGTTTGAGTGTTGGTGCTGTGGCAAGATAGACCACTTTGCCTTAGATTGTTGGCACAATACCAGTGTCAAGGAGAGTAGCAATCTGGCTGTTAGAAAAACTGCAGGCAGATTTGTTAAAGTTCAGACTAACTTGAACCAAGGACCCAAAAGTTATTTGGGTTCTAAGGTTAAGTAATCTGTGTTGTAGGTGAGTCCAAGTTGTCATGCCCCTATATGGTACTTGGACAGTGGATGTTCCAGGCATATGACTGGAATAAGGGGATTGCTGAAGGACTACTCACCTATGCTTAATGGGCCTAAAGTGACCTTTGGTGGTTCTGAAAAAAGAATCATCAAAGGATTTGGTAACATTTCTAGTAATCAGATTACTATCACTCAAGTGGCCTATGTAAAGGGTTTGAAACACAACCTTATAAGCATAAGTCAGCTGAGTGATTTAGGATATGACATTTCATTTATTAAGAATGGATGTCATATCAAAAGGTCAAGTGATCAAAAGGTCATATTGATAGGATATATAAAAAGGAATGTGTACTGTCGTAACTTTGAGTGTGAGAACAATATTTCTCCTATTTGTCTTGTAGCTGATGAGAGAGCCTCTCATTGTGTTAAATGGCACAAGAGGCTGACCCATCTTAACTACAAGACTATTGGCCAACTCTTTAGCAAAGAGTTAGTGAGGAATGGTCCTCAAGTTAAGTGTATAAATGATGGGATATGCTCAGCTTGTCAAAAACGCAAGCAGACCAAATCTTCCTTTCATAGACTTGAAAACAAGGATTTAGTGAGGTGTCTATACCTCTTGCATATGGATCTATTTGGTCCTATGCCAGTTTATAGTCTAGGTAGGAAGGTCTACACTTTTGTGGTGGTAGATGACTATTCTAGATATTCATGGGTGTTCTTTCTGAGACAAAAATCTGGAACCCCAAGTATTTTATATAGTTTAGTCAAACAAATTCAGAATGAACTGGACAGTACAGTGGTCAAAATCAGAAGTGACCATGACACTGAATTTCAATCTGAAAGTATGTCAAGACTGTATGAAGAATTTGGGATTTTTCAAGAATTCTCCTCACCTATAACACCGCAGCAAAATGGTATTGCTGAAAGGAAGAATAGAACACTGATTGAGGCTGGTAGAACTCTATTGAGTGACACTTCTCTCCCAGAATATTTCTAGGCTGAGGCAGTAAACACTGCATGTCATGTGATCAATAGGGATTCTATCACCAAAAGCCACAAAAAGACTCCCTATGAGATTATGAAGGGCAGAAAACCAAACTTATCCTATTTTAGGATCTTTGGTTGCAAGTGTTATGTCCTTAACAATGACAAGTCTTATCTAACTAAGTTTGCTGCCAAATCCCAAGATGGGATATTTGTTGGGTACAGCAATAATAGTAAGGCTTATAGGGTCTACAACTTGATTACTCAAGTTGTAGAAGAGTATGTACATGTTGTCTTTGATGAAACAAGACTGATTAACAGTGAGTTGTCAAGTAGTGCTTGCAGTTCTACAAGTATAAATGAGAGAATGGACAAGCTTAACATTACAGAAGATTCAACTGCAAATCAGGAAGTGGAAAATGGTGGATGCTGTCCAGGGGGAGTAGAAGACTCTCCAGATGCTGATGAAAACCAAGAGGTGCAGCATAATGAAGAGACTGGAGGTGTTCAACCTGAAGATAGACTACCTCCAGCTATTAGACACTTAAAAGATCATCCAGCAAATTAGATAATTGGTGATCCAAGATAAGAAGTAAAAACAAGGAGTAGGAATCTGAATACAGTTCTTTGCTCTAGCTTCTTATCTCAAGTGGAACCCAAGAAATTTGAAGAAGCTGTTCTAGACCCACATTGGATTGATGTCATGCAAGAGGAGCTGAATCAGTTTAGAAGGTGCAACGTCTGGAAGTTAGTTCCTAAACCAAAAGACCACAACATCATTGGAACAAAGTGGATCTTTAGGAACAAACTGGATGAGAATGGGATCATTGTGAAGAATAAAGCAAGACTTGTTGCAAAAGGATACATGCAGGAAGAGGGTATTGACTTTGATCAAACCTTTGTCCCAGTAGTAAGACTGGAAGCAATTAGGATGTTCCTATCCTATGCAGCATATCAAGACTTCAAGGTATTCCAAATGGATGTAAAATCAGCATTCCTAAATGGAAATCTAAAAGAAGAAGTCTATGTAGAGCAGCATTCAGGTTTTGTTGATCCTCTCAAACCTGATTATGTTTATAGACTTAGGAATGCTTTGTATGGGTTGAAACAATCCCCAAGGGCTTGGTATGAAACCCTGTCTAGTTTCCTCATTGAGAATAAATTCTCAAGGGAGAAAATAGACAAGACTCTATGCCTAAGGGAATCCAAAGGAAAGATAATCCTAGTCCAAATATATGTTGATGACATAATATTTGGTTCTACAGAAAGTAACCTTCGTAGAAAGTTTGCAAAACTTATGCAAGGGAAATTTGAAATGAGCAGTATGGGAGAACTTAAGTTCTTTTTGGGTCTCCAAGTAAGGCAGACTGAAGATGGCTTGTCCATATGCCAGTCTAAGTTCATCTAGGAGTTAATTAAGAAGTATGGTATGGAATCATCCACTACCATGAGAACTCCAATGGGGACAAGTGTATCTCTAAGCAAAGATGATGTAGGGAAACTTGTAGATGAAACTTTGTATAGAGGGATAGTTGGCTCCCTCCTATATCTGACTGCTAGTAGACCAGATATCATGTATGCTACATGTGTCTGTGCTAGGTACCAATCATGCCCTAAAGAATCTCATCTTACTGCTGTCAAAAGGATTTTGAGATATCTTAAGGGCACACCTAATCTAGGCCTTTGGTACCCTAGGAATGGAGATTTTCTACTGACAGGCTATTCAGATGCAGACTTTGCAGGTTGCAAAGAAGATAGAAAAAGCACTACAGGAACCTATCAATTTCTAGGAGGAAGATTGGTGTCTTGGAGCAGTAAGAAGCAGACTAGTGTGGCAATTTCCACAGCTGAGTCTGAATATGTGGCAGCAGGAAGTTGCTGTGCACAGCTGTTGTGGATTCAGCACCAGCTAGAAGACTATGGTATTCAGGTAAGTAGAACACCTTTGCTTTGTGATTCTACAAGTGCTATTTCTATTGCTAATAATCCTGTTTCACACAGTAGGACTAAGCATATAGAAATTAGATATCATTTTCTTAGAGAACATGTAGAGAAAGAGGACATCTCACTAGAATTTGTCAAAACAGATTATCAAATTGCAGATATGTTTACTAAGCCTCTAGATGAAACTAAATTCAATAAGTTTAAAATTGAATTAGGAATGTTGAACATATCTTAGTATAATAAAATTGGCTAAGTAAAATAGTATCGACACAAGAAGTTGTCTGTGTCGACACATAGTAGTTGGTGTCGACATTCCAGGAAAGTGATGTCGACACATCTAGAAAATTGGTGTCGACACTTCAGAGAATTGGTGTCGACACTTAGGATCAACACAGATTTCGTCGAGTGAAGAATCGACTGATCGTCGAGCACAAAGGAATACGTGTCGACACATAGAAGTCAACACTTATGTCGAGACATTAGAAGTCAGTGTCGACACTTTTCAACAGTGTCGACACATTAAGAGGATTTTGACGAGTCTTTTGACCTTCCTTACTTAGAAGGGTATAAATAGGTCAACAACATTGTCTTTCGACACACTCTTTTAGTTTCGAGACCAAAACCTTGTGTCGACAAATTCTCTCTTCTCAACTCAAGCTTTCTCTCAACCCTAATGGCGCCTAAGCTTGAAGAGAATGTCAATGAAGGCTACGAGCTGGTACGCAACGCCTTTGATGGAGCAGAATCTGAAATTACAGAGGTAATAACCCTAATAGCTGATAACGGTCTGGAATTCTTAGTTTCTGAACCAACTAAGATTTGGAAGAAAGAAACACTAGAATTCTTTGGTGCTGCTACCCTAGATCAAACTGGACTCAAAATTAGATCCACAGTCCATCGAGTAAAGGTGAAAATCACCCAGAAGAGTTTAAGGAAAGTTCTTCACTTGCCAAGAACACAAGAAGAAGAAGATGTACCTGCATCTAAGCTAAGGGAAGCACTTCAATGGTGTGGACTAGATTCCACCATGAAGATTGACTCAGCTTTGAACAGGAAAGGCATGAATATGCAAGGGAAGTTCTTGTCTGAAGTTGTAGGAAAAGTGATTCTCTGTAAGCCAGGGGGAATGATAGGATTTCTGCCTATATGTTCAGTCTTATGACCAAAATCATCTATAGACTAAACACTGATTGATCAGTAGTAATTTTTGAAAAGCTTAAGGAAAGTATGAAGAAGCCAAATCTGGGCAGAATTGTGAGCTTGTATTTAGCTGGAACAATACCTGAAGTGATGGAACAGTCAGCTGGGACTAAGATAAATCACATGAGATGGATGGACATCAGGATCATCTCCAGGTGGGAGAGGGTATTAACTAAGGACATGCCTACTCCAAAGAAGGAAGCTCCTTCATAGAGGAAGCAGAAGAAAGCCACAAGTCTCCTGAATCTTCCAATAGTTCAGAGGAGCAAGCAGCTTTCAGTTCTAATGAGGAAGAGGCTGAGAATACTGGAAAGTCACCAGTAATAGAAGTAAGAAATGAAGATGCATAGAGGCCAGAGGTTCCAGAAAAATCTCCTGCACAAGAAATTGCAGATAGTGCTCCAGTGCAGGGGGAGCCTCATCATGAAGAAGAGCCTACCCACTTGGATAGTGAAATGGCAACACAAACTATTCTTGAGGTAATTCAAGATGTTAATCAATCAATTCCTAATACTGAGGATGAGATACTAACTGAATTTTTGATTGATGTTGATCAGCCAACTCAATTAAGCAGTCAAGCACAAGATGTTATCATGGAGGATACATCTGCTGCTGCTGATGCTCCTGAGATAAGAGAATCTCCAGTCCCTACTCAACAAGAATTCACTCTTGAAGAGTTGTTTCCAAATATAGTATAAGAAAGAACTGAGGGGGAGCACACTGAATTTGAGGGGGAGAAAGCAGATTTTGAGGGGGAGCAAGTTAACCTTGAGAAGGAGCAAGTTAACCCTGAGAAGGAGCAGCAAGGGACTCAGGGGGAGCAACCTAGAACTAAACAGGTATTGCCTCCTAGTCCTAAGGAAAGAGTGGATATAGCTAGTACCTCAGCTTCTGAAGGGGAAGCAGAGATTCAAGCTAAGAAGAGGAAGCTAATGGTGTTCAAAAGAAGAAGTCAGAGCTATAAGAGGGCATTAAAAACTGTTCCTCAATCTGCCCCAACAACTGACTATAGCTCCTTATTGATATCATTGCAAGTAAAGTTGGATGAGCAAAGGATTGCCATGGAGAAATATGTGGATGAGACCCATAAAGATCTACAATTCTCCTTGCCTCAGGATATAAAATCAATAAGATTTGAGGTTAATCAGAATAAGGTGATGACAGATTGCTTTCACAAGGGAGGCAATACTGTGGTTTTCCTAGCTACCCATCAAGAAAAAGATAAAGATACAAGTTGATGATATAGCTGTCAAGCAAGGCTATGTTATAGAGAATCAAATTAGAATGAATGATAATCTGACTGAATCACATAATGTGATTATAACAGAAATGAAGAATATTGCTACTGCCCAGACTGCAGCAAGGACTACAGTCAAGGCAGATTTTGACAAGCAATTACAAGAAGGATTAGCTGCTGTCCAAACAGCTATTAAGGATTCTCAAAAGACTATTTCTGCACAGTTACTGAAGTTAAAGTCTTTTTATAAAGATGGTGAAAATTTTCTTGATGAACAAATTAGATTTCAGAAAGATGATCTCAGGGATCATATTACTAGAGAAGTCATAAAGGGGGAGAGAGTATTAGTCAAAGCAGGTTCTGACCATGCTAAATGGATATCTAATAGCATCAGAGCCATACTTGGATATCCACCCCTCTGTGATGATGATAATGTGGCTGAATCTGGTATACATCCTGCTTATTTTGGAGGTGTCCAACCTGAAGTTGCACAGGTCATCTATCCTCCAGCAGATTTTGAAATGATTCTCCAAGAAGTACAGTCTATGTACAACCCTCCAGAAGGTGCTCAAAATATTATTCTTGAGAAAGTAGAAATGCCAGTGCCAGAGGTAGTTTTGAACAAAGAGCAAGAAGCTCTATTATATAAGAAGAGATTCAGAGAACAGGCAGAGTTAAAGCCTGATTTTGAGCAGTGGAGTCCAACATCAAGGAACATTATACTGACTGCTTGGAAAGCTGTTAAGGATAAGTCCCATGATAGGGGCAAATGGTACACTGAACAAGAATGGCAAAAGCATGAAGCTAGACAAGGAGCCATTGTTCAATATAGAAGAAAGACTAAACTTGGGAAGCTACCTCGTAATGCTCAAGAGCCTAGCAAATATTTCCCTAAGCCCTTTCATTATTTTGAAAGACAAAGAATAAGGGCTAAAGAGTAAAAGAAGAAAGATCTAAATGGCAAGAAGCCAGCTGATGACACTGATGCTACAGTTCAAGCCAAGATTCAATCAGGCAAAGGCATTATCATCAAGGAGCCAGACAAGCTTTAGATTAGATTTACTTGATATTACAACTTTGTAATCTTTAGTGATTGAAATCTATGTAAACATTTGATAAGAAACTTTTGAAAGATGAAACAAAACATTTATTAATGCTCATTCTGGTTGTATTATAATTCTGTGGTGATTTGTTATATATGTTTTGTTTATAAAGTTACCCTGTCATATAATGTTGTTATACATCATAATGTGTATTAGTTGAAAATGGTGTATATCATTGACTAAGGGTTATGACTTCTCCAAATAGGGGGAGATTGTTGGGTACATTGGAAAATATGTACCAGATTTGAAGAAGCTTCACCTTACTCAATGATATGCATCAAGGTGTATTTGATGTTGTTTTGAGTTTATATGTGCAGGTTAAGAAAATGCAGGAATGCAAAAAAATTTCTAAGTCCATGTGTCGACACCAGAAGAAGCTGTGTCGACACTTATGAAGGCCTGTGTCGACACTGGAGAAAAGCTGTGTCGACACTTGGAGTTAACTGTGTCGACACTTGGAGTTAATTGTGTCGACACTTGAAAAGGCTGAGTCGACACCAGAAGAAACTGTGTCGACACACAGAGGCAGTGTCGACACACAGTGAAGCTTAGTCGACATAAACTGTGTCGACACCAAGAGGCAGTGTCGACACACAGAAATGCTTAGTCGACATCATTTGTGTCGACACTAAGAGGCAGTGTCGACACACAGAAGACTTTGTCGACATCAACTGTGTCGACACACAGGACTTGTGTCGACACACAGCAAAGTTTTCAACAAATTTAAAAGAGAAGAACTAATTGTGTCGACACACAGAATCAGTGTCGACACATTCTAAAGAAGCAGTGTCGAGAAGCAGTTACAACAACAAAGGAGCTGTGTCGACACCACCAAGGCTTGTGTCGACACTTAGTCCACTTGTGTCTACACTTAGTCTACTTATGTCGACACATGATGAAGTTCAGTCTCGACACTTCAAGACAGAGATAGTATTTCAAGAAGTGACTGGATGACTTGACAGCTGCCATTTCTAACCGGTCTACTGCAACTGTCAAAGCTGTCAGAAGTTTGTTAGAAATCGGTTCAGCCGGTTACCATGGAGGAAGACTATATAAAGGCTTTCTCCTTCAACAGAAAGTGATTCTGATTGATTGCAGATCAGAGAAACTAATACAGAATACTGAAGAATTTGGAGAGAGAGAGAGAGCTCCAAAGAAGAAAGGGGCTTTCATCATCAAGTCCCTCAAGTGCAGATCCTGAACCAATCTGCTAAGAAGGATTCAGATTGAGATTTGAATTTTAAGAAAGGAGCTGATTGAAGATCAACTTCACAGGAGTTCAACCCTACTGGTTTCAGATTCAAGAAGCTTTGAAGAAAGCTAAGAGTGGTTGTTCTCTGCCTTCAGTTTCTGCCAAGAACTGATCAAGAAACCATCCATCCCTTCTCTCTCTATCTGGGTGGTGGTTAATTACAAACTTAAAACTATTTCCTGTAGGATCGTTTTAGATCTGAGCTGTAAGCCTAATTTATAAAGGCTGAGTTGTAGGAGATTGTATCTCTGAGTGTTAGGCCTTGTTGAAGGCTGAGGTAGGGCTATGTGAGCCTGAGTTGTAGGAGATTGTATCTCTGAGTTGTAGGCCTTGTTGAAGGCCGAGGTAGGGCTGTTTGCCTGAGCTGTAGGAGTGTGGACTCACTCTGAGTTGTAGGAACCTTGATTGGGTTCTGAGCTGTAAGATCTGCAGATCTGAGGTGAAGAGAAGAAGTTAGGCCGAATCTAGCACACTGCTAGATAGGCGAAGGGGGAAGTGGATGTACCAAATACTTGGGGAACCACTATAAATCATGTGCACTTTGTGATTGGATATATTATTGTTATGTGTTTGCTATGTTAGTAGTATAGTCAACAGAAAACTAGAGTTTATTATCTGCCTTAAAATAAAAAGGATTTGAACCTATTCACCCCCCCCCTCTAGGTGTATTAGGTTATCTTGAAACCAAATCTTTCACATTGTCTGATCGTTGTCACCGGCAAAAGGGGAAGATGCGGGAGTTTTTCCCAGTGCTAGGTTTTTCAGAGCCCCGTGAGTTGGCGAACAAGTTGTTATGTATTTCCTCATTCGTGGAAGAGAAATGCTTGTTGTGGTGCGGTATTTCTTCAGATTCTGGGTGGATTACCGAGACATCTTCGGATTGCGGATGGAAGAGAAAGGCCATTGCAGCCCCTCATGGTGACGATGGTATTGTGCCTTATTCGGTTTCTCAGGGCAAGACTACTCCATCTGGTGGTCAACGCAGGCCTACTCCCGAGGTACATGTGCTCGGATGTTCAGCCCCTCACGCTCCCCCTGCGGAGGCGGCTACTCCGAGATTGTCTTCTTCTTTGAAGGTGATGAATGAAGTGGTAAGCGAGTTTGATTATTTTTGGTTCTCCTTTGTTGTAGCATTTGTATTGATTTTTCTCCATCTTTTTCTTGTAGATCAAGGCCCAAGCTCAAATTGTCGTTACTTGGAACGATCATTACGTGTTCTGGAAGGATGGGTATCTAGCTCTTCAGGAGAAATTTCGTATTGCGGCGAGTTCGCTTGTCGCTCTAAGAGATGATCATGAATGAGATGTTTCTCGATTTTGCTGGATTGGATCAGAGCTTAAGGGGAATTAGAGGAGACTCGGGCGTCCTTGGAGGTGGAAAAATCTCGGGTGGAGAGGACTGCATGGATGCTGAAGCGTGCCCATGGGGAGACTTCCTATTTAGAGACAGATGTCCAAACGGCGAAGGCCCAAGTGGATATGTTATCTTTTGAGAGTCGCAAGTCAGAGTTGAAGGCCGTCTGACATGCAAAGTACATGGAGTCTTTAGATTATATGCGGGATCGTTGCTTGATTAGCAAGGAGGTTGGAAGTCTTGTTTTCAAGGATAGCTCAGTTTGACGAACTCAGAAATCAGTTCGAAAAATTCAGAGCTTTGTTCGACGAAAGTAAAGGCAATCAACGCATTTGGACTTGAACAGATTTTGTCTCATGGCGTTGAGTGAGTAAGCATCACTCAACGCCGAACTACGTAAACAAATTTTCTGTCACATGGTGTTGAGTGAGTAATCTACACTCAACGCCTAACTACTTAGACAAATTTTCTGTCTCATGGCATTGAGAGAGTAAGCATCACTCAACGTCTAACTACTTAGACAGATTTTTTGTCTCATGGCTTTGAGTGATTAAGCATCACTCAACGCCATATTACTTAGATTTTCTGTCTCATGGCGTTTAGTGAGTAAGCTACACTCAATGCCTAACCACTTAGACATATTTTTTGT
This sequence comes from Platanthera guangdongensis, assembly GCA_039583875.1. Taxonomy (NCBI): domain Eukaryota; kingdom Viridiplantae; phylum Streptophyta; class Magnoliopsida; order Asparagales; family Orchidaceae; genus Platanthera; species Platanthera guangdongensis. The sequence continues at coordinate 196,449,371 of CM077152.1, read as the reverse complement.
CTCTTGGCGTTGAGTGAGTAAGCTACACTCAACGCCTAAACACTTAGACAGATTTTCTGTCTCATGACGTTGAGTGAGTAAGGTTCACTCAATACCTGTGGACTTAGTCAAAATTCTACACAGAATTTCTGTGTCTTTGACTGACTGGGTAGTACTCAATGATTTTGATGTTATGGTGTTGAGTGAGTGGACTTCACTCAACGCCTGCAGACTTAGCCACATTTCCAGCTTGTCAATTGTTTGGCTGACTATACTTAACAATTTTATTTACCTGGTGTTGAGTGGATATACTTCACTCAACGCATGTGCACTTAGGCAAATCTTTTGCCCTTCCAGCCACTTCTTTGGGTCCACCTGCCTAATCTTTGTCACAAGGACTATCCTGCACACATGAACTCACACACACATCAAATACAGATGTGTGTATCTCATTGACCTGTTTGACATCATCAAATCAGGGCCATTGGGATCAATGGGCCCAACAAAGGTTCGTGATGACATCTGCACCAAGGAGGTGGAGCTTCAGATGGAGGATGATCGTGAACTAGCGCTTAGGCGTGGAGTTTTGAAGGCCTTTCGTCTTGTTGGCAGGAGCTTGGGATGCGATCTATCTGGCTTTAGTTTTGATAATATCTCAGGCGATGAGAGTTCTGATGTTGACGCAGCTGATATGTAGCGTCGTTATATTCTTGTATTAACATGTTTGCATTTTTCTTTTTCTGGTCGGATATCTTGTATGTTTCCTTTATTGTTTGATGGTTCTGATCAGCGCATTTGTGCATGTATTTGTACATTGTTGTGATGATGAAAATTCTCATTCTTCTTTTTGCCTGAATGTTGTTTGACTCACGATGTTGCTTTGTGTGGGTTGTGATTGCGGCTTAGTTGGTCCATAACTGGTTTGTGACTAAGTTGCACGAGGATCGCTCGTAGCTTAATTTGCACGAGTATCGCTCGCGGCTTAGTTTGCATGATGATCGCTCGCGACTTAATTCGCACGAGGATTGCTCGCGGCTTAGTTTGCACGAGGATCGCTCGCGGCTTAGTTTGCACGAGGATCGCTCGTGGCTTAGTCGTGAGGGGGAAGGCCCTGACGATTTCATGGCGTAGAAGGCAGGTTCAGTGAATAGCTTTTGTATTCAAACCGCACGCATAGTCTTACCGATTTTGCACGAGGATCGCTTGCGGCTTAGTTGCACGAGGATCGCTCGAGGCTTAATTTACATGAGGATCACTTGCGGCTTAGTATGCACGAGGATCTCTCGCAGCTTAATTTGCACGAGGATCCCTCGAGGCTTAATTTATACGCGGATCCCTCGCGGCTTAATCTGCATGAGGATCGCTCGCGGCTTAATTTGCATGAGGATCACTCGCGACTTTATTTGCATGAGGATCACGTGGATTAATTTACACGAGGATCACTCGCGACTTATTTTGCACGAGTATCACTCGTGACTTAAGTTATACGAGGATCACTCGCTGCTTGGTTTGCAGGAGGATCACTCGCGGCTTAATTTGCATGAGAATCACTGGCGGCTTAATTTGCATGATGATCACTCGCGGCTTAATTTACACGAGGATCACTCGCGATTTTTTTTGGATTAATGAGGCTCTACTAAAAGTAACGCAATTCCATATTAAAAATAGTTTACACAAGTTCGGGCTTGTGGTTTCTACAGTAGTTAGTTGGGGAACAACCATTATGTAAAAACTATGAGTAAAAGGTTATAACTTAGGGAAAAAAGAGGTGGGAGTGGAAGACGTCCAAGAGTGATTGTTGGAGTATCGAGGTGTGATCAGAGTCAGCCTGGATGACAAGGAACATCACATCATAGGTTACTTGCTCGGGCACTTTTCCAAGAGTAACGGGAAGGATGAAGGTGCCTATGACTGATACTAAAGTGTCCCCCGGGATGCGCGCACTATCTAATTCAGTCTTGAGGCTGTCAGCGGTTAGTTTGATCTGAAGCAGTGTTGATAGAAATAATACGTTCACTATAATCCCTTTGTCCACTAGAACTTTGTTTAGCTTAGTTGACTACTCTTCGATGCCGATGGTTATGCTTCTCGTGTTCTGAGCAGGAGGCTGCTTCTTTTTCGATAGTAATTGATCGACTGCCCCCAGGCTGGTGAGTCGCTGAATTTCTTTCTTTAGTTGATTGGATTCGTCAGTGATGTGGCCAAGCCCCTGGTGGTATTGGCAATATTTCGATGGATTTCCTCGACATCGGGTGAGCGACCTGGGCTTATGCAATGCTGGGTGATTGCGAATTGCTTGGAAAATCTAGTCTTAAGTGGCATTGAGTGGTGTGAGTTTTTGATGTCGGCATGAATCGTTTATTCGGCATGTATTTGCGCGTCGGTTACAGTTCCTTTTAGGCTACTGGTGCGATTTGCTCTCTTGTTTCCTCTTTTGAGGTCCGTAATTTGCTGCGTTTTTGATGTCCCCATCGTGTTGTGGATCACCGAGCTAGTTATCATGAGTATCTCAGGTTAGCGTTGCTGGAGTGGGGGAGCTATTGCTACTTGAGAACTCCTTTTCTATGACGTACTCCTTGTACGGGGGATACCTGGTTGTGGCGGAGAGTTCTCCTGGTGGCGATGAGTCGGCTTGCATGAATGGCGGTGTGGAGGACGGCTTTACTTCTTGACAAATGACGAGCATCATGGCTTGGAGTTCGTTTATTTGTGTGGTGTGTTTGGCAAATATGCCCGCGAGCTTGCCGACGGTTGCTACTTGATCAATTTTATCCATGCGGGAGGGGGCTGACTCGATGTGCCCCTCGGGGACTGGTCCTTCGATGGTTTGGGCATTTCTTCAGTCCATTGTCTTTAATCCTGAGTACCACTGTGCAAGGTGTATAATCTTCTGAGGATGCTGGGAACTCAGTTTCCACAGACGGCGCCAAACTATTGTGGTCTAACTCGACATCCCGGTCAGATCGGAATAAGCTGGACCACCTTTGTAACGCCCCGAAACTCAAAGGAGTGACGGGTATAGTTTTGAGCCAAGTATGGAACTTGGTAGGGGTCACATGGCCTGGGACACGGGCGTATCCCAGGGCCGTGTCATGCTCGGGTTCGACGATCGCTGTGTAGTAGACGAAATTGCAGTCGACGATCGTCGAGACAGCGAACATGGCCTGAGACACGGGCGTGTCCCCGGCCGTGTCCACCTTAGGTTGTGAGCCGTGCCGTGTCGGGAGAGGAACACGAGCTGGAGCCCAGACATGTTCTATCTGACATGGGTGTGTCAAATTCGACACGGGCATGTCGAGTACCCGTGTTATTTTCGGGATGTTTTGGACCTGTGTCAATGGAGGAACACGCCCCGCGACACGGGCATGTACTGAATGACACAATCATGTCAGGTGTGACACAGGCATGTCGAGAGCCCATGTCCAGTTCTGGGTGTGATGGTTTCAGCGTCGATTGAGGAACACATCCTTGGACACGGGCGTGTCATAAACCGTGTTCGGCCGAGAAATCTGATTTTAAGTGCGAATTGTAGCCTTCTGTTTCCTTATTTTGGGATCCAATAGCTAAGGGTTGTCCTTGCTAGGTTATACCCGGGAATAGGGTTAGAAACTCTCATTATTTTTGGGATTTCTCTTTCCAAAAGTTCTAGAGAGAGGGGAGAGCAAGGAAGAAGGAGGAGAGATCCGGCCGCCGGTGGAGCTTCGGAGCCCCAAATCACAAGACAAGTTCGGATCTACGGAGGCACGGACGTTGCGGTGCTTTTCATCCGCATAGATCTTCATGGCGCTAAAGAGAAATGCTAGGGTAACGATTCTCATCGTGGACATGTGAAGTCCTCTTTCCCTTTTGCATAGGAATCCCACTCTCACGAGTATACGGTGAGTGTGAGGTGTTCCTTCGGGTAGACTTGAATAGTCTTCGTTGTTTTGCATGTAGAGTCCGGAATCGAAGTACGGACATAGGCATGGTGTGTGAAGCCTACCCAGACAAGTTGGACTGGATCGGTGATGATTTATTACATGAATGGCTGGAGAAGACTCCGCACAGATTGTTGTTTTTCATGTTTTCTACGTGGTAGATTGCAATAGGGAACCTTTGGGACTAACTCTAAGGTGCACCGAAATATTGGGCAGATGCGTGATTCTGCCATCTTGGTGGCCTGGGAGCCAACTTGCGCATAACCGGGTTATGTGAAGTGTGTGATCGAATTGGGACTCGGGGAAGTTTAACCCGCGCCTATGTCTTAAGGTGACAGTGTGGTGTGAGCAACGGGTTAGGCGGAATCGTACCCGCTCTATGTCATCCGGTTAAAGCGACCTAAAGTACTTGGTACTTGTCGTTAGCATAGATGGAGGGTCTTGGGTGGAGGCAGGAAAGACCATAATGCTCACGAGATTTGTCGTGCAAGGGGCAGTGGTGAGACCGCGGATTTTGACCGGGTTCACCGAGAATGTGCCCTGAGAGCACGGGGTGTTTGGTCGTGCATTCCTATGTCTGTGATGAAGTGTTTTTACACTATACTAATTGGCTATTCTAATAAAGTGCAGGGAAGGAGCATCACCGCCCCGAGTTTGGGGGCGGGGTCGTTATAATTTGGTCAGCTTTAGCTGACCGTTGCTTTTGTTTGCCGCTGTTGCGGTGGATTGTTACTTGCAGGTGCTGCGGAGCCAAGTGGTAAATAGCGGGCAAAAAGCCCTTGTTGCTGAGGCGGCCCTCGAAGGCCTTTGCTGATGTTTACTTATGTTTTCATTTATGACCGGTCTGCGTACCGATATTTGGAAGACACCTTTTGATTAAAGTAAACTCTTGTAAGGCCATAAGGCCAAGTTCTTGTGCATTTGTATGTTCATTCCATTTGGGTTTTTGTAGTGGACATTCATGCTGTGGCTGGGTTCTTATTTTTGCAACCTTTTAAATTACTTCCGTTAGAATGTATTCTGTGTAGGATGTTGGTTATTGGTAGGATGGTTTTATTTAGTAACTTCACGGTCCGTCTGTGATATATGGCGTCGGGCCCCGGTCGGACCTACTGATATATGCTATACGACGAATAGGTGTGTTACAATTTGGTATCAGACTACTGGTTTCGGTCAACTTAAATGAATTCGTGGACGAATTCTTTTAAGGGGTGGTGAGCACATGTGTGAGCGTCATCATTATTACATCAAAAGAACCCATGAATGTCCACTTAGTAATGAAAATACACGTCTTTGAGGAACCTGTATGTTCCTATAATTGCTTTTTGCAATTTTGTTTGGTCGCTTAATGGTGTTTTGTACGACTATAGGTGACCAGGAGTGGTGCAGGGCCGTCAGAACGTCCAATTTCTGAGGCAAGTAGCACACCAAATGATGTTCCTGCAACACCTCCCTCGGTAGAAACCATACGATTGGTGGTTGAAGCGGTGTTTGCTATGATCAATGCGCAGCCTGCTCCTGCGGTGGAGCAGGTACCGCTTCAAGCGGCAGAACCGAGAAGGGTGGAGCAGTTGGTGATGGAGCCTTTGGTACCTAGGAGGGCAACTAAAAGACAGCTCAAGCATGTTATGGGCTTTAACCCTCCAGTGTTCTCGGGGACTGGAACCCCATCCCAAGCTGAAGATTGGCTCTCCCGAGTGAAGAGAGTCTTGACAGTAACGGAAATAGAGGAGTGGCAGATGACCACTATAGCTACATTCCTGTTGTATGGAGATGCAAGGCTATGGTGGGAAGGTTTAGAGCTACATTAGCTGAGGGGAAGGCAACTCACAGACGTCTCGATGGAAGAATTTTCGAGACTATTCTTGGCAAAGTACCTTCCCTCGGCTCAGAGGATCACGTTGGAGAATGAGTTCTAGAAGTTGACACTAGGAGAGAGTAGCGTGGACGAGTATCTCCACGAATTTACTCGGTTTGGTCGGTATGCTATCTCAACATTCGTTGATGAGGAGCGTAAGACAAACCGATTCTATGAGGGTCTGAGGGATGACCTAAGGCTACTGCTCTCGAGGCCTATGACGCAGGATTTCTTGACCCTGGTCAATACGGACCGATCTTTGGAGAAGGATCTGAAGAATGTGAAAGCAAGAAAGACTCTGGTACTAAGAAGTCAGAGTTCAAGGTGCCGACTACCTCAAAGTCTTCGTACCATAGGTGGAATAAGAAGGCTAGGACTTCGGCTCCAGCTCCTTCTTCTGGTGCATCTGGGGCGACTACGGGCTGAACCCCGGGCACATGCTTTAATTGTGGAAAGCTGGGACACTTTGCCCGAGACTGTTGGAACGGACATCCAAAGTCCGAGATGAAGCCGGGAGCAACCTATGAGGAGAAGGGCAAGGCGGTGGAGTCAACCGCATCCTATTATGCTCAACCTAGAGTCTCTAACCTTGGCCAGCAGGAGGCCATCAAGCAAGCAGATGTGGTGATAGGTACTGTTTAAATTTATAGTAAGTTAGTTTTTAAATACTTGTTACCTTGCACGTGTTACCCTACTACTGTTTGTATAGTCTTTGTTTTGATTTGCGATAGTCCGGCAAGAGCACTCTTTGATACGGGAGCTTCACACTCCTTTTTATCCGAAGGCTTTATATCACGTATCGGAGTACCTACTTCGATGGCAAAGGACAAATTGGATGTGTTGTTGCCGAATGGGTGTTCAAAGTGCGCGGATAGAGTCTGTGGCATAAAGGTTCGAATTGGTAATCAGGAGTTCGACTTGCAAGCATCGTTATTGCCGCTAGTGGAATTCGACATATATTTGGTATGGACTGGCTCTCGGAGCAGCAAGCATAAATTGATTGCAGTCGCAAGGAAGTCAAGTTGGGACCAGGTCGTGAGACGACATTTACGGGCTTGAAAGGGTCGAGAAAGACTTTGATGTCTGCTTTTCAGGTGGTTAAGGGGGTTCATGCTGGTGCAGAGCTATTCTTCACGCTAGTGGAGGCTGCAAAGCCTAAGCCTACTTTGGACAGTATTTCAGTGGTATCTGAGTACCCTAACATGTTCCATGGTGATCTCCCTGGAGCCCCACCTTAGCGGGAGATAGACTTCACAATCGAGCTAGTGCCATGTGTGAAACATGTGTCACGCTCCCCGTATCGGCTAGCGCCTAAGGAGATGGCGGAGCTGAAGGTTCAATTTCAAGAGTTGTTGGAGCAGGGTTATGTGCGTCCAAGTTCGTCACTTTGGAGCGCATCGGTCCTTTTTGTTAAGAAGAAGGACGGAAGCTTGAGACTTTATATCAATTATCGAGAGCTGAACAAGCTAACAGAGAAGAACAAGTACCTGATCCCAAGGATTGATGATCTATTTGATCAGTTAGTCGGGTCATCGGTGTACTCAAAATTAGATCTTAAGTCCGATTATTATCAGCTGAGGATAAGAGAGAGTGATATCCCCAAGACAACTTTTAGCACTAGATACGGACATTATGAGTTTAAAAAAGATTAAGTCACCTATTCACCCCCCCCCCCCCTCTAGGTGATTAGGTACAATTTCTTTCAAGTGGTATCAGAGGGAGGTTTCTCAAAAAGGACATAACTGTCTGAGTAGATCCTGTTGGCAGATTCAGTATAAGTAAAGTGCAGAATCAAGAAAATCAAGAAAATGGGTTCAATAGAGAATCATAAGGAACTTGGATCCATGAAGTTGTCAATTTGCAGAAAAGAGATCTTTGACATCTGGAAAGAAAGGGTTAGGCTGTTTATGGAAGCCTCAGACCCTAGAATCTATATCACAGTTAAAGAAGGGCCATATGTGCCTATGAAGGTATCTGTGTTAGATGCAAATCAGAGAACACCTAAAGACTTTTCTGAAATGACAAAAGATGAGATTATTCTGGCCACCATGGACAAAAGGGCTCAGAATATCATTGTAAGTGCAATAGATGATGCTACATTTCAGAACTTGATACACTGTAAGACATCTAAGGAGATGTGGGATACTCTGATAGTGTACATGGAGGGTTCAGAAGAAGTTAGACAAGACAGAAAGTCTTTGTTAAACCAAGAATATGAGAGCTTTAGACAAGGTAGGTCTGATAGCATAACAGAATGCTATAAGAAATTCTATAGGATTGTCAATGAGTTGATGTCTTATGGAAGAGAATTCAGCAACTATGAGCTGAATGATAAGTTCTTGAGATCCCTAACAAAGGACTGGGACACCAAGATCTGTGTCATAAGGGAAATGGCCAAGTTAGCAGATATCCCTCCTCCAACATTGTTTGGAAAGCTGTTGTCCTATGAAATGCATCTAATGGTAAGAAAAGAAGAGGAGAAGACTACCAGAATTGAGCATAAGGAAAGAACAGTGGCATTCAAGACAGAAGCCACCAGGAAATACAAAAGTAAGTCTCCATCTCCACCTCCAAAGGTTGCTGGATCTGAGACATATGAGACAGAATGCAGGAATTCTGAAAACAGTGAGAGTGATGAGGATTTTGCAGCTTTCACAAGACACTTTCAGAAGTTTCTAAAGATGAAACAGTGGAGGTCAAAGCCATCCACTTCACAGGGAAAAGATGATTATTATCAGAACAAGAAGTCATCAAAGAAAGAAAGGAGAAAGCTCAAGTCAAGCAAAGCAACTTTATCAAAAATTGTATGGTATTGCTGCAACAGACAAGGACATGTTGTTGCTGACTGTCCAGAGAAAAGGAAAGAGTCAATTGATAAGAAGAAGACTCAGATAAATGGCAATAAGGAAAGGTCCTTTGTTGCCAAGAAGGACAAAAGCCTGTCAGACATATCATCTTTAGAAACTGATTCAGAAGCAGAAGCTTATATTGGACTGTTTGTTGAAGAAGAGGAAGAGGAGTTCATCCAGATAATGAACTCTATATATGAGCAAGAGGACAATCAGTGCCAGGGACTGATGGCCTTAACAGAAGGTGACAAAATCCAGGATCAGCCTGGACTATGTTAGGTACAAAATTGTTCTACTAGTTCAATTTCTGGTACTGAGTCAGATTCAGCTACATCAGTATCAAGTGATGCCAGTGGATCTGAATCTGAAGGGGATATTCATCAGTAGATTGATGAATATAGAGTACTGTTGCAAGCTTTTAAGAAAAGCAAATCCTTGGCCAAGAGTCAGGCAAAGGAGATTGCTAGTCTTAAAGAAGCTGCAACTGATTTTGGTAAGTTAGTGGATCAGAAATTAAATGAAATAGCCAGGCTGAAAAACATAACTGTTATTCAGATGGGGACTATAACATTTAAGAATGATCAAATCAGAAATCTGGAGATTAGTCTTCAGAAAGAGAGAGATATAGTAGCAAGGTTCTCTAAACCAAAATCAGTTCTACCTTTGATAGATGAGTTTATACCTCACAAGGGTAAAACTGGATTGGGGTTTACTAACCCTGCCAGGACTGTGAAGTCCAAGTCTAAGGGCAAAGCCCCAGTACTCAACAAGCATGTTGTAGATAGAACAGCCAGGGTTGTACCTAAGCAAAGGTACAACAAATTTGAGTGCTGGTGTTGTGGCAAGGTAGGCCACTTTGCCATAGACTGTTGGCACAATTCTAGTGCCAAGATGAGTAGCAAACTGCCTGTTGGAAGATCTGCAGGTAGCTTTGTTAAGAGGCAAACTAACCAGCACCAAGGACCTAAGAATTCTTTGGGTTCTAAAGTCAACTAATCTGTTTTGCAGGAGAGTCCAAGTGGTCATGCCCCAATATGGTACTTGGACAGTGGTTGTTCCAGGAACATGACTGGAACTAGGGTATTGCTAAAGGACTACACACCAATCAAGGATGGTCCTAAAGTCACCTTTGGTGGTTCTGAAAAAGGAATCATCAAGGGTTTTGGTAACATTTCTAGCAACCTTATAACAATTCCTCAAGTGGCTTATGTTAAAGGTTTGAAACATAACCTTATTAGTATAAGTCAACTGAGTGATTTAGGATATGACATCTCATTTGTCAAAGATGGTTGTCATATCAGGAGGACAAATGATCAAGAGATCATTTTGACAGGTTATAGAAAGAGAAATGTCTATTGCCTAGACATTATGTGTGAGAACAATGTTTCTCCAGTGTGTCTTGTAGCTGATGAGAAAGTCTCTCATTGTGTCAAATGGCACAAGAGGCTAGCCCATCTTAACTACAAGACAATTGGCCAACTCTATAGCAAAGAGTTAGTGAGGAATGGTCCTCAGGTTAAGTGTATTAAAGATGAGATATGTTCAGCTTGTCAAAAGGGCAAGTAGACTAGATCCACCTTTAATAGCATTGAAAACAAAGATGTTGTGAGGTGTTTATACCTCTTGCATATGGATCTCTTTGGTCCTATGCCAGTTCACAGCCTAGGTAGGAAGGTCTACACATTTATGGTTGTAGATGACTACTCAAGGTTTTACTAGGTGTTCTTCCTTAGACAGAAATCTGAAGCACCTATTATCTTCTATAGTTTTGTCAAACAAATTCAGAATGAATTAGACAGTACAGTGGTCTACATAAGAAGTGACCATGGTACTGAATTCCAGTCTGATAGTATGTCAAAACTATGTGAAGAATTTGGGATATTTCAGGAATTTTCTTCAACAAGAACACCTCAGCAAAATGGCATTGCTGAGAGGAAAAATAGAACCTTGATTGAGGCTGGTAGAACCCTATTAAGTGACACATCTCTCCCAGAATATTTCTGGGCTGAGGCAGTAAACACTGCATGCCATGTAATTAATAGGGCTACAATCACCAAGAGCCACAATAAGACCCCCTATGAGATTGTGAAAGGCAGAAAACCAAATTTATCCTATTTCAGGATCTTTGGTTGTAAATGTTATATACTTAACAATGGAAAGTCTTACTTGACCAAGTTTGCTACCAAATCCCAAGAGGGGATCTTTGTTGGGTACAGCAACAATAGTAAGGCTTATAGGGTCTACAACTTGTCTACTCAAGTTGTAGAAGAGTCAGTACATGTAGTATTTGATGAAGCTAGACTTATTAATAATGAGTTGTCTAGAAGTATTTGCAGCTCCACAGGTGTGACTAAGAAGATGGACAAGCTCACTATTGAAGAAGGATCTACTGCAAGTCAGCATGTAGATGATAGTGGCTGTTGTCCAGGGGGAGTACTAGATGCACCTGATGCAGAAGAAGACCAAGGAGTGCAGCAAGTTGAATAAGGTGAAAGAGTTCAACCTGGAGCCAGGCTGCCTCCAGCTAGTAGACATCTAAAAGATCATCCAGTCAATCAAATTATTGGTGATCTAAGTCAAGGGGTACAAACAAGGAGCAGAAATTTAAGTTCAGTACTCTACTCCAGTTTTCTATCCCAAGTAGAGCCAAAGAAATTTGAAGAAGTCATCCTAGACCCTCATTGGATTGAGGCAATGCAAGAGGAGCTGAATCAGTTCAAGAGATGCAAAGTCTGGGAGATTGTTCCTAAACCAAAAGACCACAACATAATTGGAACCAAGTGGATCTTTAGGAACAAGATAGATGAACATGGAGTGATTATTAAGAACAAAGCAAGACTGGTTGCTAAGGGATATAGGCAGGAAGAAGGTATTGACTTTAATCAAACCTTTGCTCCAGTAGCCAGACTGGAGGCCATAAGGATGTTCCTGGCCTATGCAACCTATCAAGGATTTAAAGTATACCAAATGGATGTTAAGTCAGCCTTTTTGAATGGCAATCTGAAAGAAGAAGTCTATGTGGAACAGCCATCAGATTTTATTGATTCAACTCAACCTAATTATGTCTATAGACTTAGAAAAGCTTTGTATGGGTTAAAACAAGCCCCTAGGGCTTGGTATGAAACCCTGTCTAGTTTCCTCATTGAGAATAAATTCACAAGGGGGAAAATAGACAAGACTCTATTCCTTAGGGAATCCAGAGGCAAGATCATTCTAGTCCAAATATATGTAGATGACATCATATTTGGGTCTACTGAAAATAGTCTTTGCAGAAAGTTTGCAAAACTTATGCAAGGACAATTTGAGATGAGCAGTATGGGGGAACTTAAGTTCTTCTTGGGTCTCCAAGTTAGACAAACTGAGAATGGTTTATCCATATGCCAGTCTAAGTTCACCCTAGAATTAATAAGGAAGTGTGGTATGGAATCATCCAGTACCATGAAGACTCCTATGGGGTCAAGTATGTCTCTTAGCAAAGATGATGCAGGGAAACCTGTAGATGAGACTTTGTATAGAGGGATAGTTGGCTCCCGATTGTATTTGACTGCAAGTAGACCAGATATCATGTATGCTATATGTGTCTGTGCTAGGTACCAAGCATGCCCTAAAGAGTCTCATTTGACAGCAGTCAAAAGAATTCTGAGATATCTTAAGGGCACTCCTTATCTAGGCCTTTGGTACCCTAGGAATGGAGACTTTGAACTGACAGGTTATTCAGATGCAGATTTTGCAGGTTGCAAGGAAGATAGGAAAAGTACAACTGGTACCTGTCAATTCCTAGGAGGAAGACTGATTTTATGGAGTAGCAAGAAACAAACAAGTGTGGCTATCTCCACAGCAGAATCTGAGTATGTGGCTGCAGGAAGTTGCTGTGCTCAACTTCTATGGATACAACATCAGCTTGAGGATTATGGTATTCAAGTAAGTAGAACACCACTATTTTGTGATTCTACTAGTGTTATATCTATTGCAAACAATCCTGTTTCCCATAGTAGGACTAAACACATTGAAATAAAATATCATTTTCTAAGGGAACATGTGGAAAAAGAAGATATTTCACTAGAATATGTTAATACAGATAATCAACTAGCTGACATGTATACTAAGCCTTTAGAAGAAACCAAGTTCAATAGGTTTAAAATTGAATTAGGTATGATAAACTTAGAATAAGTTTACAGAAATGGCTAAGTAAAATAGTGTCAACACACAGAGTTGTCTGTGTCGAGACAGAGAATTGGTGTCGAACTTCAGAGAAAAGGTGTCGACACATCTAGGAAGTTGGTGTCGACACTTCAGAAAGTTAGTGTCGACACATACAGGGTAGGTGTCGACACATCCAAGGTGGTGTCGACACATCCAAGGTGGTGTCGACACTTAGGCTTTACACAGAATTAGACAAGTAAAGTCTCGACTAAGTGTCGAGCTAAGTGGTATCGACACATAAACAAGTGTCGACACATATTTTCTGTCGACTATACTTGTGTCGACACATAGTTGTCGAGACATTATAAGTCTGTGTCGACACTTTTCAACAGTGTCGACACAATTTAAGTTTATTGACGCGCCCTTTCATCTTCGATCCTAGAAAGGTATAAATAGGATTTCGCCATTGTCTGTCGACACGCTCACCAAAGTTTCGAGACCAAACTTCTGTGTCGACACCTCTCTTCTCTCAATTCAAATTTCTTCAAACCCTAATGGCGCCCAAGCTCGAAGAGAACGTGAATGAAGGCTATGAACTCGTGCGACATGCTTTTAATGACGCAGAATCAGATATCAAAGGTGTGATAACCCTAATCGCCGAGACTGGGCTAGATTTTCTTGTTTCAGAGCCGACAAAGATATGGAAGAAAGAAGTCCTGGAATTTCTGAATGGCGCAACCCTAGATGAATCAGGACTAAAGCTTAAGTCAAGGGTTCATGGGGCTAAGGTGAAGGTCTCACCTAAGAGTTTGAGAAAGGTATTAAACCTACCAAGGACTAAGGAAGAAGATGAAGTTTCTGCTTCTAAGACTAGAGAAGCATTGACATGGTGTAGACTGGATTCCAAGATGAAAATTGGATCAGTATTCAACAGAAAGAGAATGAACAGCCAAGGAAAATTCTTGTCTGAAATAGTTGGAAAAGTAATCCTGTGCAAGCCTGGAGGGCATGACAGAGTATCAGCCTATATGTTCAGTCTAATGACAAAAGTATTTTCAAACTAGAAACAGATTGGTCTGTAGTAGTGTTTTAGAAGATTAAAGAGAGCCTGAAGAAGCGCAATATGGGTAGAATTCTAAGTCTATACCTGGCTGGTTGTATTCCAGAGATAATGACCCAGGATGCAGGATCCAAAATTAACCACATGAGAAGAATGGATTTGAGGATATTCTCTAGGTGGGATAGGGTCTTGACCAAGGAAATGCCAACCCCTGAGAAGGAAACACCCCTGAAGAAGAAGAAAAAGTCAGCCCCAGTGGCTCAAGAATCATCAAGCAGTTCTGAGGAGCAAGTAGTATTTACTCCTAATGAAGAAGACACTGGAAATGCTGGCCAGTCACCTGCTAGACAAGAAGATGTAACAAGGCAGGGGGAGCTACTTCCAACAAGCCCAATTCACCAGGATTCAATTCAGGGGGAGCCTCTACTTGTGGATGAGCCTACTCCTCTAGAAAGTGAACAAGCTACACAAACAATTCTTGAGGTAATAACTGAAATTAACAGTTAGATTTTCTTATTGAGAGTGAAGATATGACTGACACATTATCTGATGTTAATCAGCAACCTCAGATTCATAGTCAACCCCAAGATGTTGTCATGGAGGACACATCTGTTGCTGATCAAGTGGTATCTGATCAAGTCATTGATGAGATTAGAGTTTCTCCACCCCATCCTCCACAAGAATTCACTCTAGAAGAGCTATTCCCTGACCTTCTTCAAACTGACATTGAAGTTGAGAAAGAAAGTGCTGCTACTGAGGGGGAGAAAGTTAGTATTGAGGGGGAGCAAGTGGAGTTTATAAAAGAAACTACAAGCAAAGAACCTGAAGTGCAAAAAGATGCAGAGTAGGTTCAAAGGACTGAGAAGGAGTTACCTCCAAGCCCTAAGGACAGGGTTGATATTGCAAGCACATCTGCTTCTGAAGATGAAAAGGCTGCAAGAGCCAAGAAGAGAAAATTTCAGGTTTTCAAAAGGAGAAGCCAGAATTATAAGAAAGCTCTGCAAACAATAGCACCACAGCCTGCACCACAGCCAGCCCCATCCATAGATTACAGTTCATTGATGGTGGCCTTACAAATTAAGCTTGATGAGCAAAGGCAAGCTCTGGAGAAGTATGTAGATGAAGGGAATAAATCTCTACAGTTTGATCTTGCACAGGATATTAAGTCCATCAGATTTGAGATGAATCTGAATAAGAAATAGATGACTGACTGCTTCCATAATGGAGGGAATGCAGTAGTCTATCTAGAAACTCATCAAGAGAAGATCAAAGCTCAAGTGGATGAACTTGAAGTGAAGCAAGGCTATGTTCTGTAGAACCAGCTAAGGATGAATGATAATTTAACTGCTTACCACAATGCCATAGTAACAGAAATGAAAAATATAGCTGCTGGTTAGACTACAGCTAATGCCACTACTAAGGCAGAATTTGCTAAAGCATTACAAGAGGGAATAACTGCTGTTAAAACTGCTATACAAGACTCTCAAAAGGCTATAACAGACAAGCTCCAAAGGTTGAAACCTTTCTTTAAGGATGGAGTAAACTATTTGGATGCCCAAATAAGGTTTCAGAAAGATGATCTGAGGGATCATATTGTTAGAGAAGTCATAAAGGGGGAAAGTGTGTTAGTCAAAGCCAGCTCTGATCATGCAAAATGGATTTCCAATTCCATCAGAGCCACCCATGGATATCCTCCATTGTGTGATGATGACAATGTAGCAGAGTCTGCGATTAATCCTGCATATCTTGGAGGGGAGCAAGCTGAAGTGGCTCAAGTAATATACCCTCCACCAGACTTTGATATGATTCAAGCAGATATACAGTCAATGTATAGCCCACCTGAGGGAAATCAGAAGATCATCATAGAAAAAGTGGTTCAGCCAGTATCTGAGGCTATACTGAAAGAACAAGAAGCTTTGTTGCTGAAGGAATAAGAAGCCCAACTGTCTAAGAAGAGATTCAGGGAGCAAGATGAATTGAGGCCTGACTTTGAACAATGGAGCCCCACCTCCAGGAATATTATCTTAACTGCATGGAAGGCTGCCAAGGACAATATTCAAGACAGAAACAAGTGGTATTCTGAACTGGAGTGGAGAAAGCATGAGTCCAGGAAAGAAGCCATTGTGCAATACAGAAGAAAGGCTAAGATGGGAAAGCTACCTCCTACTGCCCAGGAGCTTAGCAAATACTTTCCAAAGCCATATCATTACTTTGAAAGACAAAAGATCAAAGCTGAAGATCAGAAAAAGAAGGATCTAAAAGGAAAGAAGCCTGCTGCTGCTGAAGATGTTGAAGCCCCAGTCCAAGCAAAGATACAATCTCGAAAGGGCATAGTGATCAAGGAGACTGGGTAGCAATAGAATAGAATTTTCTTTAAGTTTACAGTTGTAATCACTTGTATTAAAACTTCTGTAACTTGTGAATAATGAAAATGTTGAAGTTCTTAGAACTATGTGATGTGTGCTAATTCTATTACATTATTGTTCTGAGATATTGGTATATACATGTTTTGTTTATTAAATGTTTATGAATTTACCCTGTTATATAATCCTGCATTACATCATACTGTGATTTTGTTATGTATGGTGTATATCATTGACTAAGGGTTATGACTTCTCCAAATAGGGGGAGATTGTTGGGTACATTAGAATAAATGTACCTGATTTGAAGAAGCCTCACCCTACTCAATGATATACATCAAAATGTATTTGATGTGTTTTGAGTTTAGTTGTGCAGGTTAAGTATTTGCAGGGAAAGCTGAAAAGTTTCTAAGTCCATGTGTCGACACCCAGAAGGAAAGTGTCGACACTTAAGAAGACTTGTGTCGACACCCAGGAAAGCAGTGTCGACACTTGGAGTAATTGTGTCGACACCAGGGATGCAGAGTCGACACCAGAGGGAAAGTGTCGACACATGAAGGCTGTGTCGACACTCAATGAAGAAATGACCAGTAAAGCTGTGTCGACACTTAGAAGCAGTGTCGACACCCAGAGAAACTTTGTCAACATCAGAAAGTGTCGTCACTTGGAGGTTGTGTCGACACTCAGCAAATTTCAACAGAGTCTAAGTATAAGTGTCGACATAATGAAGAATGTGTCGATACACAGCAGAAGACTCAACACATGAAGAAAGTGTCGACATAATGAAGAATGTGTCGACACACAGCAGAAGACTCAACACATGAAGAAAGTGTCGACATAATGAAGAATGTGTCGACACACAGCAGAAGACTCAATACATGAAGAAAGTGTCGACACTAGGAGGCTGTGTCGACACTCAGCAAAGTTCAACAAATTCTAAGTACAAGTGTCGACACAAGGGAGATGTGTCGACACTCAGCCAAAGTCTCAACAGAAGAAGAATGTGTCGACACAAGGAGAAGTTTCAACACTCAGAAAGTATCAACACAGAAGGCATGTATCGACACCAAGAAGATGTGTCGACACTGAACAAGTTCAACACAAGAATATGTGTCGACACAAAGGAGTAGTGTTGACACTAAGCAGAATTCAACTAAGTACTGAAGAACAAGGAGTTGTGTCGACACACAATATCAGTGTCGACACATATTAAAGAAGCTATGTCGAGAAGTAAATTCTACAACACAAGGAGTTGTGTCGACACCTTGAAGGCTAGTGTCGACACTTAGTCTACTTGTGTCGACACTTAGTCTATAAGTGTCGACACTTAAAGACAGACTGTCTCGACACTTTCAGACAGTTACAGATATTTCAAGAAGTGACTGGATGACATGACAGCTGCCATTGCAGCCGGTTTACTGCAACTGTCATAGTTGTCAGAAAGCTGTTAGGAACCGGATCAGCCGTTGTAACGGATCCGGTTGATAAGAGAGCTTTCCACCACTCCCTCATCACCAACTGAGCTGCAGCTCAGTTGGTGATGAGGGGTGGTGGAAAGCTGTAACGGCTTCCCCAGCCCACGGCTCGCAAGGACGGCCGCCGGCACCCCCAGCACCACGCTCGAAAGGGTTCAGCCTAACCAGGTCTGCAGACCATGCACCCCAACCCCTCTCCGGCCTGTTTATCAGGGCTGTCTTTGCTGGATTATACCCTAGAATAGGGTTAGAAACCCTCATTCTTTTTGGGATTTCTCTTTCTAAGAGTTCTAGAGAGAGGGGAGAGCAAGGAAGAAGGAGGAGAGATTCAGTCGCCGATGGAGCTTCGGAGCCCGAAATCGCAAGCCGAGTTCAAATCTACGGAGGCGAGGACGTTGCGGTGCTTTTCATCCGCATAGATCTTCATGGCGCCAAAGAGAAATGTTAGGGTAACGATTCTCATCTTGGACATGTGAAATCCTCTTTCCCTTTTGCATAGGAAGCCCGCTCTCGCGAGTATGCGGTGAGTGTGAGGCGTTATTTCGGGTAGACATGAATAGTCCCCGTTGTTTTGCATCTAAAGTCCGGAATCGAAGTACGGACATATACATGGTGTGTGAAGCCTATCCGGACAAGTTGGTCTGGATCGGTAATGATTCATTGCATGAATGGCCGGAGAATACTCCGTGCAGATTGTTGTTTTCCGGATTTTCTACGTGGTAGATTGCAACAGGGAACCTTGGGTACTAACTCCAAGGTGCACCCGAAAAACTGGGCAGATGCGTGATTCTGCAATCTTGGTGGCCTGGGAGCCAACTTGCACATAACCGGGTTATGTGAAGTGTGTAATCGAATTGGGACACGGGGAAGTTTTACCCGCGCCTATGTCTTAAGGTGACAGGGTGGTGTGAGCAACGGGTTAGGCGGAAACCGTACCCCCTCTATGTTGTCCGGTTAAAGCGACCTAAAGTACTTGGTACTTGTCGTTGGCATAGATGGAGTCTTGGGCGGAGACCGGAAAGACCATAATGCTCATGAAATTTGTCGTTCAAGGGGCGGTGGTGAGACCGTGGATTTTGACTGGGTTCACCGAGAATGTGCCCTGAGAGCACGGGGTGTGTGGTCGTGCGTATCTATGCCTGTGATGAAGTGTTTTTAAATAATACTGCTTGGCTATGCTAATAAAGTGCAGGGAATGAACATCGCCGCCCCGAGTTTGGGGGCGGGGTCATTATAATTTGGTCAGTTTTAGCTGACCGTTGCTTTTGTTTGCCACCGTTGCGGTGGATTGTTGCTTGCAGGTGCTGCGGAGCCAAGTGGTATATAGCGAGCAAAAAGCCCTTGTTGCTGTGCCGGCCCTCGAAGGCCTTTGTTGATGTTTACTTATGTTTTCATGTATGACTGGCCTGCGTGTCGATGTTTGGAAGACAACTTTTGATTAAAGTAAACTCTTGTAAGGCCATAAGACGAAGTACTTGTGTATTTGTACGTTCATTCCATTTGGGTTTTTGTAGTGGACATTCATGCTGTGGATGGGTTCTTATTTTTGCAACCTTTTAAATTACTTCCGCTAGAATGTACTATGTGTAGGACTTTGGTTATTGGCAGGATGGTTTCATTTAGTAACTTCACTATCTGTCTGTGGTATATTTCGTCGGGCCCCGGCCGGACCTACTACTATATGCTATGCGACGTATAGGGGTGTTACAGCCTTAGCTCTCGAAACGGTCGAGTGCACACACAGTCAATGAAGTAGATCGATCGTACCCACGAAGTTTTAACGTGGAAAAAATCATCAACCTAGTAAAAATCTACGTGACTAGATCTATGCCCGTCAAAGTCCGCTATTTCCTGACTGTTACAACTTATTCGTTGAATCGAGAGTGACAGGCTGCCTCTCGTTACAATTTTGAGGTAAGAGAACACTTGGCACACGGCAGACGACAGGTTGTCACGCCTGGTGTTTTGTTACGAATTGCACTTTACGACGATGGGTATCACTGAGCGTCACATTGGCTCTGAACGTGGGAGCGGAGCACTTGAATTTGCGGTTGCGGAGGGGCGGCCAGCTCGGCCACTCCCTCGGTCGCGCGCCGGATCCCCAGGAGGAGTGACCGTCTAAACCACTCCCTCGGCCACGGCCGGTGGCCGAGGAGGGGAGGCCGGCGCGGCCACTCCCTCCACCGCGCGTCGGCTGCCGAGGAGGGGAGGACGGTGTAGCCTCTCCCTCGGTCGCGTGATAGTGGCCAAGGAGGGGCGGCCGGCTATGCCGGTCCCTCGTCCGCGTGGTGGCGCCAAAGGAGGAGCGGCCGGCTCAGCCACTCCCTCGACCGCGCACCGGCGGCTGAAGAGGGGTGGCCAGCTCGGCCGCTCACTCAGTCGCATGTCGGCGGCTGAGGAGCGGCCGGCTCGGCCGCTCCCTTTGCTGCGCGCCAGCGACTGAGGATGGGCGGCCGACCATGTCGTCTTCTCGGCCGCAAGCTTGTGGCCGAGGAAGGGGGCGGGCGGCGGCAGTGAAATGAGGGGGCGGTCGGCGTCTAGGGATGATGTCGTCCACCCGACACCGGCGAGGCGATGCCCGCGGCGGTTCTGACATTACGCGTGATGGGATCGGTGCATGGGGAGATCGGGCTCGGTGATCACGCATACGGTCAAACCCATGATTCTATTATTTTTGGGTGGAGATCACAGGGGGTCTGGTTATACACACTCCTATCTTTGTTAAGAGGGATCTCATCCCCATCAATTCTTATTTTAAAATTAAAAACACTAAAATTTCAACCTACTTAAAAACAGTGACAAATTTAAGTGTTTCATTTGCTAATGTTAGAGGTTGTCAAATTTAATTTTTAGTCAACTCAAAATCGAGCCATCTTGAGTCGAGCTGACTCGACTTCAATTCTATTTTCATTTCGAGTTGATTTCGTGCCAAGTTCGATTCGAAAAATTTTATTTTGAGCCGAGCCCAAATTGCACGAACTCGACTCGATATCAGCAATATATATATATATATATATATATATATATATATATATATATATATATATATATATATATATATATATATATATATATATAGGGGCGGAATCATATGAGAATACATCTTATATGAGAACTGTGCGAACTCCCTCATTTGAGCACCAAAATGGACATATAATATATGAATTTTGACTGGATTGACGAGACCTACAACTTTCATGTTGAACACGTTTCCTAATTTTGCATGGATAAGCCGGATTTTGGACCCAAATATATCTGGGCGGAAGTAGTCTCGTTTTTTTAAATATATTCGGGTCCAACATTCGGCTTATCCACGCAAAATTAGGAAACGTGTTCAACATGAAAGTTGTAGGTCTCGTCGAGTCAGTCAAAATTCATATATTACATGTCTATTTTGGTGCGCAAATGAGGGAGTTCGCACAGTTCGCATATAAGATGTATTCTCATATGATTCCGCCCCTATATATATATCTATATATATCTATATATATATATATACACACACACACGTGCAACTTCGCACGGGCTACGTTTGTACTCGATGCTCTTGGGAGGCCTTCGGCCGCATCCAGGCTGGCTTCGCCCTCCTTCGCAGGGGCTTCGCCCGCTTCAACGCAATCTACCAGTTCGGTGCCGCACTCGCCACTTGCGGCCACTCTGTCGCATAGATGTGGGCTCCGCACGGGCTTCTCTTATGCTCACTGACTCATAGCATCTTCGCACGGGCTATGCTCATGTTCGATGCTCTCGGGAAGTGTTCGACTGCATCCAAGCTGGTTTTGCCCTCCTACGCACGGGCTTCACCTGTTTCCAAGCAATCTACCAGCTCGGCGTCTCACCCACCACTCGTAGCCACTCAGCCGCATAGAAGCAGGCTCTACACTGGCATTGCCCATGCTCACTAACTCTTAGCGGGTTTTCCCCACATTTAAGCAGCATGTAAAATCCCTCCTCCTGGGAATTGGGCACGGCCGAGGAGAGATTTTATGTCCAAGACTGTCGCCTTGCAATGGCACCAACTATGAGTTAGTTTCCACCATAAGACAGCGACCCTGCCGACAAGCACGATCATTCACACAGCCAACGAAAGAAGAAGTCAACATGTCCACACATCACAGCATAGATATAATAAATATTCAATCAAAAGGTCCCCATGAAATAAATAAGAGTACAAGTAATAAGGCTTTTGCCCAGTACATAAACATCATAAAATATCTCTCTCTCTCTCTCTCGACTAACAATGCAGAAGCTAAATCATATGATCATTAACCTAACGCAAGGTAGTAGTAGTGGTAGTGTGTGGCTCTGGCTCCTCTGATCCTCGAGTCTCAATCTCTGACTCTGCTCAGTATAACTGCAATGACGTCTGCACATGTCCCTAAAATGATGTGGTCAAACGACCGTCAGTCAAACTAGACTCAGCTGCTTCGTCCCTGCCTCACCCACACGATTCTTATGCATCGCCCGGGAGGAAGAAAGCGGAGGACCAATATTAGCAGAATGTACAAGCAGATGACGGTGGCATATATAGGTAATTCTCTAGCAGTTTTATATCAGTATGAGCAGTAAAGAAGAGCAACAACTAGTACAATATAAATGTACAGTAAGAGGAGTTATGTAAAACTAGTAAAGTAAAGAAACTACACTACCATCACAGAAACGTAGCCTAACTTATATGAATGCTCGTACAAATATATAAGTTAAGGTTTCTGAAATAGTAACTCATCACATAAAAGAGCTCATACTAATCTATATGATGAGAATATGCAAGTGTGTATGCTATGTCATGCTATGCAATGCAATGATTATGTAACTCACACACAACTCTGTGCACAGACCTTTCATCCATCCCCACTTTTTGGAGGTGGCCAACCTCTCAGGTACCAACCGCCGTGACTCACGGTGGTAGTGGAGCTGTTGTCTCCACTCCTAGGAGGGCAGGCATACTATCAGGCCTAGACCTCTCGTATGCCTCAATGCTAAGAACATAATAGCGGAGCCCCTGCGTAATCTTGTTAGCAACTGCCAGTCTTCCATGACCGGGTGCCCTCTTAGGGACATAGTTTTCCAAACCTCGGTATAAACATCCTACCGATCTCCCCAAAGGTATAAACTCTACACCAGAGTCATCTTACTTTTGTCGGTGTGTCGACTGAACCAGTACCGAGTGACCCACCACATAAGAACAAACCAGTTATAACAATACCCTCCCGAGCCTCCATCTCGCAGGACCAACCTGTCCTGATATTGACCAACAACCGAAGCCACCAACTCGTAGGACGAACAAGTCCAATATCACTTCAACCCACATGTGGGTGAGATTTCTACAATAACCTATAATCCTATCAGACTACTCTTGTCTAACTTCCAGATTACTTAGCAATTTATGGTTATCTTTGGACTTCCCGAGGTCTACCCTATGAGGGGCTCGCAGCGGTATTAGAAACTATGATGGATGAAGCTCATCATTCCCTTTCTCAAGGCACTTAGTAATGTTATGTTACCATTAACCAAGCCCACTCCTAGGGTTACAAAGTGTGTGACCTCTTCAAAGCATCAACCGATGAATTACTAATTTCCCAAAATTGCTAAAAACAGACCATATGAACTTGTATGTGTGTATGAATTGGAATCCTCCAAATTCTTGACCCTAGGCCCTAATAATATTTCCGGATAACTATCAGGACATCTCAGACCTAATTCCAGAACTTTATAATTTTTCTAAAATAACCAACAATTATTATAAATTTCCAAAATTATTGTTATATGTGATTTTTAACATGAAATATCATTTTTTGTTATCAAAATAGTAAGATAAAATTATTCTAACATCATCTTGAGTAATAATGGCACTGGATAAAATACCTTAATTTCTTAATGATATATAGTGGAAAACATAAATTTTCCAAAAATAGGACCTTTAGGTCACAATTCAAAGGAAGTACTTGCAAAACTAGGTAAATAAATCCCATAAAATTTTCAGAGATAATAAATGATAAATAAAGCATAGTTCCAGAGAATAATAGTTTTCTAAATAGATATACACACCAATTTCAGTAAAGTTCACATATTATCAAAATGTCACTATTCAATAAAACTCTATGATTATGATTCCAAAAAATTCTAAGATAATACACAGAGCCTCTTAGAAATCCAACAATGATCATATAAATATATCATAATTTTCTAAGCAGTATTAATCATGATTTAAATAGAATTATCAAAAGGGCGTAATGGTACTTTTAGCTAAACAGCCTAGAAATCAATTCCCAAAAAATCCCAAATAAATACTTGAGATGTATTCTGTCAACAAAACACTAGTGGTATAGTCTTAGAATTTTCTAAGTTGATTTGCTCACTCTTATTCCCTTAATTTAAAATGGTGTCAAAACTAAAATAAATCAAATACCTAGGATTTTTGTTCCAAAAACACTACTCTTACTTTGGATGGTGTATTCCATCATCATAAGTCTATTACCAAGCTCCAAGGGATATTCCACAAGTCTGATGGGCCTCAATCCCTTTTTTTCCTCTTTTAGCTAATCGCATCACAAATCTCATATATCACAACCACATGCAAAGTAAATTCACTAAACTACTTTGGTCCAATGGACCTAAGATTTTTACCAGGCTTTGTACTGACCTAATGAGCCTTTGAGCAAACTTTGAGGTCATTATATTTATTTTTCACAAAATAATTGCATTTTTATGTAAAATCATATTTTACCAAAAACTATAGGAACATTTTGTCCAAAAAATTCTCATTTTTGGACTGTAGGTGTATCTTTGGTATATTCTTACATGCCATAAATTTCAAGTGACTTCCTTTAACCAATTAAAGGTTATTAAGGAAATAGTGACTATCTTACCCTAAGGACCAGACTCACAAGAATTGACCTACAGGGAGCTATATTGCTCTAAATGACATGATTGCAATTTCTAATTAAAGTAGACTCAAAGAGCTACCTTTTTCATGTTATGTACATTTCATGGTTCAGCACCTAAGGGCCTCATTTTTCTGTTTCAAAAAGGTGTGCAACAAAGGATAATTAATACACTAAATTATATAATAAATAATATTATCAAATCATCAACGGTGATGATTTCATCTTCAACCTCCCTCCTATGGCTGAGATCCTTGGACCCTTTTCAAAGGCTATTTGACGGTGATCCAGCCCCCTCCCTGGCCGGCCACCACAACCACCACCTTCATTGAGGTCGGGGCTATCGCCGGGCGGCGGCTCCGCCGCCGGAGGTGCGGTTTTTGGCGAACTCGAGAGGAAGCCTAAATTGAGCTTTTTCCATGGAATTCAAACTGGAAACTGGCTCCTTTGAGCCCGATTTCAATCCCTAATGATCTAGGATGCTAGCACAAGGGGAGAGGGGGGAAACATGCCTAATTTCGGGCTTGGATGCGGCTACTCCGACGGGTGGCTATGTATTTTGGTGCTTTCCAGCGAACCTCTCCTGATCTCGATTATCCACCATTTGCAGTGATCCAAGAGTCGATTTTGACTGCCAAGGAGCTTCTGAAGGTGATGAAAGGACTGAATTGAGCTTTGGGGCCTCTATATAGGAGATCCAAGTTATGGTGGTTATGGTCATGGCCATTAAAGGCTCTCCTTGATGGTGGCTGACCTATAACTATTCGAAACCTCCTCCTCTTCATCAGGGGAGAAGAAAGGAGGGGTTGGGGAAGAAGAAGGGAGTGTCACTTGGCCTCCCTCCATTATTCTCCCTCTCCAAATGAAACTTTCGCCTTAATTACCCCATTAAACACTAATTAAATCACCTAATTTAAATTAAATAAAGCTGATAAACTTAGTGGGCCTTAGGTTGGGCCTTGGGCAAGGCCTTAGCCCACTTGAATTGGCTAGGGTTTTCATTTACCATTTAGGGGTTGATTTGACAATGGTTGACCTTGGGGTTGATTTTGGTCATCTTGATGAGTTGACTGGTCTAAGGGGTGTGTCTTGAGTCTCTTGACACCACCCAATGTTGATTGGATCATGGTGATGCCCCAATTGGGCCTTCTTTGCCAAATAGTGTGACTTTGACCTAAATAACTTCAAGTTTGACTTTGGTCAAACTGGTCAATTAGTGACCCCATGATGGGGCTTTTGGGTCCACTTGGCCCTTAATGATATTATAAGGCTAGGGGTGGGGTCAATTTTAGGTTTTTAGGCCAATAGGACCTCTTAGGTGAAGGTTTGACCTATATTGACCTAAAGTTGACTTTGATATATTCGACCCACTAAATTGACCTAGACTTGAGTCCATTGCTCGGTTGTCTCTCTCTTATTGTTAGGGAAGTGTTAGTGAGCTTAGCTTGAGGTGGTGAGTTCATGTGAGTGTGAATTGGCCTACGTTGACTTGTGCACATTGAGGGTGCACATAGTAGTTTCCCTAAGTTCATGCTGAGTTAGGGTCACACTATGTAATACCCCGAATTTTTTTCAAGGTTTAATTAAAATCCATTTAGTGGCGTATTTTGATGTTAGTGCGTTACGTTGACGCGTAGTTGGTGGGTACCGTTGTCAGAGCGTGACTTTTGCTCATTGGTATCCGAGGTTTTTTGTTATGGAGTATTAGCTTGGCTAATTTCTCCTGTGTTTTGATATTCCCTTACGAGCCGGGATTCGTTTTGGAACACGGTGGAGCGTTTTTGGGATATTTGATGTTTAGACTTCGGGGAGTGTTTACCCGAGTTTGATTTATCGGATTTCGATTTTGACCATGTCGTTGGATTCGTAGCGTCGATATTTAGCTACGATGTGATTTTCGTAAAAATTCGAGTTAGTGTGAGTTTTGGTCATTTGGACGTTTTAATTATAATTATAATATATTATATTATATATTCCATATAAATATCATTGCGATAAGACAAAAACACTATTTATCTTCTTTCTTAAAACTGTCGGACTGTATTACAGAAGAACGAGAGTGGCGGTCCTTGTGAAGCCTTTGGCAGTTGATTGTCGGAGCTCCGACGCACGAAATTGTCGTCGGAGAGTAGATCCGGTTAGCTCTCACCAAGATCTACGTTTCTACGGTGAGTTTTCCCATTTATTGGATTTTTAGTGATTGAGGTATGCAGTTTTGACCTTCTCTCCTCTAGAAAGTTTCAGGTTTTGCTGCTAAGGTATTTTTGCGGCCAGATCTGTAAGGAGGAGTGCTGGTGTTGCCGGAGTTCGGCAAGATTTGAGGCAAGTGGTGGTTTCCCCCTTGCTTATTCTTTGTTTCCTATTATCTTGTTTCCTTCACTGTATATAAATTGGGATTATGGTAGGGTTTGGCCATATAGACTTGCTGCTTAGTGCGAAATTTTCGGTCAAGGGTCATTCGTCGTATTTGATTATTAGTATGAGTTAGATTCATCGTCTCTCGGCTGTTAGTGTTTAAACCAGTCAATTTTTACCAAATAGCCTAAGTAAATTTGTCGTATATGACTGTTAGTCTAGGCAAAATCCGTCGAGTGTTCGGTCTGTATGTTAATCTGTCTAAATTTGACTTATGCAGTTATTTGTCTAAGTCAGGATTAGTCGTATTAGGCAGGTTAGAATTCGTCGAATAGAGGTGGAGTTTCGAGTTTAAGTAAAATTCGGCGAGTATTAGGCGTTGAGTTTGTCGAGTATGAGGCTTGGTGTTGAGTGAAACCTTGGCGTTGAGTGGTCTATGAGACTAAGTCAAAAGCGTTGAGAGCGTTGAGTGCGTTGAGTGTACTCAATGCGGCGTTGAGTGATGCCTTGGCGTTGAGTGATGCTTTGGCGTTGACTGGTCTGTAAGACTAGGTCAAAAGCATCGTGTAGATTCAACGCGACGTCGATTGAAGGTAATTCGCTGAGTAAAACTGTTTGGCATTGACTGGTTGGTACTCTGCAGTTATCGTTTCCTCACCGACTATGAGGTAGTTGTTGTTTGTATTCTTTTAGTTCAGACATACATATCTGTTAGTGAGTTCGTGTCAGGTTGTTAGCGCCACTGGATTTTTGAAGAATGTTAAGTACTTGCTAATTGCTAAGCCTTTTCCTATGATGGTTTGGATTTACTTGCTCTCTGGGAAGATTATATGCTAAGATTGCATGTTAGTTACTTTAACTATAAAAGTATCGTTTTCACTATCTCATACATATCATCTTTTTTAGCTAAAGTCACTATATCTTATTGAACGTACAAAGCTATTTTCATACTTATACTAAATCTAGAGTCATGCATATCATGAGTGTCCTATATGGATGTTTTTTGCTCATATAGGATGTCAATTAACATAAATAAGGTATTCTTCGCAGCCTATAATTATATCTTTACTTGTGCACTAGGTGATCCACTGAGCCGAAGGATACGACTAACTAATTAATCTTAAACTAGATTTTCTTCTTAATAACTTATGAATTTCATTTAAAAGG
The DNA here is from genome assembly GCA_039583875.1 of Platanthera guangdongensis. Lineage (NCBI taxonomy): Eukaryota > Viridiplantae > Streptophyta > Magnoliopsida > Asparagales > Orchidaceae > Platanthera > Platanthera guangdongensis. The sequence continues at coordinate 196,421,324 of CM077152.1, read as the reverse complement.
AAGAGTTGGAGTCTTACCTGAGCGTCTGTAGTTATTACCTGCACGACGTGGCATCACGACGCGTGTTTTCTCTTACTCTGATATACATCTAAATTCAGAGAAAATGAGGGTTGTGAGACACTAGGTCTCCATGCACCACTCAAGCCCTAACCCTAACTTTAAGGGGTTTAGAAGTGTGGGGGATGTTACACAGGCTGCGCCTGCCTATAAGTGGACTGCACCAGCATATGATACCTTTTTGTTCAAAATATATGCATTTGAGTACTTAAAATGACCGTAAGAAAATATGAATCAATATTCATATTTTATTTTTGTAAAAATGTAAATTTTTACCAAAAAACAATTTCTCTCTCTCTCTTCTCTCTCCCTCTCCATCCTATCCCTAAATGCAGGGGTAGTAGGGCTATAAAGATTCCCTCTCCCTCTCTCTCCCCCGTTCCTTATCTCACATCATTGGATGGTTGAGATCAAAAGTTTGGCCCATGTTAGATGACTGAGATTAATTCTAAATCTCCAATCTACTTCTTTACTGTAGTTGAAGATATATATTTGTATACAGTGCACACGGTGGGGGGGGGGGGCATGACAATACCCAGCAAGAGGCTGCGGCTTCGCCCGCCCCTGATGGTGGGGTTCTTGTGCGGTGGCAACTAATGTCGTGGGGGAACAAAAGAGTTGAATTCATATAAGAGAAAAACATAAAAAAGAAAAAAATAATTAGAAAAGAGGAAGGATCAGTCATCTAAAATTAAGAAATCCTATATCAATATTATTTAGGAGATCATTCATCGTCAAATAGGAAATCTTTTACACAAAATATAAGGAATGAAATATCAGTGGGTGTCGAATACTTCAGTAACCTGAGGTTTAGGATGGAGTAAATGGAGGGTGAGGACACGATCTCCTCAGCAGATACATTTTCAAGGTTATACTAACTGATCACCTTTCACTAAAACTATATTTCATTGATGTATTTCGGTACATTATACTATTGTTTAAATGTCTGCATTAGGTTTTGAACCCTTCTATTTGGAGGTTATGACGACACCATGAGAGAAAGAGCTAGGTAAAGGAACACATTTCAGTAAAGAAAATATTGGGAAGCTTTAAAATATAAAGAACCAATCCATAATGCTAGTAAAAAGAAACACGTAATATAGTCCAGGATGTGGAAGGCATATTTGGTTATGGATTTAAGAATTGAATTCATTTGAGGAAATCTGCTACTGAAAAAGTATCATGTACAGAATTAGCTAGAACCAAAGATTTTCTGGTCGAGGAACAGAGCAATAGTGATGGGCATTCTTCTCACACCAGTAAACAGGAAGCAATTTAATGAATTTTTAGGCTTCCTAAAATTATCAAATTGTAAATTTAGTTGAATCATTGAGTTTATGAGCACGAATGCTTAAATTCAAACTCATCCCATAGAGGGATGGATGAATGTTGGAGGAGATACGCGTGCAATGGGGAGTATGTGCAAGGAGGTACGCATACACAGAGGGACGTGCGCATGTTCGAGAAGAGGCGCGCGCAAGGGGGAGCACACGCATTGAGGGATGTGCACACATCGGAGGAGAGATGCGCACAAGGGGGAGCACGTGTAAGGAGGAACACACACATGGAGGGGCATTGGCACATTGGAGGAGAGAGACGCGCAAGGGGAGCGCACGCGCGGAGAAACACGCCGATGGAGGGACCTGCAAATGTTGGAGGAGAGAAACATGTAAGGGGGAGAGAACGCAAGGAGAAACACGGCTACGGAGGAACGTGCGAACGTTGGAGGAGAGACACATGCAAGGGGGAGCGTGCTTTAGTAGGAACATACACACAGAGGGACGTGCGCACAGAGTGACGTGGCGCCCGTTGGGGGCACGCAGTAGCTCAGGTACTGCCTTGAGCTGCAAGGGGGGCGTGCAGAGCCCGCCGGGCCCGCCTGGGCAGGTGGCAGCCCAGGTACTACCAAGGGCCGCACAGGGGCAGGAGGAGCCCGCCTCGCCTGCCTGGGGGAGCGGTAGCTCGGGTACTGCCAAGCGCCGCACGGGGGTGGGCAGAACCTATCTGTAGCTGGGTACTATCGCGCAGGGCACGATAAGCCTCCAGTGCACTGTCACTCGTGTATATATAATATAAAATTAAAATGAACTTTTGATCCCAAGTGAGGCTGAATTATGTACAAAGTTCCATAACAGCCGCCCAATATCTGCCGCCACCCCTAACGGGTGTGCCCTCTTGTTTTCCCAAATCGGGCGGCCAATTAGCTGCCCGATATCATCTTTCGCCCCTAACGGGGTGGCCTCCTATTCCCCCATATCGAGCGGCGAAATTAGCTTCCCGATGTTCGTCGCGGCCCGACCATTGTATGGATGCACAAATTGTCTGGCCCCCTTGGTTGCCAGTTTGGGCGGCCTCCCTACTACCAAGGTTGGGGGCCCTCTTCCACGTACGTTGGCCTCGCCAGCCACCCCCACCCCCCTGGCAGGATGAGGGGTTGGTTTTCTGTTGAACCCAAATCTGCCCAGGGGCGGTATTGTCGATTTCATAAATTCAGTGATCCGTGTGCTCTAAACAAAGTGTTCTATTTATCTGTCCAGTGGTTACCTGGTAGCCCCTCTTGCAATCTATAAATAGGCTCATGTCCTCCTTCATTTTAACCACTTCTCTCCCAAGAATTCCTTCTATCAATTTATCACTCCTCTAAAATTTGTCTTATAAATTTCTCTCTCCTCCCCAGGTTTTCTAGTACGCTTCTCACTCTCTCGCTTCTCCTCCTCCAATGTGTGCACATCCCTCCATGCATGTGTTCCTCCTTGCACGCACTCTCCCTTGCGCACATCTCTCCTACAACGTGAGCACGTCCCTCCGTACACACGTCCCTTCGTGCGCACGTTCCTCCAGGCACATGCTTCCCCTTGCATGCATCTTGTAACACCCCCATCTGTCTCCTAGAATATAAAAGAAGGTTTGGTCGGGGCCCTACGCCATATTTCACAGACAGTCGGTGGAGTTACATATTGAAACCATAATCCATAAGAGCATTCTAACTCAGAGTGCATTCTAGCGGAGGATGAGATTAATAAGTTTAGAACCCAACCATATGAATGTCCACTAAACCAAACAGGATTGATAAGATAAATACACAAATAGTTATGGCCTTAAGGACTTACAACAGTTTCCTCAAATAATAGCGTTTTACAAACTTCAGCACACAGGCCGGCCACACATGAAATAATAAAACAACTTCGCTTTGGCCTTCGAGGGCCGGCATAACAACCATGGGCTCTACCCCGCTATTTCTCGCTCGGCTCTCCAACTGCACCTGCACAAATGCATTCCACCCCAAAGTTGGCAAACAAAGCAAGGGTCAACATTTGCTGACCAAATTATAACGACCTCACCCTCACTCGGAGTGGCGATGCTCCTTCCCTGCAGGCATTAAGCATAGATATATAGTGACAACCAAAATGTGCAACTTAAGCACTATTCACCACAGATGTGGGCATTGCCGGCCACACGTCCTGTGCACTCAGGGCACATTATCGGTGTGCTGAGATTCAAGCCCCACCACCGTTCACCTAGATAGTTCATAGATGAGCATTCTCTTTCGATGTGCTGAGATTCAAGCCTCACCTACTTAAGCATTACAGTCTTTCCGGCCTGAATCCTAAGACTCTCCCTATATTACGACAAAGTCATGCTGAGATTCAAGCCACTGACTCACTCCAAGCCGATCATCATAAGGTGGGTATAGGTCAGCCACAGCCTATTGCTCAAACCATCAGGCTCACAAGCCATGACGCGGGTCAGCCTTCCCTTGCCCTTTAACGATATATAACCATGTTATGTTCCTATACAAGCACTTACAGCCACCTAAGTTGGGCCCCTCAAACACTCAACTCATCATAATGGCCCCCAGGTCTCCAAGAGACAGGCCTAAATCACAATGGCTCCCAAGTCTCCAAGTGACAAGCTTCAATAATATTGCTCGCTGGGAGCTACCACCGGCAATAGTGCTACTAATGCACGGTAGGGGACAGACTATCAATTCTTCCCCTCAAAACGGGTGTTTTCGTGGAGTTCTTCTCCAGTACTGTCTTTGCAGCAACCTGCACACCCCGCAACTTCGAAAATGACACGTTTGCCACATAGTCTTATCCGACATACATACAATCATCACCAATCCAGACCAACATATCCGGATGGGCTTCACACAACATGCCTATTCCGTACTTCGATTTCGGATTCTATATGCAAAGACAGCTGGGATACAATTGATCTACCCGTCGGGAGAAGCGTGTCCATGTGCTCGTGGAGCGTCTACACTCACATGCCAAAACAAAGGACTTCACATGTCCAAGAAAAAGGATCATAACCATTGACATTCATTTCGGCGCCATGGGAGAGAACCTAGCCTGATGGAAATAACCGCAACAAACTTGCCTTCGCAGATCCGAACTATGCTCGCAAACCGGAGCTCCAAAACCACAACGGGGACGAGATCTTCTTCCTTTCCCTCTCCTCCGTTCTCCACTCACATGGCTGATCATAAGGAGGAAGCCGGAAAGAATGAAATGAAACTCAACTTACCATGCTATAAGCCGAGCTACTGTCGTACGGTACTACAGACGTCCAATCCTCAATCAACCACCAAGGACCTCTAATCCTGGGCTGACGCGTGGCCACGCCGTTGCTACCGCCACACGGTACCTATTTCCGCAGTACAATAGATGATGTGTCTCATCAATCCACCGCACTCGACAAAATGGTCAATATCGTCTCGCGCTAACACTACCGCGATGCAGTACCTACCCGAGGGGTATTCTAAATTAATCAGCCTCGCTACCATCGCGTGATAACAACCTACCGCCGCGCGGTAGATGATGAGTCGCATCAACATGCCGCTCTTGATGCTCTCGACGCTCTCGACGACTGGCGCTACCGCCACGCGGTATCGCTATCGCCACGCGGTACCTACTTGAGAGCTCTACCAAATAAATTGGTCATGCTACCTCCAGCGATAACCCTACCGTCGGGCGGTATCTCACAAAAATCATTTCTTGCTTCGGGAAACTTAGGGCGTTATAAATCTCCCCCACTTTAAGAATTTCATCCCGATATTACGCCGTGCAGGAAATTATAGAAGTAACAATATCAAAATGCGTACCTCAAACAAATAACTCGGGGAACTCCACCTTCATGGTTTGCTCATGCTCCCATGATTGTTCCTCTCGGCCATAGTTGTCCCAACAGACTTTTACCATCCTGATAAACTTTTTTTGAAGCTGCTTGACTTCCATGTCTTCGATACGAATGGGCTTGACCTTTGTTGTCAACCCACCATCAATCGCCACTTGATCCACAAAACCACCTGCGTAGACTCCAGCACAGCCATCCGCAATACCGATATGTAGAATACGTCGTGCAGACCACTTAGTTCTGTTGAAAGCTTCAATGTATAGGTGACTTCACCAATGCGCTCCAAAACCTCAAACATCCCAAGGTACTCGGACTTAGCTTTTTCAAGCGTCGAATCCTTGATACGCCCTTGAATTGTTTGATGTTTAGGTAAACCCAATCACCCATGACAAACTCGGCATTTCTGTGTTTGGCATTACAATACTTAGCCTGCATATCCTGAGCGATCAACAATTTCTCACGGATTGTACGAATGATCGAAGTTTCATCCTCCACTTCCTTCATCTTGAATAGCTATGTTTCGCCCGTCTCCAATCATGCCATGTGAGTACAACATTTTCTACCACAGAGGGCCTCAAAGGGCGCCATCTGAATACTTGTCTGGTAGCTATTTTGTAAGCAAACTCAATCATAAAAAGGTGGTCCTCCCACCTCTTCCCGAAATCTAGGGCACACATGCGAAGCATGTCCTCCATCATCTTGTTTACTCTTTCGGTTAGACCATCCGTCTACGGATGAAAGGTCGTATTGAACTTCAATTTGTTGCCCAATAGTTGATGAATAAGCCTCCAAACATTAGATGTGAAGTGCTCATCTTAGTCACTAACGATGCTCTGGGGCACACCATGCAATCGTGAAAATGTTTAGTTGTCCTCCTAAATCACCTAGAGGGGGGTGAATAGGTGAGTTCTGCGTCTTTTTCCGGAATAAAAATTGTGCGAGCGATGCGCAGAAAATAAACAAGCAAATCACAGATGACACCAAAAATTATAGTGGTTCCCCAACCTTTGGTACATCCACCCTCCACCTCACTGATCTAGCAATACACTTGACTCGGCTACTTCACTATTCTCTCGGATTAAAAACAATCCTACAACTCGGAACAAAGTTCCTACAATCGCGGAGTAAAACACTCCTACAACAACTCTTAGAATAACTCCTACAACTCGGAGAATAACTCCTAGAATCTCGGAGAATAACTCCTACAAGAATAAAATGATTTTAAATTGAAATACACAAACTTGTCTTCACAGATCTGACTGAATCTCAGCTTCTTCCTTCTTGAAACGTTGTAAGGCTCTGTCAGAAAATTCGAGAAAGAAATCGGAGAACTCTTCGATCTTAGAATGTTAGAATCACCACGATCAAGGAGAAGATTTGCAGATGTTGAAAATCTTGATCGATTGATTCCTTCTTGTCTGAATCACTGGATCGAGAAGTTTGATGAAGAAGAAAGCGTCTAGCGGCGGCTGCGGTGCTTCCAGATTTAGAATCTTGAAAATGATTCAGAATACTTGAAAATTCTTCTTCTAGGGTTTGTCGCTTCTGACATGACCTTTGATTGGTCTTACATAACGTTCCAATTACATTAATTACCATCCACGTGACCAATCAAAAGTTAATCAATTTTGAAATCAAAATGCGTCAAACACTTAAGAAAATACAGAATCAAAACCCATTTCTTGAGAGAGATAATAACTACTCGACTATAGGTTCTGTTTCTCGAGAAAGGAAGTAGGATTCTCGAGAAGAATCACTTAAGGAAAATGTAGAGGATGAATTCTGGTTTCTTGAGAATGAATATACTTACCCGAGAAAAATAGATTTCTATTACTCTAGAAAAACTCTTCTGTTACTCGATAACAAGAAAGTATCTCGATAAAAAATTTCGGTTACTCGAGAAAAGATTTGTGTTACTCGAGAACCATTCTTGGCCTTCTCGGAAAAAGTCTTCAGCTATCTCAAGAAAAGGACTTAGAAAAATACCGAGTAAAATTTTAAAGATACTTGAGAAAGAATCAAGACCTACTCGAGTACTGCATGGCTTTCTCGAGAACAACTTCTGCTACTTAAGTATCTGACTCAGCTAACTCGAGTAAAAACTTTAATCTTACTCGAGTAATAATTGAATTTTCTCGAATAAAACACTTAGAAAAATTCTGTGAACTGAAAAGTGATTTTATTCTATGAAGCCAGCAACCAGCCTTTCTCTCATGACTTTAGTACTTGAATAAGAAGTGTGTCCCAATAGAGAGGATATACATAAGTCAACACCATGGATCACACAATGAGGGATTACATTGTATGGTCCTGTGTTTGGTGACCCATTGTAAACTGACATTGGTCTACACTTGGAAATTATAGACTGCAAGCACTCAACTTGAAAAGGCATCAAATACAAACTTAATTCATCTTAATTCAAGCGTGACTTCATAGAAATCTAAGTTATTGTGGATACAATACCCAATAATCTCCACCTATTTATAGAAGTTAGAATCCTCTACACTAAGATGAATTACAACAAGATAAAACCAATACAATAACTAATAAGGAAAGTAAATGGAAGAAATGCTATAAAATAGAAGATTTAAATCATCAAAATTTAAAGATTTATATATATATAAATTGTCCAGGAAAAGTTCTATTCCACAAAATCTCATATATCACACTTCTGATCATCTTCAATTACTTCTTGGTCTGTTGTTGATGCTGCCTCTGATGTTTGTCTTCTTATCTCTGGAAGTACATGAATGGCTTTGGAAAGTACTTGGCTGCTCTGGGAGGAGCCGTAGGGTCATCATGACTATACTTTTTATCATGTAGCCTTCTTAGAGTCATAGATTTTTCATATTGCATCCATTCAATATGAGAGTAGTAGGTGTCCTTGTCCCCACTAAATTCCACTGCAAGACTTAAAGTACCCAATATAATAGATTTAGATGTAGGGCTCCAGACCTTAGCAAATTCTCTTTCTGCATGTTCTGGCATAGGAGTGAACCTATTGGCAGAAACACCTTCACCATACTTTCTTCTTTTAGGTATCTGTACTTCAGGAGGTATTTGTGGAGGCACATCAGCTTGTTTAGAATTCCATACTTGTGAATATGTTTCAGGAGGTGGAGCTTCATAAAGTTCTGGATGTGGAGAGAATCTAGGCCTATGAACATCTAGGATGGCAGGAGGGGCTGCAGTGGGATCAACTGAGAAATCAGGGAAGATCAGATTGTGCATCCACACTGCAGTATCATAAGTTTAAAGCTTTGAGCTCTTAATTTCCTATATCACTGATATTTGAATCTCTTTAAGTTTATTGTCCTATAGATCTTGCATCTTTTGGACTTGCTTATGTAGTTGTTCCTTTACTTTATCCTACCCCTTTCTGACTTCTACATAGAGGGTGTCTGATGCGTCTTAGGCAAGTGTACCAGTCGCTGTCAAGTAATAAAGTTGAGGAGTAGAATCCTTGGATATCGATCTCTCGAAGAGTGCAAGTAGGGAGTGTGATTTCACTATTGAAAAGGTGATTGCAAGTGTTAACGTAAACAAAGGGGGTTTTGGTTAATATTCCTAAGTTAACAATAATAAGAAAACTATTGCGGGTCGCCGTCGCCGCGTCTCTTCGGTGGATTACTCAAGAGAGTAATACGGAAGATGGATGAGCTAATGAGGGTCGCGATCACCTCTTCATAACGCATGCTTCTAGCAATCGCTAGAACGACACAATCATAACTTGAACAAGAGAAAATCTGAAGTTTAACAATAATATCCAGAACTAAAATATATAACACTTAGACATGCTGAAATATTCAAGCTATCAATGTTCTTACACATCGTTCCAACACCCAAATATGTAGGAAAAGAAATACTACAAGTGAAGGGGAAGAGAAACAACCAAATGTACGAAGGCTTTCCGAGATTCGCGGCCGGAGTCAAGGATTGTCGGGCCTTGTCTGGGCTCGGTCTACAGATGACGTCCGGGGTCCAGAAGGGATATCTCTTCCTTCCAATAATCTGTCTTCTTCGTGAATAATCGCTGGGCCGGATCTATCTGGAGAACTCCACAGATGCATCAACCTATGAGCTTGAAACAGAGCTTGGAGCTTGGAGATGACAATGATGGCCGGAGATGAAGCTTTTGCAAGCTTTTGGAGGAGAAATGGTGGTCGGATCAACTCTCCAAGGAGGAGAGAGAAAAAGGTGGCTGGAGGGAAGATTTCCCGCTCAAAGGAGCAGGAATGGCGGGCTGCGCGTGTACTGGTTCGGAACCCTTTCGGAAGAGAAGAAATCTGCGATTTGAATAGAAGCATGTCAGAAAAATAGGCACGCACGGTTTTGCGCACGACCGTGCGCAAACCGTGCAATATTAACTTCCAGAACAAGCCTGCGAAAGGAGAAGCGTTGACCCGTGCGTTTTATTCGTGCACGAACGTTTCTGCCCATGCGAGAAGGAAATCGCACGGGTAGCGATAGAGCAGGATTTCAGGACATTACAGGGGAACCATGCATTTCACTCGGGCACGGGCGCTGCCGCCCGTGCGTGAACAAAGCGCACGATTAACTATTGAAAGGAACAAACTAGAAAGCTACTGGAAAACTTTGTGTTTCCTTCGCACACGATTATGATGAAACCATGCGTCAACCGTGCATGAGGATCGTCGAACTCAGCTCGACGAAATTCATCAAGCTCAACTCGACGATATTCCAGCTGAACAAAATGCACGATCGGGCACAAACCGTGCGCGAATAAAATGCACGACCGTGTGTTTTTCTCAAAATAGAATTCTTGTCTTGGGGAAACACACCACCTACACAACAAAACCAAAACTAGAGCACAGGCTCCCAGCAACAAATATACAACAAAGAAAACAGTAGTAAAGAGCCATGGGGAGCACCATGTGCTTACCCCCAATAACAAAATGCGCAAATGCACACCCTTGGGTCAAAACAGTGCACAAAATGGTCAAGTGAAGATCTAAAAAAAATATAACTTTTTCAATTGAAAAGGTAGTGCACATGCAAGATAATAAGCCCAGATGAGTCCAAAAAACCCTATAAATATCGGACTCATCACACCACCAGACTTAAACATTTGCTCGGCCCGAGCAAATCATCGCTCCGTAAACTAGAAAACAGCTAGCTGGCTTAGTAATTTCTAAATACAGTAATGCGAGAAATTGAAAATAGCATGGGCATAAAAATATAATAGATATAATTTTTAATTATGCTATGAAGTTTATAAAGTTTGACAAGTGTAAATAAGTATTGTAACTACTCAAGAATAGAATCAAGACCCATTTCTTGAGAGAGATAATAACTACTCGACTATAAGTTCTGTTTCTCGAAAAAGGAAGTAGGATTCTCGAGAAGAATCACTTAAGGAAAATGTAGAGGATGAATTCTGGTTTCTTGAGAATGAATATACTTACCCGAGAAAAATAGATTTCTATTACTCTAGAAAAACTCTTCTGTTACTCGATAACAAGAAAGTATCTCGATAAAAAATTTCTATTAATCGAGAAAAGATTTGTGTTACTCGAGAACCATTCTTGGCCTTCTCGAAAAAAGTCTTCAGCTATCTCAAGAAAAGGACTTAGAAAAATACCGAGTAAAATTTTAAAGATACCTGAGAAAGAATCAAGACCTACTCGAGTACTGCATGGCTTTCTCGAGAACTACAGTAGGCTTTCTCGAGAATAGCTTCTGCTACTTAAGTATTTGACTCAGCTAACTCGAGTAAAAACTTTAATCTTACTCGAGTAAAAATTGAAGTTTCTCGAATAAAACACTTATAAAAATTCTGTGAACTGAAAAGTGATTTTATTCTATGAAGCCAGCAACCAGCCTTTCTCTCATGACTTTAGTACTTGAATAAGAAGTGTGTCCCAATAGAGAGGTTACACATAAGTCAACACCATGGATCACACAATGAGAGATTACATTGTATGGCCCTGTGTTTGGTGACCCATTGTAAACTGACATTGGTCTACACTTGGAAATTATAGACTGCAAGCACTCAACTTGAAAATGCATCAAATACAAACTTAATTCATCTTAATTCAAGCGTGACTTCATAGAAATCTAAGTTATTGTGGATACAATACCCAATAATCTCCCCCTATTTATAGAAGTTAGAATCCTCTACACTAAGGTGAATTACAACAAGATAAAACCAATACAATAACTAATAAGGAAAGTAAATGGAAGAAATGTTATAAAATAGAAGATTTAAATCATCAAAATTTAAAGATTTATATATATATAAATTGTCCAGGAGAAGTTCTATTCCACAAAATCTCATATATCACACTTCTGATCATCTTCAATTACTTCTTGGTCTGTTGTTGATGCTGCCTCTGATGTTTGTCTTCTTATCTCTGGAAGTACATGAATGGCTTTGGAAAGTACTTGGCTGGTCTGGGAGGAGCCGTAGGGTCATCGCGACTATACTTTTTATCATGTAGCCTTCTTAGAGTCATAGATTTTTCATATTGCATCCATTCAATATGAGAGTTGTAGGTGTCCTTGTGCCCACTAAATTCCACTGCAAGACTTAAAGTAGCCAATATAATAGATTTAGATGTAGGGCTCCAGACCTTAGCAAATTCTCTTTCTGCATGTTCTGGCATAGGAGTGAACCTACTGGCAGAAACACCTTCACCATACTTTCGTCTTTTAGGTATCTATACTTCAGGAGGTATTTGTGGAGGCACATCAGCTTGTTTAGAATTCCAAACTTGTGAATATGTTTCAGGAGGTGGAGCTTCATAAAGTTCTGGATGTGGGGAGAATGTAGGTGTAACACCCCAGTTTTGCAAGAGGGTCAGTCTGTAGTTCTGGAAATTTTTGGGTTTCTGCCAGGAGGCACATGGCCTGCGACACGGGCGTGTCGCAGGGCGTGTCGAGGCCGTGTCGACACTCGGCCCAAGTGTCGACACTTTCGCTCGACAATGTGTCGAGAGAAGGGCACACGGCCTGCGACACGGGCGTGTCGCAGGGCGTGTCGAGGCCGTGTCGACACTCGGCCCAAGTGTCGACACTTTCGCTCGACAATGTGTCGAGAGTAGGGCACACGGCCTGCGACACGGGCGTGTCGCAGGGCGTGTCGAGGCCGTGTCGACACTCGGCCCAAGTGTCGACACTTTTCGCTCGACGTGTGTCGAGACTGGGGTACACGGCCTGTGACACGGGCGTGTCACAGGGCGTGTCCCGCTTGGTCGACGATCTTCGCTCGACGTTTTTTCGCGGTGTCGACACAAAGCCTGTCGACGAGTACCGAGACTTGGCACACGGCTTGGGACACGGGCGTGTCCCCGACCGTGTCACCTCTCGGGTTGGTTTCGGGGCCGTGGCGATGGAGGCACACGGCTGGCCACACGGCCGTGTCACTGGGGACACGGGCATGTCGGGATGAACACGGGAGTGTCGGATGCCCGTGTGCTATTCCAGGCGCGTCGATTTGAGACGGCGAATGGGGCACACAGCCCTGGACATGGGCGTGTGCCAGGCCGTGTTCGGCCCAGGTATTTTATTTTCCAGGCGGATCGTGGCCTTTCTTTCCCAGATTTTAGGATCTGACGGTTCAGGACTGTTCTTGGGGAGTTAAGTCCGAGAATAGGGTTGAAAACCCTCATTCTTCTCCAAGCTTTCTCTTACTAAAGATCTAGAGAGAAGTGAGATCAAGGAAGAAGGAGAAGGAGAGTTTGGGCTGTAGGAGGAGTTTCGGTGCTCCAAATCGCGAGCCGAGTCCGGATCCGTGAAGCTTAGATCGCTGCGAATATTTCCATCCGGCCATTTTTCCATGGCAAGGAAGAGGAGTCGGAAGGTAACGACACCTCTCCTCTCGGTCTTAGGATACATGTCTTAGCATCATTTATTTTTCTTTCTTTCTAGTTTTTGGGCACCAAACTCTCAAATGAGATGGGTTTTGGTTTGCCAAGGTTCAAGAGGAACCTCCGGGTTGATTGAGTCCATCCCCGACATATTTTTTGCATTAGAGATCCGCTCCGTTAGTGGATTAGGCATGGTGGGTGAAGCCGTTGTCGCGACCGTTAGTCCGACTCGGTGATGTTGCATAAAAACGCTAAGGATTCGTAGAGATTCCGTTGCGGCAAGATGCCGTTTGTGATGTGGTGATGTTTTTCCCCTTTTTCTCAAGTGAGTATGTGTAGTCAGAACCGGACAAGGTTAGCTCCTCGCGGCGGTAGATGTTTTTCCTTGGTGGACAAGGTCAGCTCCGCGCGAGTGGGAGATGTTTTCCTTGGTGCGCGGAAACGCTGCAGTACAAATGAGGGACTAGGGTGGATTTGTCTTGGTTTATGTTGTGCCAAGGCGTGGCTAGGTCTCCGTGGTCGGCTGGCTATCCCGTGACGTTCACGTCATGTGTAGAGAGTGTCCCGGTGAGACTAGTCCCCTTCTGTGTGACTGACGAGAATGCCAAGCATGGGGACAAACCCGGGCAATGAGGCCATGAGCGGGTGGGGTCCGGCAAGGCTTCTTAGAATCGGTCAGTGCTGTGTTTGTTGGAATCCTGACATGAGACGTCAGAGCTTGTAGGCAAGCCCTGGGTTTGAGACCTTGAGCGGGTGGGGCCTTGACAAGAATTCCATAAGGTGGCCTGTGAGTCGTTGGGGGAAATGGTGACCCCTTTGTTTGCGGCTTTATGCCAATGGGGAATCAATGAGAACCCATATGATGTGTTGATGTGCTAGATGCATACGAGTTAGGGTGCCTTGGGTGAAACCCGGGTTATTGCATACATGATTGCATAAGTAGGCCCTTTTTATATTATGCTCAACCAGTAGAGAACATGTATGATGTATGTGACATCCAAGCCTGTTTTCCATAGTTGCTTTTCTTGCTTATGATTATTGCCGACGAAGTGCTAACTTCCAGGTTGGAGGGGTACCCCGGGGTCCGTTAGGGGCGGCCCGGGAGGAGATGTGTTGTTGCACAGTTTGAGGTCAGCCTTTGCTGACCCACGTTACTAATAAATTTTCAGGGCAAGGATCGCATGCAGGAGCTAGCTCGCCGGCCAGAAAGGCCTAAGCCTCATGAAGTGTTTTTCTCTTTTTGTAGCCCTACTTATGAGTTGTTATGTTTGAGACTCTTGTTGTCCAGTTTGCATGCCGAGGTAGACTAGGAGTGTTGAGCACATTCATGATTGATGTATTATTCTCTTTTGGACATTTGATGTAAGGCCTTAAGGCCATTTGTTTTACTCTTTAGTGGTGGATAACTTCTAGTCCTGTTCAGTTTCCGCTGTGTTGTGCAAAGAGTTTTGAGTGTGGGTAGCTATATCAACTTTAATACTAAAGCTGTGGCGTCCGTATGTTGTGGGGCCCCGGCCGGACCCATATTATACGTTCATTACAGGGGATGTGTTACAATTTGGTATCAAAGCGAGGTTAGATTCAAGGTCAAAGCGTAGAGAAGTTATCCACATAAGAGTAACGCGGGACCATGAGTGTCTTTATGTTTAAGTCTTGAGATTTGAGACTGAATCCTTGTTTTTTGTTTCGTGAAGAGTGCAAGCAACGAGGCGGGAATGTCGAGAGCAAGAGAAGAGTTTTCGGCGAGCAGTGCTACTGCTCCAGGTCTTTTGGGCACGGGCGTAAATGCGGCCGACTTCTATCGCATGCTTGCAGAAGCGATGGTGGCAGCTCAGGCTGCAGCAGCAGCTCAGGTGGCAACCCCTGCCACACCGGACACGGTGACTGCCGTGCCAGGCGGAGAGGCCAGGCGAGTGGAGCCTTTGGCGGAAAGGGCGGTGGTCGGACATGGAGACCGACACATGAAGTACTTCCTGAGTTTCCATCCCCCGTCATTCAAGGGAATGGGTACGCCAACGGATGCGGAGGACTGGTGGGTTCGCATTCAAGAGCTTCTAAGGGCGGCAGAGACGCCAGAGGAAAAGAAAGCTGAGTATGCGGCTTTCATGTTGGAAGGAGATGCCAAGTTATGGCGGGTGAGCCATAGCGGCCGCCAGTTCCCGGGACGCACTCCGTCGGTGGAAGAGTTTGGGGATGCTTTCCTAAAGAGGTATATTCCAGTTTCTACATGTTTGGCCCTTCAGAGGCAGTTTCTGCATTTAATGTAGCGAGACAAGACAGTAGATGATTACGTGCAGGAGTTCACCCGGTTGGGTCGTTATGCGGGAACGACTATGGCAGATGACGTAGAGAGGGATAACCTCTTCTACCAGGGTCTGAGGGAGAATTTGAGACAACACCTCATCTCCATGAAGAGAGCCGGATTCAATGAACTAGTTGAGGCTGCCAGGATTTTGGAAAGTGATTTGGAGCGAACCCAACGCCGTAAGGGTTTTACTCCCAAGCAAGGGGAAGGGAAGCCTTCCCAATCTCATGGAAAGTCTGAAGGGAGTAGGTGGAGGAAGAAGCCTCACACTTCCAGATCTGGTGAGAAGAGCATTTGGACGCCTGGGGGTTCTCATTCTAGGGGACCGCCGAGGTGCTACAACTGCGGTAAGGTGGGGCACATAGCTCGTGTTTGTCCCCAAGGAGGAGCGGGGCAAGAGGCAAAGCAGGAGCAGACTGTGCGCTCCAGCCCCAGTGCTGCAGAGAAAGGAAAGATGGCGGAGTCGAGCGCTTCTCGGTTCCAACCGGTGCAACCAAGTGCCTACAACCTTGGATAGCAGGAAGCGATCCGCCAGACTGATGTGGTGACAGGTATGAAGAAAATTTAAGTTTAAATTTTGTGCTTCATCCTTTTAGACTTTTGTGTGATGTCTATGTTGTAGGCTTCGTGTTAGTTTCCGGATACCCCGCTAGGGTATTGTTTGATACGGGAGCATCACACTCCTTTCTTGCGGAGACCTTCATCCGGAGAATAGGAGTTGAGTCTTTCTCGGCGGACGCGGAGTTGAAAGTGCGTATGCCCAATGGGTCATCCATGACCACCGGGGTCAAAGGGCGCATCTGTTGGGAGCTAGGCGGAGTTGACTTTGTTTTGGTAGCGGCGATTTTGCCATTGGTGGAGTTCGATGTCATCTTGGGCATGGACTAGCTCGCAGAGCAGCACGCCAGTATTGATTGCCTTTCTAAGGTGGTGACCTTAAGGAGAAAAGTGCAGGCAGAAGTCAAATTTGAGGGCCTTTGTGGAGTGGCCTGTTCCCTGATTTCGGCCATGCAGTTGGTGCGGGCGGTTAACCAGGGTGGTGTAGCGCTTGCAGAGTTATTGGAGGTTTGTCTCTCCCAGCTGTCTATTGATGAAGTTCCCGTAGTGGCAGAGTTCAAGGATGTGTTTCCGGAAGAACTTCCTGGAGCACCTCCTCGGAGGGAGATCGATTTCTCGATCGAGTTAGTGCCGGAGGCTAGGCCGGTGTCACGTCCTCCGTTTAGGATGGCACCAAAGGAGTTGGCTGAACTTAAAGTACAGTTGCAGGAATTGTTGGAGCAAGGGTATATTAGACCCAGTTCTTCACCGTGGAGTGCGCCGGTGTTGTTTGTAAAGAAGAAAGACGGTAACATGCGGCTATACATTGACTACCGAGAGCTGAATAAATTGACCGTCAAGAATAAATATCCGATTCCTCGGATAGATGACTTGTTTGACCAATTGGTAGGGTCAGTGGTGTATTCAAAATTGGACTTGAAGTCAGGCTATTATCAGTTGCGATTTCGGGATGAGGACATACCCAAGACTGCCTTTGGTACAAGGTATGGACACTTTGAGTTTACGGTGATGCCGTTCGGGCTGACGAACGCACCATCTGTGTTCATGGATCTTATGAATCGGGTATTTCGAGAATACTTGGATTCTTTTGTGGTTGTCTTCATTGACGACATTTTGGTGTATTCCAAATCGCAAGTGGAGCATGAGACCCACTTGAGAATGGTTCTGTAAGTGTTGAGGGAGAATGAGTTGTATGCAAAATTCTCCAAATGCGAGTTCTGGTTGGAGAAGGTGGCATTTTTGGGTCACCTGATTAGCGGGGAAGGGGTGGCAGTGGACCCAACAAAAGTTGAATCCATTAGAGATTGGCCGGTCTTGAGGACCGTGGCGGAGGTCCGAAGTTTTCTTGGGCTAGCCGGGTATTACAGAAGGTTCGTGGAGAATTTTTCGCGGATAGCTCTACCCCTCACCTCACTCACACGTAAAGATCATAACTTTGTGTGGACTCAAGAGTGTAGTCAAGCATTTGAGGCACTGAAGGAGAGACTAATGGAGGCTCCAATCCTAAGTCTACCGCAAGGGACCGAGGGTTTTCAGATTTTCAGTGACGCATCGGGATGCGGCTTGGGTTGCGTTTTGGTGCAACATGGGAAGGTGATAGCTTTTGGGTCTAAACAGTTGAAGCCTCATGAGAGGAATTACCCCGTCCACGACTTGAAGTTGGCGGCGGTAATTTTTGTGTTGAAAATATGGCGGCATTATGTTTATGGTGCAAAGGTGTAGATCTTCACGGATCACAAAAGCTTGAAGTATCTCTTGGATCAAAAGGACTTGAACATGCGACAACGCATGTGGGTTGAGTTTCTTGGAGACTATGAAGTGGCAATTCAGTATACGCCAGGTAAAGCCAATGTGGTGGCTGATGCCTTGAGTAGGAAGTACTCGGGACAAGGGAATTGGATCGAAGCTCATGATGAGCGGTTGGTGCGGGAATGGGAGTCCCTTGGTTTGGAATGTGTTGCAAGAGGCGAGTCCAGCGAGGCTCGGTTGAACTGGGTTGAGGTGCAGAACGACTTGTCCGATCGCATTCGGGAAGCGACTCGGTTGGATGTGGAGTTTCAACCTTTTGTGTTGGAGGCTCAAACGGGCGAGAGCAGCGCTTGGGAGATGATCGATGGGATTCTGAGGAAGGACGGAAGGATTTGTATACCGCAGTTTGGCAAACTCCGTGAGGAGTTGATGTTTGAGGCTCACTTCACAAAGTACTCCATTCACCCGGGCAGTACAAAGATGTACTTGGATATGAAGAAATCCTTTTGGTGGCCGGGGCTGAAGCGGGACGTAGCTTTGTACGTGAATCGTTGCCAAACTTGTGCCTTGGTGAAGGCCGAATGTCAGAAGCCGGGCGGGTTCCTGAAGCCCCTTCCAATCCCTGAATGGAAATTTGATGACATCTCCATGGACTTTGTGCATGGTTTGCCTAGATCGCAGCAGGGTAATGATGCTATATGGGTGATCGTAGATCGCCTAACCAAGGTGGCTCACTTTATCCCAAACCGGAAAGAGGACAGCATGGAGAAGCTGGTGGAGTTGTATGTTCGCAACATTGTGCGACTGCACGGAATTCCTAAGAGCATAGTCAGTGATCGAGATTGACGGTTTACGTCCAAGGACTGGAGATTGGTTCAGAAGAGCTTGGGCACGAAGCTAAAGTTCAGTACGACGTTCCATCCTCAAACTGATGGGCAAACGGAGAGAACGAACCGTACCATGGATGATATGCTGAGAATGTGTGTTCTTGACTTCGGAAAAAAGTGGGAGGATCACCTCTTCATGGTTTAATTCGCGTACAACAACAATTTTCAAGCGAGTATAAAAATGGCGCCATACGAAGCCTTGTATGGCAGGCGGTGTCGAACACCAATGTCTTGGGCAGAGGCGGGAGACACCAAAATTTTCGAAAAGAGGTGGTAGTGGACGCTTGTGAGTTGGTACGGACCATTCAAGAGCGTATGAAGGTGGCGCAAGACCGACAAGCAAAATACTTTAATGGTCGTCACCAGAAGTTGGAATTTGCGGTAGGTGATTGGGTCTATTTGAAGATCAAACCGTTCAAAGGTGTCTCACGGATTCGCCGACTCAAGAAGTTTAGTCCAAGGTTTTTGGGCCCTTTTGAAGTTATTGAACGGGTGGGAGAAGCAGCTTATCGGTTGGCGTTGTCCGCGGAGCTGAGTGGGTTGCATGACGTATTTCACGTCTCCATTTTGAGGAAAGCCTTGGTGGAGGCTAGCGTGGTGATTGAGCCGGCATCGGTGCCGATTGAGGAAGACTTGAGGACGCGAGTCCTCCCAATTGCTATAGAGGATTCGGAGACTCGGCAGTTGCGGAGTAAAGAAGTTAAACTCGTGAAAGTTCGTTGGGACAACTGCGGTCGTGAGGAGTTCTCTTGGGAGCGAGAACAGGCCATGCTAGAAGATTATCCGGAACTCTTCATGTCAGGTATAATTTAAGTTTTGTACCCTTTTGATCTGAAATTTTGGGACGAAATTCTGTTAAGTGGGGGAGAGTTGTAACACCCCAGTTTTGCAAGAGGGTCAGTCTGCAGTTCTGGAAATTTTTGGGTTTCTGGCAGGAGGCACACGGCCTGCGACACGGGCATGTTGTAGGGCGTGTCGAGGCCGTGTCGACACTCGGCCCAAGTGTCGACACTTTCGCTCGACAATATGTCGAGAGAAGGGCACACGGCCTGCGACACGGGTGTGTCGCAGGGCATGTCGAGGCCGTGTCGACACTCGGCCCAAGTGTCGACACTTTCGCTCGACAATGTGTCGAGAGTAGGGCACACGGCCTGCGACACGGGCGTGTCGCAGGGCGTGTCGAGGCCGTGTCGACACTCGGCCCAAGTGTCGACACTTTTCGCTCGACGTGTGTCGAGACTGGGGTACACGGCCTGTGACACGGCCGTGTCACAGGGCGTGTCCCGCTTGGTCGACGATCTTCGCTCGACGTTTTTCCGCGGTGTCGACACAAATCCTGTCGACGGGTGCCGAGACTTGGCACATGGCTTGGGACACGGGCGTGTCCCCGGCCGTGTCACCTCTCGGGTTGGTTTCGGGGCCGTGGCGATGGAGGCACACGGCTGGCCACACGGCCGTGTCACTGGGGACACGGGTGTGTCGGGATGAACACGGGCGTGTCGGATGTCCGTGTGCTGTTCCAGGCGCGTCGATTTGAGACGGCGAATGGGGCACACGGCCCTGGACACGGGCGTGTGCCAGGCCGTGTTCGGCCCAGGTCTTTTATTTTCCAGGCGGATCGTGGCCTTTCTTTCCCAGATTTTAGGATCTGACGGTTCAGGACTATTCTTGGGGAGTTAAGTCCGAGAATAGGGTTGAAAACCCTCATTCTTCTCCAAGCTTTCTCTTACTAAAGATCTAGAGAGAAGTGAGATCAAGGAAGAAGGAGAAGGAGAGTTTGGGCTGTAGGAGGAGTTTCGGTGCTCCAAATCGCGAGCCGAGTCCGGATCCGTGAAGCTTAGATCGCTGCGAAGATTTCCATCCGGCCATTTTGCCATGGCAAGGAAGAGGAGTCGGAAGGTAACAACACCTCTCCTCTCGGTCTTAGGATGCATGTCTTAGCATCATTTATTTTTCTTTCTTTCTAGTTTTTGGGCACCAAACTCTCAAATGAGAGGGGTTTTGGTTTGCCAAGGTTCAAGAGGAACCTCCGGGTTGATTGAGTCCGTCCCCGGCATATTTTTTTGCATTAGAGATCTGCTCCGTTAGTGGATTAGGCATGGTGGGTGAAGCCGTTGTCGCGACCGTTAGTCCGACTCGGTGATGTTGCATAAAAACGCTAAGGATTCGTAGAGATTCCGTTGCGGCAAGATGCCGTTTGTGATGTGGTGATGTTTTTCCCCTTTTTCTCAAGTGAGTACGTGTAGTCAGAATCGGACAAGGTTAGCTCCTCGCGGCGGTAGATGTTTTTCCTTGGTGGACAAGGTTAGCTCCGCGCGAGTGGGAGATGTTTTCCTTGGTGCGCGGAAACGCTGCAGTACAAATGAGGGACTAGGGTGGATTTGTCTTGGTTTATGTTGTGCCAAGGCGTGGCTAGGTCTCCGTGATCGGCTGGCTATCCCGTGACGTTCACGTCATGTGTGGAGAGTGTCCCGGCGAGACTAGTCCCCTTCTGTGTGACTGACGAGAATGCCAAGCATGGGGACAAACCCGGGCAATGAGGCCATGAGCGGGTGGGGTCCGGCAAGGCTTCTTAGAATCGGTCAGTGCTGTGTTTGTTGGAATCCTGACATGAGACGTCAGATCTTGTAGTCAAGCCCGTGGTTTGAGACTTTGAGCGGGTGGGGCCTTGACAAGAATTCCATGAGGCGGCCTGTGAGCCGTTGGGGGAAATGGTGACCCCTTTGTTTGCGGCTTTATGCCAATGGGGAATCAATGAGAACCCATATGATGTGTTGATGTGCTAGATGCATACGAGTTAGGGTGCCTTGGGTGAAACCCGGGTTATTGCACACATGATTGCATAAGTAGGCCCTTTTTATATTATGCTCAACCAGTAGAGAACATGTATGATGTATGTGACATCCAAGCCTGTTTTCCATAGTTGCTTTTCTTGCTTATGATTATTGCCTACGAAGTGCTAACATGCAGGTTGGAGGGGTACCCCGGGGTCCGTTAGAGGCGCCCGGGATGAGATGTGTTGTTGCACAGTTTGAGGTCAGCCTTTGCTGACCCACATTACTAATAAATTTTCAGGGCAAGGATCGCATGCAGGAGCTAGCTCGCCGGCCAGAAAGGCCTAAGCCTCATGAAGTGTTTTTCTCTTTTTGTAGCCCTACTTATGAGTTGTTATGTTTGAGACTCTTATTGTCCGGCTTGCATGCCGAGGTAGACTAGGAGTGCTGAGCACATTCATGATTGATGTATTATTCTCTTTTGGACATTTGATGTAAGGCCTTAAGGCCATTTGTTTTACTCTTTAGTGGTGGATAACTTCTAGTCCTGTTCTGTTTCCGCTGTGTTGTGCAAAGAGTTTTGAGTGTGGGTAGCTATATCAACTTTAATACTAAAGTTGTGGCGTCCGTATGTTGTGGGGCCCCGGCCGGACCCATATTATACGTTCATTACAGGGGAGGTGTTACAGTAGGCCTATGAACATCCAGGATGGCAGGAGGGGCTGCAGTGGGATCAACTGAGAAATTAGGGAAGATCAGATTGTGCATCCACACTGCAGTATCATAAGTTTAAAGCTTTGAGCTCTTAATTTCCTATATCACTGATATTTGAATCTCTTTAAGTTTATTGTCCTATAGATCTTGCATCTTTTGGACTTGCTTAAGTAGTTGTTCCTTTACTTTATCCTACCCCTTTCTGACTTCTACAGAGAGGGTGTCTGATGCGTCTTAGGCAAGTGTACCGGTCGCTGTCAAGTAATAAAGTTGAGGAGTAGAATCCTCGGATATCGATCACTCGAAGAGTGCAAGTAGGGAGTTTGATTTCACTATTGAAAAGGTGATTGCAAGTATTAACGTAAACAAAGGGGGTTTTGGTTAATATTCCTAAGTTAACAATAATAAGAAAACTATTGCGGGTCGCCGTCGCCGCATCTCTTTGGTGGATTACTCAAGAGAGTAATACAGAAGATGGATGAGCTAATGAGGGTCACGATCACCTCTTCGTAACGCATGCTTCTAGCAATCGCTAGAACGACACAATCATAACTTGAACAAGAGAAAATCTGAAGTTCAACAACAATATCCAGAACTAAAATATATAATACTTAGACATGCTGAAATATTCAAGCTATCAATATTCTTACACATCGTTCCAACACCCAAATATGTAGGAAAAGAAATACTACAAGTGAAGGGGAAGAGAAACAACCAAATGTACGAAAGCTTTCCGAGATTTGCGGCCAGAGTCAAGGATTGTCGGGCCTTGTCTGGGCTCGGTCTACAGATGACGTCCGGGGTCCAGAAGGGATATCGCTTCCTTCCAATAATCCGTCTTCTTCGTGAATAATCGCTGGGCCGGATCTATCTGGAGAACTCCACAGATGCAGCAACCTATGAGCTTGAAACGGAGCTTGGAGCTTTGAGATGACAATGATGGCCGGAGATGAAGCTTTTGCAAGCTTTTGGAGGAGAAATGGTGGTCGGATCAACTCTCCAAGGAGGAGAGAGAAAAAGGTGGCTGGAGGGAAGATTTCCTGCTCAAAGGAGCAGGAATGGCGGGCTGCGCGTGTACTGGTTCGGAACCCTTTCGGAAGAAGAAGAAATCTGCGCTTTGAATAGAAGCAAGTCAGAAAAATAGGCACGCACGGTTTTGCGCACGACCGTGCGCAAACCGTGCGATATTAACTTCCAGAACAAGC
Source organism: Platanthera guangdongensis (assembly GCA_039583875.1). NCBI lineage: Eukaryota > Viridiplantae > Streptophyta > Magnoliopsida > Asparagales > Orchidaceae > Platanthera > Platanthera guangdongensis. Next base: position 196,398,107 of record CM077152.1, on the reverse strand, counting down.
CTGCGAAAGGAGAAGCGTTGACCCGTGCGTTTTATTCGCGCACGAACGTTTCCGCCCGTGCGAGAAGGAAATCGCACGGGTAGCGACAGAGCAGGATTTCAGGACATTACAGGGGAACCGTGCATTTCACTCGAGCACGGGCGCTGCCGCCCGTGCGTGAACAAAGCGCATGATTAACTGTTGAAAGGAACAAACTAGAAAGCTACTGGAAAACTTTGTGTTTCCTTCGCACACGATTACGATGAAACCATGCGTCAACCATGCGTGAGGATCGTCGAACTCAGCTCGACGAAATTCATCAAGCTCAACTCGACGATCTTCCAGCTGAACAAAATGCACGATCGGGCACAAACCGTGCGCGAATAAAATGCACTACTGTGTGTTTTTCTCAAAACAGAATTCTTGTCTTGGGGAAACACACCACCTACACAACAAAACCAAAACTGGAGCATAAGCTCCCAGCAACAAAAATACAACAAAGAAAACAGTAGGAAAGAGCCATGTGGAGCACCATGTGCTTACCCCCAACAACAAAATGCGCAAATGCACACCCTTGGGTCAAAACAGTGCACAAAATGGTCAAGTGAAGATCTAAACAAAAATATAACTTTTTCAATTGAAAAGGTAGTGCACATGCAAGATAATAAGCCCAGATGAGTCCAAATTACCCTATAAATATCGGACTCATCACACCACCAGACTTAAACATTTGCTCGGCCCGAGCAAATCATCGCTCCGTAAACTAGAAAACAGCTAGCTGGCTTAGTAATTTCTAAATACAGTAATGCGAGAAATTGAAAATAGCATGGGCATAAAAATATAATAGATATAATTTTTAATTATGCTATGAAGTTTATAAAGTTTGACAAGTGTAAATAAGTATTGTAACTACTCAAGAATAGAATACCGGAGAATCGTTCGGTCATGCGTAGGAAGAAAGTAGGCAAGCCACTCAGTTGAGCATTGTCAAAGACCGGGGCTCGGGATCACCTTCAAAGAAATCCATCAATATCGGGGACCATACGCTTACTCATTCACACTCTCTCCACATCGCTAGTTTTACTCAAGCGTGAATCTGTATGACTTTGGAAAAATAATGAGGCTTGAGTACATACGTAGGTAAGGATGTAAAAGGGGTAAGAACGATGGCTACGCACATCCCCACATGAGTTTATACAAAAGAAATCCCCTCGCCAACCAAACAAGTAGGTGAACCGCACCACTAGAGTTGAACTTGACAACACAGGTGTGCGCACTGCCTAACACCACAACAATACTATAAACAAACTCTGCATTTTCACTTTCTTCTTTTATATCATCAGCACATATATATATTTTTTCCAGATTGTTTTTATTTTTTTTTCAATGCACATTCAGCCAAATTTTCAAAATAACTTCACCGCACAACCACATAATAACATCACAGCCACAACACTAATGGAAGAAGTATCATACTACTATAGCAAAATAGGGGTGCGCAACTGGGTAAAGCTTTAAGGCCTTCGTGATCGCATAGTGGGGCAAATTCAATAGGATGGGTAGACACAAAATGAGCTAGCAAGGATTATCATTAGGATAGGTACAAGGCTTAATCGGGCCAAAAAGATGGCCTACATCACATTCACACTAGAGAAACCGTGCAGCAATGCTTCGAGAGTAGCTTGGGGCAAGTCCTTAGCCACCGAGAAAGATGATCCTTCCTCCCGACTCGAGCAATATGAGGCTAGTGACAGCTACACACATTCCTATACTACCGTTCGATTGCTCTAGATTCCACAGTTTTGAGTAGTACAAACATTATTTACAAATGCAAAAAAGCATAAATCTACGAGCATGAAGGAAAAATTAAATTTATACTATTTCTACACACCATGAGTCCTCGATTAGGAGCACTGCACGAGTTTCACACTACCCTATCCAAAAATCCTAAGCCAGCACCACTATCTTAAAGTTAACATAAAAGAAATAAATTAAACTCGGGCCAAGCGCGTGCTTAAGATCGCGCTCATGCGGTGTAGGTGCACAATGCTGTCATGATAAAATAAAGAACTGAAAATGAAAATACTCTTATGGTATGCTAGTGCATGTGCAAAGGTAACTCGTGAAACTTTCCCCCACCAGACTTATACTAAACAATATATCCATGATTTGCAATAAAAACAGGAAAATAAATGTTGAGGGAAGAGGTTACCCCATGCTCAGCAAATGAGCATACCATAAGATTGGCGTTAATTTCAGCAGACAGTCCACAACCCAAACGAACTCCACCTGCATAAGAGAATATCTCCAACCACGCATACTCAAAACATATAATCACAGTAGCATATTTGAATAAACTAAATGCGGCAAAATTGGGTTTTCTCCCGTAAGCCTTTTTCTTTACTGTCCTTAAGGTGGACCAAATACCTGTATTAGCATCTATATAAATATTGTTCAGGGAATAAGTTCAAAACATAATGATAAAGGTCTACAAATACACACAACAGTAAGCATAAAATGAAACTAGAAGAAGCAGCGAAAGCAAATCCCGGAGATCCTTCAATCCTCAGCTGAACGCTGACTTGTGATAGATCCCCCCATTCATGTGAGATGAGGGCGAGGCGAAGGCTTTAGGGCCCAGGGAAGACGAGTCTCCCGTGCCCCTATCCTCGTCCTTCCCACGCCGGCGGGCAAAATTCTGCGCCTTGTGCAGGAGCAGCTCCTTTCGTTTCAGATCCACAGAAGGGGATCGCTAGGGTGGAATGATCACACTCACCAATTCAGTAGTAAGTTTATCTTTCGCATTTGGGGGCATCCTTTTCTTACCCGCAGTGGGTGAAAGATCAGCCCAAGTTACCTGTTTAATAGTTTTACAAACTTTGTTCAAACAAATAGAAGTTTTTAATTCAGTTTTCTGCACGCTATCAACGGGCATGCTCAGCTCATGTTTCTTCTCAACGGAATCTTGTTTCATGTCAAGTGACTCCGTCTCTATCTCTCCCTCAGCTACCGTCAGTTGTTTTATCACTTTCTTAACCTTCCCTTATCCTTCAGTAGAAGACCTATCTCAGCAGCACTAGATACCTCATTAGATAACACATCAGTCAATTTCATAAGCTCTCTAGGTTCATCTGAAATTATTGGGGGAGGTGAAGGGGGTAGAGGAAAATTGACATTGGTAGCCAAAGTGACACCACTCGCATTAAATTGCAGTGTAGCTTCACTGCTTTTAGGAATGGGACCCCTAAGATGGGTTTTGATGTATTTCCCAAGGGCCCTAACACCTGAAAGTCGGTGACTACAGCAGCCCCATTCAGAATCACTTCCACATATTTAACCTCTCCATCGGTCTTAACTACTGATCCATCAGCTAGCACTTGTGATTTATGGACATCAGATTCAATATTCAAATTTACTTTTTCAACATCTTGCAAAGCAAGAATGTTGCAGGATGATCCAGAATCACACAAGGCTATTGTCTCTACTGCATTAATATCATATTTAACGACCACTTAATTTTTCTCGTACTCTTCCGCATCCCCAGCACTCTTCCCTTGCTCACGGGGATTTTTCTCCGTATCACTTGGTAGGGTGCCGCGAGTATGCTCGGAGAACAATCGGGCCAATTGCCCCAACTGTTTCTCCAAGTTCCTCATGGATGCGGTTTGAGTGGCCATATTAGCCTTGGCCATCTCAACAAACTTCTCCATCATTTCTTCCAGCGCACTTTTGTGCGTACCTTGCATGTTCGGATTATAACCCGTATGCGGCGGTCGCAACTGACTACTAGAGGCTTGAGCATCATCAAATTGATGCTGGCCTCCCTGCCATCTTTGACTGGGAGCATTCTGATTCCATGAGAAATTGGGATGATTTCTCACATTGGGGTTATACATATTATTAAAAGGAACATTGTGATTTTGACTATTTATAAAATTCACATTTTCATCAGACATTATACCTGACGGCTCAGCAATGCTTTCTCTAGCGGTGCACTCGTAGGCATGATGACCAGGGTTACCACAACCATGACAAGATATGTCCATATACCGAGCCGCAGGATGGGCCGATCTGGTCAATATATTCTTTCCATCTAAAGTGTGATGGCTCACCTCCGATTGTTGCACCACAGCGTTAACTTCAAACAAAGTCCTCACCCCTCTAGGCGATTTCTCCCGGCGGTCCAATAAGTTCTATGGGATATGGTATCTCGAAGTAGCCTCAATGCCTCTTTCGGAGATAAGTTCATTATCATGCCACCAGCAGCTGCGTCGATCATTGCCCTGAAATTAGGCTCAATACCAAAGTAAAATATTTCAATTAGATTCCATGATTCACAGCTGTGCTCTAGGCATCGACGCTGTAGTTTTGAGAATCTCTCCCACGCCTCGGATAACGTCTCATGGTCTAGTTGCCGGAAGGTTGCAATATACCTCCGAGCATTCACTATCTTATCCACCGGGTGGAACTTTGCCAAGAACATAGAGGACAATGCCTCCCAAGTAGTAGCGGCCCCTTGAACAATGGTATGTAGCCAGGTCTTTGCCTTTTCCCTCAGCAAGAATGGGAACAACATCAGCTTCACAATGTCTTCAGAAATTCCAGCATACCGGAATGTGCCACAAATCTCCTACAACTCCACCAGATGGAGCTGCGGATCCTCACTCGACAATCTCGAGAATTGCGTATTATTCCTGATCATATTCAGGATGGTGCGTATTATCTCAAAGTGGTTGTTTACGATGGCTGGCCCGAAGCCAGGGTAAACACTTCCTGCAGTCGGGGTTGTGATATCACGCATTGTCCTAATGTATGGCTGGACCACCTCTTGGCCAACAACAACCTGTTCTCCTTAGCCATTTCCTACTAGGCCATTATTCTCCATTCTTTCTTCAGCAGCAGCATCACACAGGCGACCTCACCTTGCACATGCAGTTTCTAGCTCAACCACAAGATCTTCAATCCTTTCACCTGAGTTGGGATCTGTAATACAACATAAAAATATTCTTTCAAAAATAGCAACAACATTTACAAACTTTTTCAAAAGAAAAATATACACAACGGTTGCACTCCCCGGCAACGGCGCCAAAAACTTGATGCGTCTTCAGCAAGTGTACCGGTCGCTGTCAAGTAATAAAGTTGAGGAGTTGAATACCCAGATATCAGTCTCTCGAGGAGTGAAAGTATGGAGTGTGATTTCGCTATTGAAAAGATGATTGCAAGTGTTAACGTAAACAAAGGGGGTTTTGGTTTGGATTCCTAAGTCAACAACAATAAGAAAACTATTGCGGGTCACTGTCACCGCATCTCTTTGGTGGATTACTCAAGAGAGTAATACAGAAGATGGATGAGCTAATGAGGGTCGCGATCACCTCTTCGCAACACACGCTTCTATCAATCGCTAGAACAGCACAATCACAACTTGAACAAGAGAAAATCTGAAATTCAACAACAATATCCAGAACTAAAATATATCAGCACTTAGACATGCAAAAATATTCAAGTTATCAATGTTCTTACACATCGTTCCAACACCCAAATATGCAGAAAAAATACTACAAGTGAAGGGGAAGAGAAACAACCAAATGCACGAAGGCTTTCCGAGATTCGAGGCCGGAGTCAAGGGTTGGTGGGCCTTGTCCGAGCTCGGTCTACGGATGACGTTCGGGGTCCAGAAGGGCTGTCACTTCCTTCCAATAACCCGTATTCTTCGTGAATAATCGTTGGGCCGGATCGATCAGGAGAACTCCACAGATGCAGCAACCTATGAGCTTGAAACAGAGCATGGAGCTTGGAGATGACAATGATGGTCGAAGATGAAGATTTTGCAAGCTTTTGGAGGAGAAATGTTGGCCGGATCAACTCTCCAAGGAGGAGAGAGAAAAAGGTGGCTAGAGGGAAGATTTCCTGCTCAAAGGAGCAGGAATGGAAGGTTGTGCATGGACTGGATCGGAACTCTTTCGGAAGAAGAAATCTGCGCTTTAAATAGAAGCAGGTCAGAAAAATAAGCACGCACGGTTTTGCGCACGACCGTGCGCAAACCGTGCGATATTAACTTCCAGAACAAGCCTGCGGAAGGAGAAGCGTTGACCCGTGTGTTTTACTTACGCACGGACGTTTCCACTCGTGCGAGAAGGAAATCGCACGGGTAGCGACAGAGCAGGATGAAAGAAATAGTGCCTAAACACCTAGAGGGGGGGTGAATAGGTGCACTTAATCTTTTTAACTTTAAAGGCAGAAACCCTGAATTATTAGACCTGTTTATGCAATTCTCTACAGCAATTCAGCATATATAACACAGCAATCACAGAATAAATCACACACAGAGTACACACAGCTTTTATAGTGGTTCCCCAAGGTATGGGTACATTCACTTTCCCCCTTCGCCTATCTAGTAGTGTACTAGATTCGGCCTAGCTTCTACACTTCTCCTCAGATCCTCAGATCTTACAACTCAGAACCCCAAACAGGTTCCTACAACTCAGAGTGATCCCACTCCTACAACTCAGACACAAAGCCCTACCACTCAGTCTTCAACAAAACCTACACTCAGGCACAATAGCCATACCTCAGCCTTCAACAAGGCCTACACTCAGAGAAATGATTCTCCTACAATCAGGCTCACAGGCCCTGCCTCAGCCTTTATAGATTTAGGCTTACAACTCAGATCTATACAAGATCCTACAGAAATTAGAAAATACAAAGTATATAACCACAACTCTTGATAGAGAAAGATGAGTTGACTGGCTTCTTGATGAGTTCTTGGAAGAACTTGGCAGAGATCAACCTCCCTTGGCTTTCTTCAAAGCTTCTTGAATTAGAACACAGTAGGGTTGCATCTCTATGCAGATGATCTTCAATCAACTGCTGACTTGAGATTCTGATTTCAATCTGAATCTTCCTTATCAGTCTAGTTCAACAGCTGGACTTCTTAGAAGGAGCTCTCTCTCTCTCCAACTTCTTAGATCTTCACTTGAAGGTCTTCTTCTTGTTGTGTTTTTTTCACTTCATTGATTTCTCCTTTTTATTTTGTTGAAGGAATAAGCCTTTATATAAGCTTTCTTCATGGTGACCGGCTGATCCGGTTTCTAACAATCTTCTGACAGCTCTGACAGTAGCAGTTGACCGGTTGAAATGGCAGTTGTCAAGTCATCCAGTCACTTCTTGAAATCTCTGTCACTGTCTGAAAGTGTCGAGATAGATAGTCTTTATGTGTCAACACAAATAGACCAAGTGTCGACACAAGTAGACTAAGTGTCGACACTAGCCTTCATGGTGTCGACACAACTCCTTGTGTTATTGCAAATGCTTCTCGACACTGCTCCTTCAGAATGTGTCGACACTGATCCTATGTGTCGTCACAAGTCTTCTTCTTTAATACTTAGTTGAATTCTGCTAAGTGTCGACACAACTCCTTTGTGTCGACACATCATCTTGTGTTGAAACTTGCTAAGTGTCGACACATCTTCTTTGTGTCGACACATTCTTCATGTGTTGAGACTTTGCTGAGTGTCGACACATCTCCTTTGTGTCGACACTTGTACTTAAACTTTGTTGAAGTTTGCTGAGTGCCGACACAGCCTCCTAGTGTCGACACATTCTGCTGTCGACAAAGTTTCTTTGGGTGTCGACACTGCTTCTAAGTGTCGACACTGATTATGTAGACAATTCTTCATTGTGTGTCGACACTGCCTGTATGTGTCGACACTTTCCTCCTGGTGTCGACTCTGCCTTCCCGGTGTCGACACAATTACCCCAAGTGTCGACACAGCTCCTCTAGGTGTCGACACAAGCCTTCTTAAGTGTCGACACTTTTCTTCTAGGTGTCGACACATGGACTTAGAAACTTTTATGCTTTCCCTGCAATTACTTAACCTGCACAAATAAACTCAAAACACATCAAATACATCTTGATGTATATCATTGAGTAGGGTGAGGCTTCTTCAAATCAGGTACATATATTCTAATGTACCCAACAATCTCCCCCGATTTGGAGAAGTCATAACCCTTAGTCAATGATATACACCATACATAATAAATTTTCAGTATGATGTACAACAATATTAAATGACAGGGAAAATACTTAAACATGTATGAACAGAACAAGTATAAACAATTATCACAGAACAATTAATGTAATAGATTTGAACCATGACACAATGTTCTTACTAATTCCAACATTTTCATTAATCAAAAGTTTACATAGAGTTTTAATGCAAATGATTACAACTTGTAAACTTAAGAAAATGCTATCTTATGGCTGCTCTGGTTTCTTGATTACAATCCCCTTTCCAGATTGAATCTTTGCTTGAACTGGAGCTTCATTGTCATCAGCAGTAGCAGGCTTCTTCCCTTTGAGATCTTTCTTTTTCAGCTCTTCAGCCTTTATCTTCTACCTTTCAAAATAGTGATAAGGCTTGGGGAAATACTTGTTAGGCTCCTGTGAATTAGGAGGTAGCTTTCCCAGTTTAGCCTTCCTTCTATATTGTACAATGGCCACTTGCCTATTCTCATGTTTTCTCCACTCCAGGTCAGAATACCACTTGCCTCTATCCAGGACATGGTCCTTAGTAGCCTTCCAAGCAGTCAAGATGATATTCCTAGATGTGGGGCTCCATTGTTCAAAATCTGGCCTTAATTCAGCTTGCTCTCTGAATCTTTTCTTAGATAATTGGGCCTCTTGTTCTTTTAACAAAGCTTCTTGCTCTTTTAGTATTGCCTCTGGCACAGGCTGGACAACTTTCTCAAGAATGATATTCTGATTACCCTTAGGAGGACTGTACATAGACTGTACCTTCTGATGTATCATATCAAAATCTACAGGAGGATATATCACTTGAGCCACTTCAGCTTGCTCTCCTCCAAAGTATGCATGATGTATTCCAGACTCTGTCACATTGTCATCATCACATAAGGGTGGATATCCAAGGGTGGCTCTGATGGAGTTTGAAATCCATTTGGCATGATCAGAGCCTGCCTTGACTAATACCCTCTCCCCCTTTATGACTTCTCTCTATGTGATCCATCATATCATCTTTCTGAAACCTGATCTGGGCATTCAGATAGTTAACTCCATCCTTATAGAAAGGTTTTAACCTTTGAAACTTGTCAGTAATTGCCTTCTGAGAATCTTCAATGGCAGTTTTCACAGCAGTGAGACTCTCCTGTAATTTCTTATCAAATTCTTATTTGGCAGTGGTACTTACTGTAGGCTGTGCAGTACTTATATTTTTCATTTCAGTTATAATGGAATTATGTGAAGCAGTGAGATTATCATTCATCCTTATCTGGTTTTCCAGGACATAGCCTTGCTTCACTATAATGTCATCAACCTGTTTCTTAATGTTCTCTTGATGAGTGGCCAGATAGACTACTGCATTTCCTCCTTTATGGAAGCAGTCAGTCATTTCCTTTTTGTTTTGATTCATTTCAAATCTTATAGATTTGATGTCTTATGCCAGATCAAATTGCAGGGACTTATGGCCTTCATCCATATACTTTTCTAGACCTTTCCTCTGCATCATCAAGCTTAATCTGCAAAGCCACCATCAGTAAACTATAATCAGTAGATGGGGCTGGCTGTGGAGTAATTGTCTGTAGTGCTTTCTTATAGTTCTGGCTTCTTCTCTTGAAGACTTGGAACTTCCTTTTCTTGGCTCTAGCAGCCTCTTCATCTTCTGTAGCAGAAGTGCTAGCAATATCCACTCTATCCTTAGGACTAGGATGTGAATCCTTCTCAGTCCTTGTTAGCTCCTCAACATTTCTTGGCTTCTCAGTCTCTTGTGTAGCAGTTTACTCTACATTCTCCATATACTCCCCCTCAATATTTGCCTTCTCCCCCTCAACAGCAGCTATTTCTCTCTCAAGGTCTGTCTGTACAAGATTTGGGAATAGCTCTTCTAATGTAAATTCCTGTTGAGAATGGGCTGGAGAATCTCTGATCTCATCAACCACTTTATCAGCAACAGATGTGTCCTCCATGACAACATATTGTGGTTGAGGTTGTATCTGTGTTTGCTGATGAACATCAGGTAATGAATCAGTCAAAACTTCATCCTCAATAGGGAAATCTAATTGATTAATTTCAGTGATTACCTCTAGTATGGTTTGAGTAGCCCTTTCACTCTCTAGTGGAGTTGGCTCTTCCACATGTAGAGGCTCCCCCTGCAGTGATTCCAGGTGAATTGGGCTAGCTGAGGGTAGCTCCCCCTGCCTCTGTGCATCTTCTTGTCTTGCTGGAGATTGTCCAGCATTTCCAGTCTCTTCATCATCAGGAGTAAAGACGACTTGCTCTTCAGAGCTGCTGGAGGATTCTTGAGCCATAATGGCTGTCTTCTTCTTCTTCTGAGGTGTGTCCTTTTCTGGAGTAGGCATTTCTTTTGTCAATACTCTATCCAACCTAAAGAAAATTCTCAAATCCATTCTCCTCATGTGGTTTATCTTGGAACCTGCAGCTTGTTTCATCACATCAGGAATACTTCCAGCTAGGTATAGACTCAGAATTCTACCCAGATTGGGCTTCTTCAGGCTCTCTTTTATCTTGTCAAATTGAACTACTGACCAATCAGTATTAAGTTTGAAGATAATCCTTGTCATCAAACTGAACATATGAGCTGAAATTCTGTCATGTCCTCCAGGCTTGCTCAGGATGACCTTGCCAACTATTTCAGATAGAAACTTTCCTTGGATGTTCATCCCTTTTCAATTGACAACTGATCCAATTTTCAGGTTTGAATCCAGTCCACACCATCTCAATCCCTCTCTAGTCTTAGAAGCAGATACATCTTCTTCCTCTTTTGTTCTTGGTAGTTGAAGTACCTTCCTTAGACTTTTCTGTGTGACCTTGACTTTGGTCCCATGAACTCTGGACTTAATCTTGAGTCCAGTATCATCAAGTGAAGCTGCACTCAAAATTTCAAGGACCTCCTTCTTCCAGATCTTGATTGGTTCTGATACAAGGTATTCCAATCCAGTCTCGGCAATTAGGGTTACCACACCTTTGATTTCGGGTTCCTCTTTATCAAAGGCGTGTCGCACGAGCTCATATCCTTCATTAATGTTCTCTTCTAGCTTGGGCGCCATTAGGGTTTGAAGAAATTTTGAATTTAGAGAAGAGAGATGTCGACACACAAGTTTGGTCTCGAGACTAAGGTGAGCGTGTCGACAACCACTGGGGAAAACCTATTTATACCTTTCTAGAATCGAAGGTGAAAAGGCGCGTCAAAATACTTAAATTGTGTCGACGCTGTTGAAAAGTGTCGACACTAACTTATAATGTCTCGATAACTATGTGTCGACACAAGTATAGTCGACAGAATATATGTGTCGACACTTATATATGTTTCGACACCACTCAGCTCGACACTTAGTCGAGACTCTACTAGACTAATTCTGTGTAAATCCTAAGTGTCGACACCACCCTGGATGTGTCGACACCTACACTGCATGTGTCGACACTAATTCTCTGAAGTGTCGACACAGACTTCCTAGATGTGTCGACACCATTTCTCTGAAATGTCGATACCACTCCTATGTGTCAACACAGACAACTCTGTGTGTCGACACCATTTTACTTAGCCAATTTTGTAAACTATTCTAAGTTTATCATCACTAATTCAATTTTAAATTTATTGAATTTGGTTTCATCTAAGGGCTTAGTATACATATCAGCTAGCTGATTATCTGTATTAATATACTCTAGTGAAATATCTCCTTTTTCCACATGTTCTCTTAGAAAATGGTATTTTATTTCTATGTGCTTAGTCCTACTATGGGAGATAGGATTATTTGCAATAGGAATAACATTTGTAGAATCACAAAATAAAGGTGTTCTACTTACTTGAATACCATAATCTTCTAGCTGGTGTTGTATCCATAGTAGTTGTGCACAGCAGCTTCCTGCAGCAACATACTCTGACTCAGCTGTGGAGATAGCCACACTGGTCTGCTTCTTGCTACTCCAAGACACCAGCCTTCCACCTAGAAATTGACAGGTTCCTGTGGTACTCTTTCTATCTTCCTTGCAGCCTGCAAAATCTGCATCTGAATAACCTGTCAGTTCAAAATCTCCATTGCTAGGGTACCAAAGGCCTAGATAAGGAGTGCCCTTAAGATATCTCGAAATTTTTTTGACTGCTGTCAAATGAGATTCTTTAGGGCAAGCTTGGTACCTAGCACAGACACATGTAGCATACATGATATCTGGTCTACTAGCAGTTAAATACAGTAGGGAGACAACTATCCCTCTATACAAAGTTTCATTTACAGGTTTCCCTGCATCATCTTTGCTTAGAGACATTGTTGACCCCATAGGAGTTTTCATGGTAGTGGATGATTCCATACCATACTTCCTTATCAATTCTAGGGTGAACTTAGACTGGCATATGGATAAACCATCCTCAGTCTGTCTAACTTGGAGACCCAAGAAGAACTTAAGTTCCCCCATACTGCTCATTTCAAATTGTCCTTACATTAGTTTTGCAAACTTTTTGCAAAGACTACTTTCTATAGACCTAAATATGATGTCATCTATATATATTTGGACTAAGATAATCTTGCCTCTGGATTTCCTAAGAAATAGAGTCTTGTCTATTTTCCCCCTTGTGAATTTATTCTCAATGAGGAAACTAGACAGGGTTTCATACCAAGCCCTAGGGGCTTGTTTTAACCCATACAAAGCCTTCCTAAGTCTATATACATAATAAGGTTTAAGAGAATCTACAAAACCTGATGGCTGTTATACATAGACTTCTTCCTTCAGGTTTCCATTCAGAAAAGCTGACTTAACATCCATTTGATATACCTTAAATCCTTGATATGTTGCATAGGCAAGGAACATCCTTATTACTTCCAGTCTGGCTACTAGAGCAAAGGTTTGATCAAAATCAATACCTTCTTCCTGCCTATATCCTTTAGCAACTAGTCTAGCTTTATTCTTTATAATAATTCCATTCTCATCCAGCTTGTTCCTAAAGATCCACTTAGTTCCATTTATGTTGTGATCCTTTGGTTTAGGAACTAGCTCCCAGACCTTGCATCTTTTGAACTGGTTCAGCTCCTCTTGCATGGCCTCAATCCAATGAGGGTCTAGGATTGCTTCTTCAAATTTCTTTGGCTCTACCTAGGATAGAAAGCTGGAGTAGAGAATTGAACTTAGATTCCTGCTCCTTGTTTGTACCCCTTGTCTGAGATCTCCAATAATTTGATTGGTTGGATGATCTTTTAAATGCCTATTTGCTGGAGGAAACCTGTCTTCTGGTTGTACACCTTCATCTTCTTCATTCAGCTGCTCCTCTTGGTCTTCTTCAGCAACAGGAGTATCTTGTACTCCCCCTGGACAGCAGCCACCATCTTCCACTTGCTGACTTGCAGTAGGACCTTCTATTAAGGTAAGCTTGTCCATCTTCTCAGTTACACCTGTAGAGCTGCAAACACGTTTAGGCAATTCATTATTAATGAGTCTAGCTTCATCAAAAACTACATGAACTGACTCTTCTACAACTTGAGTAATCAAGTTGTAGACCCTATAAGCCTTACTGTTGTTGCTGTACCCAACAAAGATTCCCTCTTGGGATTTGGCAGCAAACTTGGTTAGATAAGACTTACCATTGTTAAGGATATAGCACTTGCAACCAAAGATCCTGAAATAGGATAGATTTGATTTTTTGCCCTTCACAATCTCATAGGGGGTCTTCTTGTGGCTCTTGGTGATAGTAGCCCTATTGATCACATGACAAGCAGTGTTTACTGCCTCAGCCCAGAAATATTCTGGGAGAGATGTGTCACTCAATAGGGTTCTACCAGCCTCTATCAAGGTTCTATTTTTCCTTTCAGCAATACCATTTTGCTGAGGTGTTCTTGGTGAGGAAAATTCCTGAAATATCCCAAATTCTTCACATAGATTTGTCATACTATCAGACTGGAATTCAGTATCATGGTCACTTCTTATTTTGACCACTGTACTGTCTAACTCATTCTGAATTTGTTTGACAAAACTATAAAAGATACTAGGAGTTTCAGATTTTTGCCTTAGGAAGAACACCTAGGAAAACCTTGAATAATCATCTACAACCACAAATGTGTAGACCTTCCTACCTAGGCTGTGAACTGACATAGGACCAAAAAGATCCATATGCAAGAGGTATAGACACCTCACAGAATCCTTGTTCTCAATGTTATTAAAGGTGGATCTGGTCTGCTTTCCTTTTTGACAAGCTGAGCATATTCCATCCTTTATGCACTTAACTTGAGGACCATTCCTCACTAACTCTTTACTAAAGAGTTGGCCAATTGTCTTATAGTTAAGATGAGCCAGCCTCTTATGCCATTTAACACAATGTGAGAATTTCTCATCAGCTACAAGATAAATAGGAGAAACAATGTTCTCACACATAATGTCTAGACAATAGACATTTCTCTTCCTATATCCTGTCAGAATGATCTTTTGATCACTTGACCTACTGATATGACAACCATCCTTGACAAATGAGATGTCATATCCTAAATCACTCAGCTGACTTATGCTAATGAGGTTATGTTTCAAAGCCTTTACATAAGCCACTTGAGTAATTGTAATAAGGTTGCTAGAAATGTTACCAAAGCCTTTGATGATTCCTTTTTCTGAACCACCAAAGGTAACTTTAGGGCCATCCTTGATTGATGTATAGTCCTTCAGCAATCCCCTAGTTCTAGTCATGTGCCTGGAACATCCACTGTCCAAGTACCATATTGGGGCATGACCACTTGGACTCACCTGCAAAACAGATTACTTAACCTTAGAACCCAAATAATTCTTGGGTCCGTGGTGCAAGTTAGTCTGACTCTTAACAAAACTACCTGTAGCTTTTCTAGCAGGCAGTTTGCTACTCACCTTGGCAATTGAATTGTGCCAACAATCTATGGCAAAGTGGCCTACCTTGCCACAACACCAACACTCAAATCTGTTGTACCTTTGTTTAGGTACAACCCTGGCTGTTTTATCTACAGCAGGCTCCTTGTTGAGTACTGGGGCTTTGCCCTTAGACTTGGACTTTACTATCCAGGCAGGTTTTGTAAACCCCAATCCAGTTTTACCCTTATGAGTTACAAACTCATCTATCAAAGGTAGAACAGATTTTGGTTTAGAAAAACTTGCTATAATATCTCTCTCCTTCTGAAGTCTAGGCTCCAGATTTCTAATTTGATCATTCTGGAATGTAATAGTACCCATCTGAATAACAGTAATGTTCTTCAGCCTGGCTATTTCATTTAGTTTCTGATCAAGCAACTTGTCAAAATCTGTTGCAGCCACTTTGAGACTAGCAATCTCCTTAGCCTGAGTTTTGGCCAAGAATTTGCTTCTCTTCAAAGCCTGCAGCAATACTCTATATTCATCAATCAACTGATGAATGTCTACTTCAGATTCACATCCACTCACATCACTTGATGTTGATGTATCTGATTCTGATCTAGCACTCAAACTTGAACTAGAAGAACAATTTTGTACCTAACTTGGTCCAGGCTGATCCTGGATTTTGTCTCCTTCTGATAAGGCCATCAGTCCCTTGCACTGATTGTACTCATGCTCAAAAATTGAATTCATTAACTGTATGAACTCATTTTCTTCTTCTTCAGCAAACAAGTCAATATAGACTTCAGCTTCTGAATCTGTTTCTGAAGATGATATATCAGTCAGGCTTTTGTCTCTCTTTGCAACAAAGGACTTTTCCTTTTTGCCCTTAAATTGAGTCTTCTTCTTGTCAGTGGACTCTTTCCTCTTTTCTGGACAATCAGCTATTACATGTCCTTGTCTATTGCAACAATAGCATACTATCTTTGAGGATGTAGTTTTACTAGACTTGGACTTTCTCCTGTCATTCCTTGATGACTTCCTGTTCTGATAATAGTCATCTTTTGTCTGTGAAGTGGATGGCTTGGACCTCCACTGATTCTTCTTTAGAAACTTCTGAAAGTGCCTAGTAAATGCAGCAAAGTCTTCTTCACTTTCACTGCTTTCTGACTTCTTGCTATCTGAAGTATCTGTCTCAGCCTCAGCAACTTTTTGAGGTGGAGATGGAGACTTGCTTTTATATTTCCTAGTGGCTTCAGTCTTGAAGGCCAAAGCTCTTTCTTTGTGCTCCACCCTAGTAGTCTTTTCTTCCTCCTTCCTTACCATTAACTGCATCTCATAAGATAACAGTTTTCCAAACAAAGTTGGAGGAGGTATGTCAGCTAATTTGGCCATTTCCCTTATGGCACAAATCTTGGTGTCCCAGTCCTTTGTCAGGGATCTCAAGAACTTATCATTCAACTCATAATTGCTGAACTCTCTTCCATAGGACATCAATTCATTGACTATCCTATATAATTTCTTGTAGCATTCAGTTATGCTATCAGACCTGCCTTGTCTGAAGCTTTCATACTCTTGATTTAATAAAGACTTCCTGTCTTGTCTTACCTCTTCTGATCCCTCCGTATAGACTATCAGTGTGTCCCACATTTCTTTTGATGTTTTACAATGTATTAGATTCTGAAATGTGGCATCATCAATTTCACTTACAATAATATTCTGGGCCCTCTTGTCCATAGTGGCCAGAATAATTTCATCCTTAGTCATTTCTGAATAGTCTTTGGGAGTTCTCTGATTTGCATCCAGAACAGATACCTTCATTGGAACATATGACCCTTCTTTGACTGTGATGTATATTCTTGGGTCAGATGCTTCCATAAAGAGTCTAACCATCTCTTTCCATATGCCAAAAATCTCTTTTCTGCAGATTGGCAACTTCATGGATCCTAGCTCTTTGTGATTCTCAGTAGAACCCATTTTATTGATTCTTGATTATACTGATTCTGCCTACAGGATCTTTACTCAGACTGTTATGTCCTTTTTGAGAAACCTCGCTTTGATACCACTTGAAAGAAATAGTGCCTAAACACCTAGAGGGGGGGTGAATAGGTGCACTTAATCTTTTTAACTTTAAACGCAGAAACCCTGAATTATTAGACCTGTTTATGCAATTCTCTACAACAATTCAGCACATATAACACAACAATCACAGAATAAATCACACACAGAGTACACACAGCTTTTATAGTGGTTCCCCAAGGTCTGGGTGTTGGAGTTACCATTGTGATCTAGAAGTGGTCAAACATGTAATCTCACTGCCAACGCGATATGAGCCTGCAGGGTCGCACATAAGAGATGTGGAGAAGTTGGATGATTGACTGTGTTGGTAAAGGTTACCAATCACCGACCTGAATAGGGTTGGGCAAATGTTGCCTTGAAGGATTGGTAAGAATCGTCGACTGTGGGTCGACGAGTGTCGTCAACCCAAGTTCGGCGTGAGTCGACGAGTGTCGTCAACCCAAGTTCGGCGTGAGTCGACGAGTGTCGTCTACCCAAGTTCGGCGTGAGTCGACGAGTGTCGTCAACCCAAGTTCGGCGTGAGTTGATGAGTGTCGTCAACCCATGTTCGACGAGTATCATCGACCGCGGCTCGATGATCGACGAGAATCGTCGAGTATCGTCGACCGTGGGTCGACGGTCGACGAGTATGGTCCATCCTGCATTCGGCGAGAATCGTCGAGTATTGTACTCTGATTCTCGCCGATCCTAGGTGATACTCGCCGACTGATTCTCGCCGATTCTGGGTGATACTCGCCGACTGATTCTCGCCGAATCTGCTTGATGATTCTTGCCGATCGTCGCCGATTCTCGCCGATTGATTCTCACCGATTCTGGAACCCTAAATTCTGGGTGGTATGTGGATAGCGATATTCCTAAGTCTATTTATTTCATTGGTATAAAAGGACACTTAGGGTTTTCGGGAAAACTGGATCTTCTTTCTGATCGAATCGAAATCAACGGAAGTGTTCCACCGTTCCGTTCATTCCGCTGATCCCGAATCCCGCCGCCGACGGAAGTGCTCCGCCGCCGCCGTGCTCACTCCAGTCGACCTCCTCCCCTGCGGCGATCGTCGCTGGTGTTGCTTTTCCTGGCGCGGACCTATCAGTCCGTGGAATAGCAAGGTGTGGTCATCATCCTTCCCGATTATCCGTGCGACGGAAAACTCGGCGTTCTCCCGCTCGTGTGGATTTCTGCAGAGACGTGGATATTATTCCACGTAGAACTCGCCACTAGCAAGAAGACGAAGCTTGGAGCATCTCCGTTGAGTTGTGACTCAACGCCACCGAGGTAATTTTTGCCTAGTTGTATGTTAACTTCTTGATTCAATTACCATGGCCCGATCCCATCTCTTTTGGGTTTTCTTGATGTTTTTATTCTTCCGCTGCGTGCACAAGTGTTGTGCCATCCTCATAGAGAAACCCAACAGTGGTATCAGAGCCAGGTTTCGGCCATGATTGTTGTATTGGAAGTTTTGTTATGCCAGTGCGTGTAAACCTAGGGATTTAGAAGTGTTCTAAATGTCTAGATTTAGTCTTGGTACCCTGCCAAGAACTTCTGGAATTTCGTGGAAATTTCTAATTGTTAGAAATTAAAGTCTCCTTAGCAGTAACCATCCCTCAAGTTTGTTTTGGATTTTGAATCCAACATAGAGAGATGAGCTTGTCTACTGCTTTAAGTTGAGTTGTCTTTGCTTTTGTCCAATGCATGTAAATCTGAGGATTTGGAAGTTTCCGGATGTTCAGATTTAGCCCTTCCTTCTATCAATTGTTGATGGTGTCAGGTTGTGCACATAAGGGATGCATGTGGTTGTAGAAAAATTGCTTTTCTTTGGATGTGCACATTGATCAAATGTTGATCATGGTTAACTGTTAACCTATAATCAAAATCCCTTCATCAAATATTAAGTGTTCGGATGCCTTTCGATGGATGACACTCTTCCTGCCTCGATCGATGAAGTGTGGGCTTGCCAAAGCAAGGTGCATTAATCTATCTTGGTAAGGGTGCGAGCGGATAATTGTGATATCCCACTGTCGACATCGGGTCCAGCTTAACTAGGTGACCTCAAAGGTTGAGTGCCTAGAGGCACAGGGTTGGCATGCACCATATGATGGATACGAGTAAGAAGTTATTCACCAACCATACAAGAATTGCATGAGGATGCAATTGGCAAGTGTTGCCTACCTAAATAACCGCATCGTGAGAGGAAAGCCAAAGCTGACTCATTGTGTTGGTGAAATACGGATCTTGTCCACTAAGAGAGTAGCTCGCATGAACTCTCCGAGTTGTTAGTGAGGGCTATCATTTCGAATAAAATAGTGGGAGTGTTTTAATTGAAGTCCAAATTAAAATAAATTGTATTTGAAATTTGGTACTGATTTTATTCTGCATAAATTCTTGTAGAATTCCATGGCAAGTGTTTCACACTCCACGTTGTCTCTGAGAGCCATCGTTGAGAAGGATAAGCTCAGTAGGACTAATTACATGGACTGGTACAGGAACCTGAGAATTGTTCTCAGGCAAGAGCGAAAGCTCTATGTCTTGGAAGAAGAAAACCCCGAGGTGCCAACTGGGAACTCTTCCCGTGCTGAGAAGGATACTTATAAGAAGTATACTGATGATGCTTTAGATGTCGAATGCCTTATGCTTGCCACTATGAACTCCGAGCTTCAGAAGCAATATGAGAACATGGGGTGCAAGGAGATTGACGAGCATCTCAAGAAAATGTTTCAAGGGCAGGCTCGTCAAGAGAGGTTCGACGTCACAAAAGCGTTGTTTCAGTGCAAGATGGGAGTTCTAGACTCAGTAGGGACTCACGTACTCAATATGATTGGGTATATAGAGAACCTTGAAAGGCTGGGTTTTCCTCTTGGTCAAGAGTTGGCCACAGATCTGATCCTGCAATCGTTGCCGGACAGTTATGAGCAGTTCGTCTTGAACTACAACATGAATGAAATAGACAAGACACTGCCCGAACTCCTAGGCATGTTGAGAACTGCCGAAATCAATATGAAGAAGGCCAAGCCTGCCAGCCCCATACTGATGGTGCATAAGGGCAAGGGCAAGGCCATGGGCTCTAAGAAGACGAAGGTGGGACCTAAGTCATATCTTGAGCCCAAGTCTTCTGCACTGATGAAAAGGAAAAGCACGGTGAAGGAAGGGAAATGCCACCACTGTGGCAAGGCTGGTCATTGGAGGAGGAACTGTCCTTCGTACATTGAAGGTCTGCAGAAAATGAAGGGAGGTATGACTTCCGCTTCAAATGTTCACGGTATAGAGATAAACCTTTCTGCTCCTTCATCTTGGGTATTGGATACCGGATGTGGTTCTCACATTTGTACAAATGTGCAGGAACTGGGAAGGAGAAGATTGCTGAGTAAAGGGGAGGTGGACCTCCGCATCGGCAATGGAGCAAGAGTTACTGCTGTAGCCGTAGGGGTTTACCGTGTTTCTTTGCCCAGTGGGCTTGTAATAGAACTAGATAATTGTTATTTTGTTCCGGCCATAACTAGAAACATTATATCTATTTCATGTTTGGACATGATTGGATTTTCTTTTATAATTAAGAACAACTGTTGTTCTATATTTAAGAATGATGTTTGTTATGCTGTAGCCCAATTGTTTAATGGTCTTTATGTTTTGAACTTGGACCATCTGATCTGTAATGTTGAAAATAATAAAAGACTAAGAACAAATGACTCGAACCCTACTTTTCTCTGGCATTGTCGTTTGGGTCATATCAACGAGAAGCGCATATCCAAACTCCATAGAGATGGACTTTTGGACTCATTTGATTATGAATCATTTGAGCGATGCGAATCTTGTTTGTTAGGCAAGATGACTAAAGCTCCTTTCACTGGTTATACTGAGAGGGCTGAGGATCTCTTGGGTGTTGTACATAGTGATGTATGCGGACCCATGAGTTCCATGGCTAGAGGTGGGTATTTCTACTTTGTTACATTTACTGATGATTTCAGTAGATACGGATATGTGTATCTTATGAAGTGCAAATCCGAGACCTTTGAAAAGTTCAAAGATTTCAAGAATGAAGTAGAAAACCATTTGAGTAAAAGGGTTAAAGCACTCCGATCTGATCGAGGTGGCGAATACCTGAGTCATGAGTTCCGTGATCATCTGAAAGAGTGTGGTATTGTATCACAGCTCACTCCACCTAGAACACCACAACACAATGGTGTGTCTGAGAGGAGAAATCATACTCTGTTAGACATGGTACGTTCGATGATGAGTCATGCAGACTTGCCTGTTTCCTTTTGGGGTTTTGCCTTAGAGACTGCTGCAATGACATTGAATCGCGCTCCAACGAAAATGGTTCTGAAGACACCATATGAGATATGGACTGGGAAGCGTCCTAGTATGTCGTTCATTAAAATTTGGGGCTGTGAGGCATACGTGAGACGTCAAATGCCTGACAAGCTGAGACCCAAATCGGATAAATGTTATCTGGTGGGATATCCTAAGGAAATGAAAGGGTATTACTTTTACCTACCGTCTGAGGGCAAAGTGTTTGTCGCAAGGACTGGTGTCTTCTTAGAGAAAGAGTTCTTATCAAGAAAGACTGAAAAGGTAGAGCTTGAAGAAGTTCAAGTACCACATGCAGTGAATGAACCGGAATTCGATTCTGAGACAGGACTACAAAATGTTGTAGCTAGAGAACATGCTCAAGGAACACAAGTCCTACGTAGATCTGGTAGACCGAGGTTTGAGCCTGAGAGATATGGATTTCTCGAGTCTCAAATAGGTAATGTGTTGCTTATGGATCATGATGATGAACGAGCAACCTACCAAGAGGCTATGAATGGACCGGACTCCGACAAATGGCTTGAGGCTATGAAATCCGAAATGGACTCCATATATGCAAACCAAGTTTGGAACTTGGTGGAACCACCTGAAGGGGTACGACCCATAGGGTGCAAGTGGGTCTTCAAGAAGAAGACCGACATGGATGGGAATGTACAGACATTCAAAGGGCGACTGGTGGCTAAGGGTTTCAAGCAAATTCATGGTATTGACTATGATGAGACCTTTTCCCCTGTTGTCATGGTAAAGTCCATAAGGATATTGCTTGCTGTTCTTGTGTATTATGACTACGAGATCTGGCAGATGGATGTCAAAACGGCTTTCCTTAATGGAAACCTCCTTGAGGAAGTGTATATGACACAACCCGAGGGTTTTGTATCCCCAGATGAAGCCACTAAAATATGCAATCTGAATAAGTCCATCTATGGACTGAAACAGGCCTCTCGAAGTTGGAATCTTCGTTTTGATGAGAAAATCAAAGAGTTTGGTTTCATCAAGAATGAAGATGAGCCTTGTGTTTACAAGCAAATCAGTGGGAGCATTGTTGTCTTCCTGATATTGTATGTAGATGACATACTGTTGATTGGGAATGACATTCCTACCCTGAAAGTTGTTAAGAACAACCTAGGGAACTGCTTTTCAATGAAGGATTTGGGTGAAGCGGCTTATATACTCGGTATTAAGATCTATAGAGATAGATCGAAGAAGTTGCTGGGTTTGACCCAGAGTACGTACATCGAAAAGGTGTTGAAGCGGTTCAACATGCTTGAGTCCAAGAAAGGATTTTTACCCATGTCTCATGGTGTGAATCTCTCTAAGGACCAGTGTCTGAAGTCTTGTGAAGATAAGGACCGCATGAAGTTGATTCCATATGCTTCGGCAATTGGATCAATCATGTACGCGATGTTATGTACTCGACCCGACGTCTCCTTTGCTTTGAGCATGACTAGTAGGTATCAGTCAGACCCCGGTGAGTGTCACTGGATTGCAGTCAAGAATGTCCTGAAGTACTTGAGAAGGACTAAGGATGTGTTCTTGGTGTATGGTGGAGAGGAAGAGCTCGTTGTAAGTGGTTACACGGATGCTAGCTTCCAAACTGATAGAGACGACTCCAAGTCTCAGTCAGGTTTTGTGTTTTGCCTGAATGGAGGAGCTGTGAGCTGGAAAAGTTCCAAGCAAGAGGTAGTTGCTGATTCTACAACAGAGGCCGAGTATATCGCCGCAGCTAATGCGGCGAAGGAGGCTGTATGGATTAGGAAATTCATCGGCGAGCTTGATGTAGTTCCTAGCATTGTTGGTCCCGTAGTTCTCTACTGTGATAACAATGGTGCAATTGCACAATCTAAGGAA
This sequence comes from Platanthera guangdongensis, assembly GCA_039583875.1. NCBI lineage: Eukaryota > Viridiplantae > Streptophyta > Magnoliopsida > Asparagales > Orchidaceae > Platanthera > Platanthera guangdongensis. The sequence continues at coordinate 196,375,075 of CM077152.1, read as the reverse complement.
CCTAGATCCCATCAGCGCTCCAAGCACATACTTCGGCGGTTTCATCTTATTCGTGAGATTGTCGAACAAGGAGATGTGAACATTTGCAGAGTGCCGACTGAGGAGAATATTGCGGATCCACTGACAAAGCCTCTCGCGCAGAGAAAGCATGATGGTCATACTAGATCGATGGGTATACGATGCCTAAATGATCAACTCTAGTGAGAATCTTGTGGATTGCATGTAAACATGTATCTCGTTGGCTATTTGTTCATATGATGAACAGTGTACCTAGTTTTTCTCTTACAATTAATGGCAAGTTCTTTTATTATGCGTTTTTCTATATGATAGTTAAATGTTAACATAATAGATACCCTTAGAATGTTCGCTTCCATGGGACATCAAGTACGTGACTTGAATGTGAGAGCCTATGATTTATTTGAAGCTTCATTCTTAAAAGGTCCCTGGTCGAGTATCATCATAGAAGCTAAGGGTGATGATGGTACTTGAAGACTACCACGTGCATTGACTGATGACCGGTTCTCACAGGTCATGATATTGTGATACCAAGTCATCACGTGGGTACTTGTTAGTGAACAAGTTGTACTGGACAGACCCAACCTGAGACTACTCTGTGGATTGTCATCCAATCGTGTCACGAGTAGGTCTCAATTGACGATGGTGTTGTGGTCCTTTGACCTGAAGTCACAACATTCATCAAGTGAGGAAAAAGCGTGCTTTGATTCCATCTAAAGTCTTCCTTGAGAAAGGTTGATGATAAGGGTGGTTGTTGGGCATGTTACGAATCATTTGGGTGTTTGTGTGTGAGCAGATATGGGATTTGTCCTCCTGTATGACAGGAATTGCATCCATGGGCCCTTGATGGAACTGGACTGAGAAATGCATGGCCATGCTTCGTTGAGTCAATATGTGATATTGGACTCACCATTCTCTGGAAGTCCGTCCTGGATCAAGAAACTTGGATTGAGCTATTACGAGGGTGACACGGTCCATGCCTCTAGTTCTTTCCGGATGTAAGGGACAAAGGGACAAAGACAACGCTGATACATTGGTCATAAAGGCTTATGAGTTATAAACTCTTATTGCTTGGGGAGCAATGATGCATTGCTAGATGCCGCTCATTGTTTGTGAGGTTTTTGGTTTGATACTTTCAAGATCAAGTGGGAGTCTGTTGGAGTTACCATTGTGATCTAGAAGTGGTCAAACATGTAATCTCACTGCCAACGCGATATGAGCCTGCAGGGTCGCACATAAGAGATGTGGAGAAGTTGGATGATTGACTGTGTTGGTAAAGGTTACCAATCACCGACCTGAATTGGGTTGGGCAAATGTTGCCTTGAAGGATTGGTAAGAATCGTCGACCGTGGGTCGACGAGTGTCGTCAACCCAAGTTCGGCGTGAGTCGCTGAGTGTCGTCAACCCAAGTTCGGCGTGAGTCGACGAGTGTTGTCAACCCAAGTTCGGCGTGAGTCGACGAGTGTCGTCAACCCAAGTTTGGCGTGAGTCGATGAGTGTCGTCAACCCAAGTTCGACGAGTATCATCGACCGCGGCTCGACGATCGACGAGAATCGTCGAGTATCGTCGACCGCGGGTCGACGGTCGACGAGTATGGTCCATCCTGCGTTCGGCGAGAATCGTCGAGTATTGTACTCTGATTCTCGCCGATCCTAGGTGATACTCGCCGACTGATTCTCGCTGATTCTGGGTGATACTCGCCGACTGATTCTCGCCGAATCTGCTTGATGATTCTCGCCGATCGTCGCCGATTCTCGTCGATTGATTCTCACCGATTCTGGAACCCTAAATTCTGGGTGGTCTGCGGATAGCGATATTCCTAAGTCTATTTATTTCATTGGTATAAAAGGACACTTAGGGTTTTCGGGAAAACTGGATCTTCTTTCTGATCGAATCGAAATCAACGGAAGTGTTCCGCCGTTCCGTTCGTTCCGCCGATCCTGAATCCCGCCGCCGACGGAAGTGCTCCGCCGCCGCCGTGCTCACTCTGTCGACCTCCTCCCCTCCGGCGATCGTCGCTGGTGTTGCTTTTCCTGGCGCAGACCTAGCAGTCCGTGGAATAGCAAGGTGCGGTCATCATCCTTCCCGATTATCCGTGCGACAGAAAACTCGGCGTTCTCCCGCTCATGTGGATTTCTGCAGAGACGTGGATATTATTCCACGTAGAACTCGCCACTAGCAAGAAGACGAAGCTTGGAGCATCTCCGTTGAGTTGTGACTCAACGCCACCGAGGTAATTTTTGCCTAGTTGTATGTTAACTTCTTGATTCAATTACCATGGCCCGATCCCATCTCTTTTGTGTTTTCTTGATGTTTTTATTCTTCCGCTGCATGCACAAGTGTTGTGCCATCCTCATAGAGAAACCCAACACTGGGTACATCCACTTTCCCACTTCGCCTATCTAGTAGTGTACTAGATTCGGCCTAACTTCTCTACTTCTCCTCAGATACTCAGATCTTACAACTCAGAACCCCAAACAGGTTCCTACAACTCAGAGTGATCCCACTCCTACAACTCAGGCACCAAGCCCTACCACTCAGTCTTCAACAAGACCTACACTTAGGCACAACAGCCCTACCTCAGCCTTCAACAAGGCCTACACTCAGAGAAATGATTCTCCTACACTCAGGCTCACAGGCCCTACCTCAGCCTTTATAGATTTAGGATTACAACTCAGATCTATACAATATCCTACAGAAATTAGAAAATACAAAGTATATAACCACAACTCTTGATAGAGAGAGATGAGTTGACTGGCTTCTTGATGAGTTCTTGGAAGAACTTGGCAGAGATCAACCTCCCTTGGCTTTCTTCAAAGCTTCTTGAATTAGAACACAGTAGGGTTGTATCTCTATGCAGATGATCTTCATTCAACTGCTGACTTGATATTCTGATTTCAATCTGAATCTTCCTTATCAGCCTGGTTCAACAGCTAGACTTCTTAGAAGGAGCTCTCTCTCTCCAACTTCTTAGATCTTCACTTGAAGGTCTTCTTCTTGTTGTGTTGTTTTTCACTTCATTGATTTCACCTTTTTATTCTGTTGAAGGAATAAGCCTTTATATAAGCTTTCTTCATGGTGACCGGCTGATCCGGTTTCTAACAATCTTCTGACATCTCTGACAGTAGCAGTTGACCGGTTGAAATGGCAGTTGTCAAGTCATCCAGTCACTTCTTGAAATCTCTATCACTGTTTGAAAGTGTCGAGACAGATAGTCTTTATGTGTCGACACAAATAGACCAAGTGTCGATACAAGTAGACTAAGTGTCGACACTAGCCTTCATGGTGTTGACACAACTCCTTGTGTTTTTGCAACTGCTTCTCGACACTGCTCCTTCAGAATGTGTTGACACTGATCCTATGTGTCGACACAAGTCTTCTTCTTTAATACTTAGTTGAATTCTGCTAAGTGTCGACACAACTCCTTTGTATCGACACATCATCTTGTGTTGAAACTTGCTAAGTATCGACGCATCTTCTTTGTGTCGACACATTCTTCATGTGTTGAGACTTTGCTGAGGGTCGACACATCTCCTTTGTGTCGACACTTGTACTTAAACTTTGTTGAAGTTTGCTGAGTGTCGACACAGCCTCCTAGTGTCGACACATTCTGTTGTCGACACAGTTTCTTTGGGTGTTGACACTACTTCTAAGTGTCGACACTGATTATGTAGACAATTCTTCATTGTGTGTCGACACTGCCTGTATGTGTCGACACTTTCCTCCTGGTGTCGACTCTGCCTTCCTGCTGTCGACACAATTACTCCAAGTATCGACACAGCTCCTCTAGGTGTCGACACAAGCCTTCTTAAGTGTCGACACTTTTCTTCTAGGTGTCGACACATGGACTTATAAACTTTTATGCTTTCCCTGCAATTACTTAACCCGCACAAATAAACTCAAAACACATCAAATACATCTTGATGTATATCATTGAGTAGGGTGAGGCTTCTTCAAATCAGGTACATATATTCCAATGTACCCAACACAGGAATTCAGGACACTACAGGGGAATCGTACATTTTACTCACGCATGGGCGCTGCCGCCCGTGCGTGAACAAAGCGCACGATTAACCATAGAAAGGAACAAACTAGAAAGTTACATGAAAACCATGTGTTTCCTTCACGCACGGTTATGACAAAACCATGCGTCAACCGTGCGTGAGGATGGTCGAACTCAGCTCAACGAATTTCATCGAGCTCAATTCAACGATCTTCCAGCTGAACAAAACGCACGATCGGGCACAAACCGTGCGCGAATAAAATGCATGACCGTACATTTTCCTCAAAACAGAATTCCTGCCTTGGGGAAAACGCACCACCTGCACAACAAAACTAAAACTGGAGCACAAGCTCCGAACAATAAACATACAATAAAGAAAACAGCAAGAATGAGCCATGAGGAGCTCCATGTGCTTACCTCCAATAACAGAATGTGCAAATGCACACCCTTGGGCCAAAACAGTGCACAAAATAGTCAAGTGAAAATCTAAACAAAAATATAACTTTTCCAATTGAAAAAGTAGTGCACATGCAATATAATAAGCCCAGATGAGTCTAAAACCCCTAAAAATATTGGACTCATCAGTGTCTATGACATCTTCTTTGAATTTGCCAACTTCTTCACATGTCTTGAAGTTGCGTTGTTGAGCTTTCTTTTCTAATTGAATCTGGTTGTTAGCTAGAGTGACAGAATGATCCATTACCTCTCCAATACTGGTAATGGTGTGGTCTATAGATTTACTTCCAAGTTGTAAGAGCCTTTTGAACTCATCAGTATTGCTCTAGATTTCTACAAATACTCGACTCATTTCCTTTTCCAAGGCAGATACCTTGTTAGTGACAGCTTGAATGGAGGTATCAAAGTACTTTCTTTGCTCAGCCAGCATAGCTTCTATTTTACTCAAGACAGTATCTTCAGGAATGACTTTAGTTTGAGGAGGTGGAGGAGGTTGAATTGGAGCTGTCCAGGGAACTATTTCATCAATGAGAGAAGTAGATGTAGAAATTTATTTTCTTCTAGCACTAGTTATTTCATCTTCAGCATCACCACCTAAAAAAGTGGGAATGTTAAAGTGTAGGCTTGGGAGAGGAGGTTCAGCAGCTTCAGGAGGTACTTCTTCTTCAGTATCAAAAATAGAGACTACCTCTTCATCTTGCACATCCTCAACGGGAGAATGGGGCGGAGATGGCTCTGGTTCAGATGGTTTTTCTGGTTAAGGAGAATTTTCTTGTGGATATGGATTTTCTTCAGGCAGAGGGGATAGAGGCTCTTTAGAGGTGAGTTCCTCTATCATCTTGTCAATGTCATCTGCTATAGACAGAATTTGATCATTTACTTGGGCATCAGTTAGAATTTCTGAATCAGGCAGATCTGCAGCAATAAATCCTGAGTTATCTTCTTGGAGAGAAGTGTTCTTAGCAGCAGCATATGGAGTTGTATCTTCTTCTAAAACTATATGTACAACAGCATGTGAAGTTGTGACTTGGGCTTGAATAACTGTATGCACTCTGGCTGGAGTTTGAATTTGAGTAGACTGCACTTTCATAGATAGAGCAGGATCCCCCTCAATAATTGGATTAGCTGTGTCAGCTATTTGATGAGAGAAGGGAGATGGAGTCCTGACTTCATTTTCATCTATCCTTGGGGCTTGGTCTAGTTTCTGAAGTTTAATTTCTCATCTCTGGATGGAGGTTATTGAAACCTTTTTTATGTGATGAAGGGTCATGCCCTTATCCCAGATAAAAACATCTGGCCTCCACTTATTTAGATAAAGAGATAAAATTCTACCATAGTTGGGCCTTTTTATTCTTGCCTTTATCTTGTCAAAAATCATCATCCCCCACTGAAACTTCTTTCTACAGATTACTGCAGTCATCATGTCAAAACATTCAGTGGTGATGTAGCTAATGGAACTGGTGCGGCAGAGAAGGACTTTTCCCAGAATATCGGCAAGAAATTTGCTCTCTGCATTTATGTGCTGGAAGCGAAGTGTGACGGTGGAGTCAGCAAGGCCGCAGAAGCCGCAGAAGCCGTAAGCCCTTTCATTGTCCATACTTATTAAATCATCTTCCTCGTCAATCACTGGAAGTTGCAGAAACTGAGAAACAGAGGTAGAAGTCATCCTGACCTTGATGTCCTGAACCATGGTTTTCAGAACCTTGCCATTCCGCTTGATCCTGACATTCTAGAAGAATTCTTCTACATCAGAAATAAGAACTCTGCAAGGATGTTGAAGAAAAAAAGACAGTACGGTGGTGTCGATCAGTATAAGAACATTTCGAAACATTGAAGGTCATATTTATTGAGCTATATTTATTGGGTGATATTTCATTGGCCCTTCTCTAGAGCATTCCTTGTTGAGCATACCAAGTTCTGTTTTGAAGAACAAGTACTTGGCCTCATCTAGGGGCTTCGTGAAGATGTCTGCAACCTGCAGCCTCACCCGCCGACCGTTTCTACGTCCACCAATACCGTCGTGGTCATGTTTTGCAGCCGATGCCCTTCCACCGCCTGGATGTCACGTCAGTTGGAACCTCCATGTTAGTTGGAACATACTGGAGGTTGATGTCTCCATGCTCCACATGCTCCCTGATGAAATGGTATCTCAGCTTTATGTACTTTGTCCGGCTGTGAGAGACTGGGTTGTTGGGAATAGCAATTGCACTGGAGGAGTCACAAAATAGTTGGATGTCCTTGACCTTCAAGTTTAGTCTTCAAGTTGATTCTTGATCCAGAGTAATTGTGCACAATAATTGCCGACAGAAATATATTCTTACTCGGCCGTTGAGATTGCGACATAATTTTGCTTCTTGCTGCTCTATGAGATGAGTCTCCTTCCAAGGAATTGACAAGTCTCGGAAGTACTCTTTCTATCATCTTTACTACCTATAAAATCTGCATATGAAAATCCAATTAGCTCGCTATCATTACTTCTTGGGTACCATAAGTCAAGATTTGGTTTGCCCTTAAGGTATCTCAAAATCCTCTTTGCAGCAGTGTAACAAGATATCTTAGAGTTCACCTGATATCTAGCGCACACACATGTTGAAAACATGATATCTGGCCTACTAGCAGTAAGGTAGAGCAAGGATCCAATTATGCTTCTTTACTTGGTTTCATCAAAAGGTTCCCCTTCCTCATCCTTGTCTAGAGAAATAGCTGAACCCATTGGAGTCCTCATAGAGGTTGCACTCTCCATTCTGAATTTCTTAATCAACTCTTTGGTGAACTTCATCTGAGAGATGAAAATTCCATCCTCAGACTGTTTCACCTGAAATCTTAAGAAATACTTCAGCTCCCCCATATTGCTCATTTCAAACTTCCCTTGCATAAGTTTGGAAAACTTCTTATAAAGGTTGTCATCAGTAGAGCCAAAGATGATGTCATCGACATAAATTTGCACTAGCAAAATCTTGTCTTTTACTTCCCTAAGAAATAAAGTTTTGTCTATTTTTTTCCTTGTGAACTTATTCTTAAGAAGAAAGTTAGACAGCATATCATACCAAGCTCGTGGAGCTTGTTTCAAACTATATAGTGCCTTAAATAATAAGTAAACAAAATCAGGATGTTCAGGATCAATGAAACCTGGAGGTTGTTCCACATACACTTCTACCTTTATGTTACCATTAAGGGAAGCTGACTTCACGTCCATTTGGTAGATAGTGAAGTCTTTGAGTGCAGCATATGCTAGTAACAACCAGATTGCCACAAGTTTTGCCACTGAAGCATATATCTGATCGAAGTCGATTCCTTCTTCTTGTCTGTACCCTTTGGAGAAGATTCTGGCTTTGTTCTTGATTATTGTTCAATCTTCGTCCATCTTGTTCCGGTAGACCCATTTTGTTTCAATCACATTCTTTCCTTTGGGTCTTGGCACAAGCTTCCAGACTCTACAACATTTGAATTAATTTAGTTGTTCTTCCATTGCCATTATCCAAGATGTGTCCTTATTTTCTTCCTCAAACTTCTTTGGTTCAACCTGCGATAGAAAACTCAAATACAAAATCTCATTAGTTGTACCTTTACGAGTTTTGACACCATCATGAGGGTCTCCTATGATTTGATCAATTGGGCAATCCTTCAAGTGTCTAAGCTCTAAAGTCCTTGCATTTGGAGCTTCCTCTACCACTAGAGTTACTTCATCAGCTTGAATGACATCTTCATCATGGTGATCAACCTCTCTAATTGGGGTTGGAGTGGTGATCTTGATGAACTCTTGACCTTTTTCCTTAACTAGCTCATCCAAGCTTAATTCCCTTAGTCTTGAACCTGCATCTTCAACAAACACACTAGAAGAGCTGCTTTGTAGCAAGCTCGTCTCATCAAATACAACATTTATAGATTCTCCTACGACCATGGTTTTCTTGTTAAAAATCCTATATGCCTTACTATGGCTATTATATCCTATGAAAATACCTTCAAAACTCTTATCACTGAACTTAGTGATGTGATACTTCCCATCGTTAAGTACGAATAATTTACTACCAAAGATTCTAAAATATGAAATAGTTGGTTTCCTGCCCTTTAGTAGTTCTTAAGGTGTTTTATCATGGTTCTTATTTATGAGTGCTCTATTTTGCACGTGACAAGCAGTGTTGACGACTTCAGCCCAGAAGTATTCTGGTAGAGTGGCATCACTCAACATGGTTCTGCAGGCCTTTATGAGTGTTCTATTCCTTCTTTTAGTGACTCCGTTCCATTAAGGAGTATGAGGAGAGGAAAACTTATGAAAGATACCCAGGGTTTCACAGAATTCTATCATTGCCCCAGACTTGAACTCTGTTCCATTGTCACTTCTGATTTTAACTACTGAACAGTTGTATTTATTATGGATCTGCCTGACAAAATTAGTGAAGACATCAAAAGTATCTGACGTGTGTTTTAGAAAGAACACCCATGCAAAATAAGAGCAGTCATCTATAATATCCAGTGTATAATCCTTACCTCCCAAGCTTCTAATTTGCAGGGGACCGAACAAGTCCATATAAAGTAGGTGTAAACACCTGTTAGAGTCTTTGCCAATAATACTATTAATGGTAGCCCTTGCTTGCTTTCCTTTTATGCATGCGTGACAAGGTCTATCTTTAACTCACTTAATGTTGGGTGCATCACGTACTAAATTAAGAGAAAAAAATTATTAATAGTTTTGTAATTTATATATGCTAATCTCTTGTTCCATTGATCACTAAGAGATGCACTATCTTTTTCTAAAAAACACACTGGTGTAGAAGAGTCTATGCAAATAAAATTCAGACAAAATATATCTCTACTACGAGTTCCTGATAGAATCATTTTCAAGTTATCTATCGATTTTATCAAGCACTTGTTTGCATGAAATTCTACTATCTATCCTTTATCACAGAGTTGTCATATGCTTATATGATTATGTTATAATCCTTCAACATAAGCTACGTCTGAGAAGTATACACTACTGTCAATGATCATAACGTAGCCTTTTGTGATTCCCCTGTCAGAACCTCCAAAGATAACCTTTGGCCCGTTCACAATTGGAGAGTACTTTTGAAGTAGGTTTCTAGTCCCGGTCATGCGCCGAGAGCATCCACTATCCAAATACCAGATACGCGTTTTGTTGGCCTTTGGACATTCCTGCAAAAATAGAATCTGTTTACCTTAGGAACCCAAACGCGTTTGGGTCCTTGGTTATTTGTCAGCCTGCTCCCCCTAGGATTGTTAACTTTATGAGTGGTCTGCCTCGCATGATTAACTAGAGGAGTTTTAAAACTTCTGGGATTAAACCAGCAATCTACGGCAAAGTGACCAACTTTACCGCAACACCAACAGTCAAACCTGTTGTACCTTTTCCAAGTCTCTTGCTTTACCTTTTGAACGTGTGGTCTTGTAGGGGTGGCTGATCTGAAGGTAGAAGCCTCATGATGATGACATTCACAAGCCTTTTTAACCTCCTTTTCCTTGGGTACAATTGGCTTGGCCTTTGGTTCCTTCTTCATATTATGGCCATGAACGTATGGACTATAGTATTTTATTGATATTTCCTCATAAGGTGCCTTGAAGACACTTTAACAAAAGTTTCGGGGATGAGTCTATCCTTGGTATCGTGACTTAGGCTCTTCATAAGTAGCCCTGGCAAAATGACCGTAGGATGAATCAAAATCAAACTCGTTTGTTGGGAAGATGACCTTATTAAATGACGTTTGATCTAGAGGAGCCTTTCCCTTTTCCTTGGCTAAAGCTTTCTTGGCGACCTTATTCTTTCTTTGAGGTTTATTCCTCCTAGAAGATTTACTAGGAGTAGACTGATGGCCTAAGCCAGCTCCTTTGGCCTTAACGGAGAATTCAACAATAAATGGAAGGACTCTCTTGGGCTTGGAGAAACTTTCATCCAGTTTCTTTACAGCGACAAGTTGTTCTTCCAATTCCTTAATGATTTTCTCTTGCAGGTTAAGGTGCTTGAGTGCTTTATTGTATTCTTCAATTGCGGCATGGAATTCGTCTCTGAGTGAGTCAGTCTTTGCGACTTCCTCTTTCAGAGTGCTCTCCTCAGCCTTGAGAGATTTGATCTCCTTGGCCTGAGTTCTAGCGACTCTTCGACATTTGTCGTAAGCCTTGATTAATTCCTTGTATTGAGTCATGAGTTCAAACTCATCATCAGAAGAGCAGTCCTCATGATCATGGTCTGAAGCATCAGATTCTGAGAGAGAGGTGTGAGAGTTTACCTTCCTAGTGTATTGGGGTTCTTCTTCCTCATCTGTTTGTGCCATCAGCCTAAAGTAGGATTCCTCTTCCTCACTTGACTCAGATGAGTCAGAGTCACTGAGAGTCTTGGCCTTCTTGGCTACTAGGCTTCTTTCAGATTTCTTTTTACTGTAAGAGGACTTCTTCTCTTCTCTTCTTCCACCTTCTTTCTTCCTGTGCGGGCAATCAGCGATTACGTGCCCTGGCTTATTATAATAATAACAAACGATGTCAGATGAAGTATGTTTGTTCGATGTAAAGTTATACCTGTCATTGCTACTTGAGCCTTTCTTATGACGATCACCATCGTGTGGTGATTTTCTGGAGGAAAAGTCTTTGACTTTCCATTTCTTCTTCCTACTTAGAAACTTTTTGAACTGTCTAGAGAGTAGGGAGAACTCTCCATCTGATAGTTCTGAGCCCGAGGTGCTCGGCTCCGAGTCTTCTTCTTAACTTTATTCCTGTGTAGGAGTAGATGATGTAGCTTTAACCTTCCTTGAGTTGTCTGTCTTTAGTGCGACAAAATTATCCTTCGATGAGGATCTTCTCCCCTCTTCTTCATCTTTTCTTGTATTTATTTGAAGCTCACATGACATCAGCTTCCCGAAGAGGTTCTGAGGATCAGTATCAGCTAGATTTCCAAACTCCCTTATGACACATATCTTGTTGTCTCATTCTTTTGTTAAGTATCTTAGGAGCTTATCATTTAATTCTCCGTTGGTGAAGACTCGGCCATAGTTCCTTAGGCCATTGACGATCTTGAAGAAATTTTCCAAAGTATCTGCTATGTTGTCTTTGGGGCCTTGCCTGAAGGCCTCATACTTCTGGTTCAAAAGGGATCTTCTATCATCCCTCACTTCTTTGGTGCCTTCCATCAACACGATCAGTGACTACCACATTTCTTTGGCAGATTTACAGTGAATGAGATTTTGTAGCATATAATCATCGACTACACTTGCGATAATATTTTTAGCCTTCTTGTCTAGAGAGACAAGTGCAATCTCATCCTTATCTAGATCCATCAGCCTCTTTGGTACTTGCTTTGTAGAATCAATAGTGGAGTCCGTCATAGGAATGTAGGGGCCTTCTTCCACTATCATGAAGATCCTTGGATCCACTGCTTTCATGAAGAACTTCACCCTTTCTTTCCATATGGGGAAGTTTGCCTTAGTGCATATGGGAATCTTAGCAAAATCCTTGACTCTGTCCATGCTTGTATACTCTTAAGACAACTAGGGGTAGATCTGTTTAAGGTGTTAACCCTTTGATGAACAACCTCCCTCTGATTCCAATTGAAAATGTTTAGTTGTCTACCTAAATCACCTAGAGGGGGTGAATATGTGAGTTCTGCATCTTTTGCAGAATAAAAATTGTACGAGTGATGCACAGAAAATAAACAAGCAAATCACAAACGACACCAAAAATTATAGTGGTTCCCCAACCTTGGGTACATCCATTCTCTACCTCACCGATCTAGCAATACACTAGACTCGGCTACTTTACTATTCTCTCGGATTGAAAACAATCCTATAACTCCTAACAAAGTTCCTACAATCTTGGAGTAAAACACTCCTACAACAACTCGAAGAATAACTCCTAGAATCTCAGAGAATAACTCCTACAAGAATAAAATGATTTTAAATTGAAATACACAAACTTGTCTTCACAGATCTGACTGAATCTCGGCTTCTTCCTTCTTGAAAAGTTGTAAGGCTATATCAGAAAAATCGAGGAAGAAATCGGAGAACTCTTCGATCTGACGACATTGGAATCACCACAATCAAGGAGAAGATTTGCAGATGTCGAAAAGCTTGATTGATTGAATCCATCTTGTCTGAATCACTGGATCGAGAAGTTTGACAAAGAAGAAAGCGTCTAGCAGCGGCAGCGGTACTTCCCGATTTGGAATCTTGAAAATGATTCTGAATACTTGAAAATTCTTCTTCTAGGATTTGTCGATTCTGACATGACCTTTTATAGGTCTTACATAACAATCCAATTACATTAATTACCATCCACATGGACCAATCAGGATTTAATCAATTTTGAAATCAAAACGCACCAAACACTTAAGAAAATTTAGAATCAAAACCCATTTCTCGAGAGAGATAATAACTACTCGAGTATAGGTTCTGTTTCTCGAGAAAGGAAGTAAGATTCCAAACAAGAATCACTTAAGGAAAATGTAGAGGATGAATTTTGGTTTCTCGAGAATGAATATACTTACTCGAGAAAAATAGATTTCTGTTACTTGAGAAAAACTCTTCTGTTGCTCGAGAACAAGAAAGTATCTCGAGAAACAATTTTTATTACTCAAGAAAAGTTTTATGTTACTCGAGAAAAGCTTTATGTTACTCGAGAAAAGCTTTATGTTACTCGAGAAAAGATTTCTGTTACTCGAGAACTATTCTTGGCCTTCTCAAGAAAAATCTTCGACTATCTCGAGAAAAGGACTTAAAAAAATACCGAGTAAAATTTTAAAGATACTTGAGAATGAATCGATACCTACTCGAGTAATGCATGGCTTTCTCGAGAACTACACTAGACTTTCTCGAGAACAGCTTCTTGTACTCGAGTATCTGACTTAGCTAACTCGAGTAAAACTTTAATCTTGCTCGAGTAATAATTGAAGTTTCTCGAGTAAAACACTTAGAAAAATTCAGTGAACTGAAAAGTGATTTTCTTCTAGGAAGCCAGCAATCAACCTTTCTCTCATGACTTTAGTACTTGATAAGAAGTGTGTCCCAATAGAGAGGTTACACATGAGTCAACACCATGGATCACACATTAAGAGATTACATTATATGATCCTGTGTTTGGTGACCCATTGTAAACTGACATAGGTCTACACTTGGCAATTATAACCTACAAGCACTCAAGTTGAAAAGACATCAAATACAAACTTAATTCATCTTAGTTCAAGGGTGACTTCATACCAATCTAGGTTATTGTGGATACAATACCCAACAAATCGTATGATATTTTCAATGTAAAGATTTGCTAGCTTTTCTACTGAATCTTCCTTCCTATTCAAAATGAAGTGCGACACTTTCGTTAAACGATCACCCAAATGGCGTCGTTCCCTTCTTTGATATCGACAAGCCGTGCACGAAATCCATAGATATGTTGTCGAACTTCCATTTCGGTATAGGCAAAGACTTCAAAAATCTACCGGGCTTCTGACTTTCGGCCTTAACTAAGGCACATGTCTGATACTTCGCCACATACAGTGCTATGTCTTTCTTCAATCCTGACCACCAGAACAACTTTTTCATGTACTTGAACATCTTTGTGCTCCCGGGTGGATTGAATACTTCATGAAATGTGTCTCGTACATCAACTCCTCCTGCAATTTGCCCACATTTGTACGACACTTTCGTTGAAGTGTTGAGCATTGGAAAGGAGAAATGGAAGCTTATTCCAAAGGACTATTCGCCTAAAAAGGTCTGATCACAATGTGTTTTCCATATGTGTGCTTTGTTTTTCTAATTCAAATGTATTCCTTAATTTAGTATTTTTTTCGTTTTCAGTATCCCATTTAGACCAACTTATGTGCCATGGAAGAATTGCATGATCTTGTTCAATCTAATGTTTGTGATCGAACAAGAACCAAAGAAACATCTATAATTGAAATTTTTAACAAGGTGATCTATATTTTTTTAAGATTCTCATATTGCAATTTGGATATAGCTTCCTCTATAAAGTCAAGTTAAATCCATAGCCTACTGAATTGTCTTCATCTCGGCGCACCGTATTCAGCCTATGTTATATGTAAATTATATGTTATATGTAAATTAACATATATGTACAAGCATGTTCATGATGCAAATTATATGTTATATGTACAAGCATATGTCATTTATTGATCTTGTTTGTTTAACCTGCAAAAAGTAGTTATTGATCTTGGACACTTACCAGGTATGTTTCAATTCAGAGTTAATTTGAGCTAATTTACAGTAGTTGATTTAAATCAAATTATATCAATCACATTTTTGCGATTTATAATAAGATTTGCTTAAGTTGCTATGAATCTTTAGATGTGTTTTTTCCCTTGAGCTATTTTATAAAACTTCATATGAATATTTTTGCCATTTATGATAAGCAAATCTATATCAATCAAATATTTTGAGCATTGTGGTTGTCTTTACTTTTTACCTAGTCAAACTTAAAATTATGAATGGGTCCTCCTATTTTGAAGTTCTTATTGACCGAGTGTTTAGGTTCAAATACAAATACTAGGATTTAAAATACACGCATTCATGAAGATAGTATTTGTTGGTTGAAATTCATTGAACTTATATGTACAACCTGCACTGGCATTTGATTGAAATTCATTGATCTTATTTATACAAATAGAATAAAAAAAATTAAAAATTAAGCAAGAAAACATATAACACAAACTTATAAGGTGTCAATTAGAGCATCAAGTGTTCTTCTGCGGGATTTTGAATGATGGTGTTCTTCTTCGAACGGACTTCGCCTAGATGCGGGTGCAACCCGCCTAGATGCGGGTGCAACCCGCCTGGATGTGGGTGACGTCCCCCTGGATCCTGGCGAAGCCGGCCTGGATGCGGGCGAAGCCGGCCTGGATGCGGGTGCAGCCCGCCTGGATGCGGGTGCAGCCCGCCTGGATGCGGGTGCAGCCCGCCTGGATGCGGGTGCAGCCCGCCTGGATGCGGGTGCAGCCCTCCTGGATGCGAGTGAAGTCCCCCTGCATGCTGGCGAAGCCCACCTGGATGCGGGTGCATCCAGCTTGGATGCGGGTGAAGTCCCCCTGCATGCTGGCAAAGCCTGCCTGGATGCGGGAGAAGCCCGCTTGGTTGTCAAACGGGTGAAACCCGCTTGGTTCAGGCTGCAGCCCGCCTGGATGCGGGTGCAGTCCGCCTGGTTACGAACAAAGCCTGTAGCGACGCATCGAGAACGGGTGAAGCCCGTGTGTGTGTGTGTGTGTGTGTGTGTGTGTGTGTGATGCGGGTGGCATGCGGCCAGCACGAGCACGCGACCAGGCTGAAGGGACCCAAGCGGTTGCGCTAAAATGTGCGAAAAAGCACAACCGGCCCAAACACGCACACACGCACCCTCATAAGTGGCATGCGAACATGGGTGGCAATGGCGCACTGCCCCATGCGAGTGCACGTGCGTCGGCGGCCGGTACCATTTCCAGTCCCCGCCGCCTCCACCGGCCTTCGCCAGCCACCGCTATCGTAGGGCACCCTACCCGGGCCACCTAGACAGCCCGTGGGGCACTCTCGTCATTTCGCTAAAATTGGTGATTTAGGTGACCGATGCGGAGCGACGTCATTCACTAGCACCAATTCTGCCCTGGCAGAATTACTGACGTATTTCTCCAGAAAACTATAAATAGGCCCCCAGACCTTCATTTGAAGACAAGCAACTCCAGAGGCTAGGGAGAGCTCACAGGTTTTTCGGCGAGCTCGCAGGACTTAAATCGATCCTCCGCTTGGAATTCGCTCCGCTCCCTCTCTAGCGCAAAGGAATCTCAAAAGTTTCCAAGGTATGGCATTCTTCTCAGCAGGAGCTCTTCCATCGAGCTGCAGGCTCCTCAGAATTAGAGATTTTCCCTCCATGAGCGCTTCTATCGAGCCTCTAGGGACTTAGTTTCTTTTCTTTTATTTTCATACTATGTAGTTGTAACATAGCGGTGAACTGTCACTCTCCGAGAAAACTATCAACTCTTATAAATTCAAATGAAATAGTAGATCGATTTTGACCCGACATAGATACGGTCACGTGATTTTTCACAATTTCCATATTTTCCACAGTAAAAGAAAAGTTTTTGTCATTTGTTGTTGCTTTTCATTGACTGTTTGCGCATCCAGTCCGATTCCGAGATAAAGCGGTCTGATTCTCCAGGCACGGGAAAAACCAGATGACCGGCAACAATTCTAAATATATGTAAAAAAAAGAACAATTAATATAATAGAAAAGCACACCACTCCATGTGATTAATATAGGATACATCATTACATCATCATGATTATTGTTACATCAAAAAGTGAAATAGAGCACACACATGCATGCATACAGGAACTAACTCGGACTGCGTAGATCGAGAGGCAAGCTGCTGTAGAATTGATGCTTGCTTTATTAATACGGAGTGCTGCATGGCATGCAAACATTAAAGGCCACCGCCATGAGAAGCTCCAAAAAATCCAGAAGCTCCAAAATGTCTAACTCTATGGTGATAGCCAGCAATTGCCGAGCATGTGACATCGGGTGCCTGAGGAGGCTGTCTCAAAGCGCAAAATATACATTCGCAGCTGCTTATGACATCCTTGCAGTAGGAATCGAACAAAAAACAGGTAGAATAATAAGCTTCTCGAATGGCCACGCAAGAGGCCTCGCATCCCTCAGAAAAACATAAATGGAGAGGCCAGTAATAATGAATGCAGTCTGCCATATCTGTATGTGTCTTAACAAAATCAGGTAGTATGCGGGGGGGCGAGGGACGACTTGCCATGTTTTTTTTTGGGGACCCCATGCCAGGAAATTTCTTATTTGGGTACCACATGCCAAGTTTTTTTTTTGGCGGCGGACTTTTTGGTTTTAGAGGAGCTTGTGCTGTCACTTCAAAAGAACACAACAACACATCGTTATTATCATCAGTGCCCAAACTAAATGCACTCATCAGTACCCAAATTAAATGAACTCATCAGTGCCCAAATTAAATGCACGGGGAGTTGAAATATAAATATATGGATAATACCTAAAAATCACAAAAAATCGACCCCACATACAATAAAATAAGGCGAAATAATCTGATCCGTACTTTTTTGTGTGTTTTAGATGAGTGAAAAAGGTCAAATAATATATTTTATTATGTATGGAGTTCACTTTTTATGGCTTTTAGGTATACTTTAGATATGTGTAGTTCCGTCCTATAAATATATATGCTCCATTTGGGAGGACTTATTTTCGTCGGTGAAGCAGTAATTATTATCAAGTCTGGTTCATGCGTTCTTAACCGCTTGACCGGTGAAAGTAAGCCCTGCCAAACAGAACCATAAATAAAAAATGTATATCATAATATTTATATTATATAGTTGAATAATATATAATTTTACCGAATATTGTAAATTGATATATATATATATATAATAACTTTTATCTATAATAAAATGTTACGGATATATACACGAGATAAAATACTATGGCCTGGAGACTGCATGAGTCGTCGACCGCTGGTTAAAATACTACGGACTGGGGGTTGGAAGCGGCGAGCACGAGCCTAGTGAGGGGCGAGCCATTCGTGACAGCCTAACGGGAGCGATGTTGCGCTCCATGCTCTTAGTTGGGGCTTCGCCCGCATCCAGGCGGGCTCCGCCCGCAAGAAACATGGGCTTCACACGTACTCGCTGCTCTCAAGTGTGGCACTACCCGGTCTCAATAATTCTCCGATCCAAGGTCGCTCTGGTCACTTGTGTCCCGTCCCCCGGCGCATTGTATTTTAGTATTTATTAATATTAATTTATTATTTATTTATGATCGTTTAATTATTTCTTATTTTTCTATATAATATATAATTATCAATATTTATTTACAAACACTATAATTATTAAAATTATTATTTCAGTTTTTTTGTTAAATTAAAATTTTATTTTTATTTATTATTAAATTAATATTTATTAATATTAAAAAAACCAAATTGCCTTAGGGTTTTTAATTTTTATAATTATTAATATTTATTATTATTATTGAAAAACAAAAAAAATTTAAAAAAACCTATCGCGACTCACGGTGGAGACCACTGCCGCCGGCAGGCTGACTGGCCCCTACCGCCAAGATCGCCGCGACCCGACAACCGCATCGGTGGACATCTGGTGACGGTCCGACGGGGCCACCACCGGCTGTGTCCCTGTCTGACCACCGCCAGATGCCCTCCCGGTCAGCCCATTGGTGGCCCACCGCAATAGTGAACCGACTGGGACAGTGCCTCACCGCAAAACTCTCGTTGCTCGTACACCCCCAGAGCACCATATAAAATCGAGTGGTTATCGATGTGCAACGCTCGGGGTTCTACGTGCAGCGAGCGTGTCGTAATGTCGAGCATTATCGTGATTGTGATACTGTTGTTGGCACAACGGAGGCCATGTTGTGTGTGTGTTGAAGCCATAAATCACCAAAAGTATCCTTGGGAGAAAGATAGAGACTAATCACCTAAGCTTTGGAGAAGCATTAAGAGCATTGCAACTGCAACCATTCGTCGGGAAAACTCCATGCCTAAATGTAATCAAGATGTAACGCTAGAGCCTATAGATTATGTTGTTGAAGAAACATAATTAGGGATGTAATCTCTTATCAATCTAACCTCATTTATATATACATGGATTATAAAGAAAAGAAAGACTCATTTTTGTTTTGCTTGCCTCAATTTTTATTTTTATTAAATGATTCTTTCAAATTATCATTTTTTATATTGCAACGTTAGAAAATACAAATTAATCAGATTATATTTAAATATTCGGACTCTTGAAAATCTTTACATTGATTATAAATTTGTATGTATATATCTATATATATAGAGAGATATATATAGATATATTTCTAAACCAAAGAAAGATTAGTTATTATTTTGCTTGCCTTAATTATTATTATTATTTTTGAATGCTTCTTTCAAATTTGTCCCTAGCATTATAATTTTTCTGTAGAATTATCACTTTTTAATATTTTACGGTTAGAAAATACTAATTAATACAAGACTAGATCAGGCTTTACTTAAATATTTAGATTCTTGAAAAAATTTCAATGATTATAAATTTGTCCATATTTCTAAAAGAGCGTTGTTAATAACACACATATTTACGATATTACGACACCCAAAATCCAAATAATACCCCGTATTTTAAATGCAAGATCCGGTCTTATGAGCACACCCGGCCTCTCACGCATCTTTCATTCCCCGCAAACCATAAAACAACGATCATTTCCTCCCCCCCACCCCGAAAACTGCTCGCCGCCCATTCCGACAGACAACGTCCCCGCTACTCGCCGCTCGGAAGCTGCTCGTCGCCCATTCCGACGGACGGCGTCCCCGCTGCTCGTCGCCCGAAAGCCTCGCCGCCCATTCCGACGAACGAAGCCCTCGCTGCTCACAGCTCGGATGCCGCTCGTCGCCCATTCCAACAGACGACGTCCCTGCTGCTCGCCCGACAGGTATATTCCGAGTTTGTGCTCGCCCTCTTACAATCTTTCTGCCTGATGTTGCTTCTCCTACAGGTCATCCTAAACCACGTCGGAGCTTGGCATGAAACTCTAACTTCATAGAAATTTCTGAAATCTTCTCCGCCTCTTGCAAGTTTTCAGATTGTTCAAGTTGGTGTGCTAATAAAAAGTTGGGTTGCAAATAAAATTTCGTGGTGTGCCGATATCGATGGTGTGGTAGTATCCATAATAGATTTGCTCCTAACAACACTCATGCAAAATTATATATATCTTTAACTATATTAAAGATGTAGTTTGAACCCTCCAAAATTAATTTAGATCATCTAATATATGTGAAGTCTTCCATCATAGCCATTCAAATACCTTTAATTTGAATGATGAGAGGGAGTATTACTAGGTCGCCGACACCTACATAGGATAGGGATAGAGAGAAATTGATTTTTAAATATAAATGGGTATTTTTTTATAAAATAAAAATCGGAATATTGAAATATATTTGTTTACGAACATTTTAAGTACTCATATGTATATGTTGCGGGCGCAGCCCGCCTTATGTTGGTGCAGTCCATAGTGATGCATCAAGCACAGGAAAAACTCGTGCGGAGGCGGGCGAAGCCCTCCTGGATGCGGCCATGTTGTGTGTGTGTGTGTTGAAGCCATAAAATCACCAAAAGTATCCTTGGGAGAAAGATAGAGACTAATCACCTAAGCTTTGGAGAAGCATTAAGAGCATTGCAACTGCAACCATTCGTCGGGAGAACTCCATGACTAAATGTAATCAAGATGTAACGCTAGCGCCTAGAGATTATGTTGTTGAAGAAACATAATTAGGGATGCGGTCTCTTATCAATCTAACCTCATTTATATATACATGGATTATAAAGAAAAGAAAGACTCATTCTTGTTTTGCTTGCCTCAATTTTTATTTTTATTGAATGATTCTTTCAAATTATCATTTTTATATTACAACGTTAGAAAATACAAATTAATCAGACTTTATTTAAATATTTGGACTCTTGAAAAACTTTTCATTGATTTTAAATATATATATATATATATAATTCTAAACCAAAGAAAGATTCGTTATTATTTTGCTTGCCTTAATTATTATTATTATTTTTGAACACTTCTTTCAAATTTGTCCTTAGCATTATAATTTTTCGGTAGATTTATCACTTTTTAATATTTTACGGTTAGATATATTCTTGAAAAAATTTCAATGATTATAAATTTGTCCATATTTCTAAAAGAGCGTTGTTAAGAACACACATATTTACGATATTAGCACACCCAAAATCCAAATAATACCCCATATTTTAAGTCCAAGATCCGGTCTTATGAGCACACCCGGCCCCTCATGCATCTTTCATTCCCCGCAAACCCTAAAACAACGATCATTTCCTCCTCCACCCCAAAAACTGGTCGCCGCCCATTCCGACAGACAACGTCCCCGCTACTCGCCGCCCGGAAGCTGCTCGTCGTCCATTCCGACGGACGACGTCCCCGCTGCTCGTCGCCCGAAAGACTCGCCGCCCATTCCGAAGAACGAAGCCCTCGTTGCTCGCCTCCCGGATGCCGCTCGTCGCCCATTCCGAAGGACGATGTCCCCGCTGCTCGCCCGACAGGTATATTCCGGGTTTGTGCTCGCCCTCTTACAATCTTTCTGCCTGATGTTGCTTCTCCTACAGGTCATCCTAAACCCCGTTGGAGCTTGACATGAAACTTTAACTTCCTTCATAGAAATTTCTGAAATCTTCTCCGCCTCTTGCAAGTTTTTAGATTGTTCAAGTTGGTGTGCTAATAAAAAGTTGGGTTGCAAATAAAATTTCGTGGTGTGCCAATATCGATGGTGTGCTAGTATCCAGAATAGGTTTGCTCCTAACAACACTCTTGCAAAAATATATATATCTTTAACTATATTAAAGATATAGTTTGAACACTCCAAAATTAATTTAGACCATCTAATATATGTGGAGTCTTTCATCATAGTCATTCAAAAACCTTTAATTTGAATGATGAGAGGGAATATTACTAGGTCGCCTACACCAACATAGGATAGGGAGAGAGAGAAATTGATTTTTAAATATAAATGGGTATTTTTTTATAAAATAAAAATCGGAATATTGAAATATATTTGTTTACGAACATTTTAAGTACTCATATGTATATGTTGCGGGCGCAGCCCGCCTTATGTTGGTGCAGTCCACAGTGATGCATCGAGCACAGGAAAAACTCGTGCGGAGGCGGGGGAAGCCCGCCTAGATGCGGTCGAAGGCCACCCCAAAGCATCTAGCACGGGTGTAGCATGTGCGAATATATATATATATATATATATATATATATATATATATATATATATATACACGAGTGCCCAACATTGGGCTTCGCCCCTACTGCCAAGCGCGACAGTACCCGCCCTCGCCTCCCAGTGTGCCCACCGCGCACTATTGGGTACATTGGTTCAAATGTACCTGATTTGAAGAAGCCTCACCCAACTCAATGATATACATCAAAATGTATTTGATGTATTTTGAGTTTACATGTGCAGGTTAAGTATTTGCAGGAAAGAAGAAAAAGTTTCTAAGTCCATGTGTCGACACCCAGAGGGAAAGTGTCGACACTTAAGAAGACTTGTGTCGACACCCAGGCAAGCAGTGTCGACACTTGGAGTCATTGTGTCGACACCAGGGATGCTGAGTCGACACCAGACAGAAAGTGTCGACACAAGGAGCTGTGTCGACACTCAATGAAGAAGAGTGCAGTGAAGCTGTGTCGACACTTAGCAGTTGTGTCGACACCCAGTGAAACTGTGTCTACACCAGAAAGTGTCGACACTTGGAGGCTGTGTCGACACTCAGCAAAAGTCAGCAGATACTAAGTACAAGTGTCGACACTCAGAACAATGTGTCGACACTTAGCAGAAGAGTCAACACTGGAAGTAAGTGTCGACACTCAGAACAATGTGTCGACACTTAGCTGAAGACTCAACACTTGAAGTAAGTGTCGACACCCGGAACAATGTGTCGACACTCAGCTGAAGTCTCAACACTTGAAGAAAGTGTCGACACAAGGAGCTGTGTCGACACTTAGTAAAGATCAGCAAAGTTCATCAAAAATATTCTAAGTACAAGTGTCGACACTAAGGGAATGTGTCGACACACAACCAGAGTCTCGACAGAAGAAGACATGTGTCGACACAAGGAGCTGTGTCGACACTCAACAAGTATCAACACTGAAGATATGTGTCGACACCAAGAAGCAGTGTCGACACTTGACAGATACAACACATGAAGATGTGTCGACACAAAGGAGATGTATCGACACTTAAAAGAATTCAGCTAGATACTGAAGTACAAGTACTTGTGTCGACACTCAATTTCAGTGTCGACACATGAAGAAGAAGTAGTGTCGAGATACAAAATCTACAACACAAGGAGTTGTGTCGACACCTTATAGGCTAGTGTCGACACTTAGACAACATGTGTCGACACTTGGTCTATAAGTGTCGACACTTAAAGACAGATAGTCTCGACACTTCTAGACAGTTACAGAATTTTCAAGAACTAACTGGATGACTTGACAGCTGCCATTCCAGCCGGTCTACAGCACCTGTCAAAGTTGTCAGAATTCAGTTATGAACCGGACCAGCCGGTTACCATGAAGAAGGCCTATAAATAGGCTTATGCTGTCTACAGAAAGTTGTTGTTGAATAGATTGAACACAAGTCCAAGTTCAGATTAAAAGGAAGATCTAGCTATCAAGTGAAGATCTAAGAAGTTGGAGAGAGAGAGCTGCATCCAAGAAATCAGCTGTTGGAACCAGGCTGAGAAGAAGGATTCAGATTTATTCTGAATCTTAAGTAGCAGAGATCAAGGATCAACTGCAAAAGGAGTCAATCTTATTGAGTTCTACTTTCAAGAAGCTTTGAAGAAAGCTAAGTCAGATTGATTTCAGCTGAGTTCTTCCAAGAACTCATCAAGAAACTCACAACTCCCCTCTCTTGTCTCTGGGTTCCTGAGTTAACATTTTTGTATTCATTTTATCTTGTAGGATCCTTTGGATCTGAGTCTTGTAAGCCTGTAATTATAAAGGCTGAGTGTAGGGCTTGAGAGCCTGAGTGTAGGAGATTGAAATCTCTGAGTGTAGGCCTTGGTGGCTGAGTGTAGGCCTTGGTGGCTGAGAGTAGGCCTTTGTGGCTGAGTGTAGGCTTTGTGAAGAAGCTGAGTTGTAGGGCCTTGGGCCTGAGGTGTAGGAACCAGTTTTGGGTTCTGAGATAGTGGAGGAGTTTTGCCGAATCTAGTACACTGCTAGATATGCGAAGGGGGAAAGTGGATGTACCCAAACCTTGGGGAACCACTATAAAACTGTGTGTCTTCTGTGTGCTGTGGTTTGCTGTGAATGCTGTGTGATTGCTGTGAAATAGTAGATATAAATCTGTGTTAAAAACTGATTGCTGCCATAAAAAGTTAAAAATAATTTGGTCACCTATTCACCCCCCCCCTCTAGGTGTTTAGGTACTATATCTTTCAAGTGGTATCAAAGCGAGGTTACTCAAAAAGGGACATAACTGTCTGAGTAGATCCTGTTGGCAGATTCAGTCTAAGTGAATTACAGAATCAAGAACATCAAGAACCATGGGTTCCACTGAAAATCACAAGGAATTGGGATCCATGAAGCTACCCATATGTAGGAAAGAGATCTTTGGGATCTGGAAGGAAAGGGTTAGACTATTTATGGAAGCTTCAGACCCTAGGATTTATATCACAGTAAAGGAAGGGCCATATGTGCCAATTAAGGTATCAGTCTTAGATGCAACTCAGAGAACACCTAAGGATTTCTCTGAAATGACAAAGGATGAGATTGTCCTAGCCACCATGGACAAAAGGGCTCAGAACATTATAGTGAGTGTCATAGATGATACAACTTTTCAGAATCTAATACACTGTAAGACAGCCAAAGAGATGTGGGATACTCTTATTGTGTATATGGAGGGTTCTGAAGAAGTAAGGTAAGACAGAAAATCCTTGCTAAATCAAGAGTATGAAAGTTTTAGACAAGGAAAAGCTGATAGCATAACTGAGTGCTATAAGAAGTTCTACAGGATAGTGAATGAACTCATGTCCTATGGCAGAGAGTTCAGTAATTATGAACTCAATGATACGTTTCTAAGGTCCCTAACTAAAGATTGGGACACCAAGATCTGTGCCATCAGGGAAATGGCAAAGCTGGGAGAAATTCCTCCACCAACACTTTTTGGCAAACTGCTATCCTATGAAATGCAGTTGCTGGTGAGGAAAGAAGAGGAGAAATCCACAAGAAATGAACACAAGGAAAGAACAGTGGCCTTTAAATCAGAAGCCCCCAGAAAGTACAGGAGTAAGTCACCAACTCCACCTCTAAAGGTAGTTGAATCTGAGTCAGATGAGTCAGTCAGCACAAAGTCTGAAAGCAGTGAAAGTGATGAGGACTTTGCTGCCTTCACAAGACATTTTCAGAAATTCTTAAAGAAGAAACAGTGGAGGACAAGGCCTTATACATCACAGGGAAAGGAAGACTCTTATCAGAAAAAGAAGTCTTCAAAGAAAGACAGGAAAAAGTCCAAGTCTAGCAAAGCTACACTATCAAATATTGTGTGCTATTGCTGTAATAGACAAGGACATGTCATTGCAGACTGTCCAGAGAAGAGGAAGGAGTCTAGTGACAAGAAAAGGACTCAATACGAGGGCAAGAAGGAGAAGTCTTTTGTTGCCAAAAAGGACAATAGCCTGTCAGATTTATCTTCATCAGAAACTGAGTCAGATGCTGAGGCATATATTGGACTGTTTGCTGAGGAAGAAGAAGAAGAGTTCATGCAGATTATGAATTCTATATATGAACAAGAAGACTGTCAGTGCCAAGGACTAATGGCATTGACAGAAAATGACAAAATCCTGGAGCAGCCAGGACCTAGTAAGGTACAAAGTTCAACTTTAAGTTCAGTTTCTTGTGCCAGTACAGAATCAGATTCATCCTCATCAAATGATGAGAGTGCATCTGAGTCTGAAGAGGATATTCATCAGTTGATAGATGAATATAAAGTTCTGTTGCAAGCTTATAAGAAGAGCAAGTCCCTAGCCAAAAGTCAGGCAAAGGAAATTGCTAATCTTAAAGCTGCTGCAACTGAGTTTGAGAAGTCATTTGATCAAAAGCTTAATGAGATAGCCAGATTGAAGCACATAACTGTGATTCAAATGGGAACTATATCATTTAAGAATGATCAAATCAAGAGTCTGGAGTTTAATCTTCAGAAGGAGAAAGACTTAGTTGCTAGGTTTTCTAAACCAAAGTCTGTTTTACCCATAATTGATGAATTTGTTCATCACAAAGGTAAAGATGGACTGGGTTTTACAAGACCTGCAAGGACTGTTCAGTCCAAGTCTATTTCCAAGGGCAAAACTCCAACTCTCAACAAGTCTGCTGTAGATAAAATAGCAAAGACTGTACCTAAGCAAAGGTACAATAAGTTTGAGTGTTGGTGCTGTGGCAAGGTTGACCACTTTGCAATGGATTATTGGCACAATGCTAGTGCCAAAGTGAGTAGCAAACTTCCTGTTGGAAAACCAGCAGGTAGCCTTGTCAAGATGCAAACTAACAAGTACCAAGGACCCAAGAATTCTTTGGGTTCTAAGGTTCATTAATCTGTTTTGCAGGTGAGTCCAAGTGGCCATGCCCCAATATGGTACTTGGACAGTGGATGTTCCAGACATATGACTGGAACAAGGGAAGTACTAAAGGACTACACACCAATAAACGATGGTCCAAAAGTCACCTTTGGTGGTTCTGAAAAAGGAATCATCAAAGGGTTTGGTAACATTTCTAGTAACTTAGTTACCATTACTCAAGTGGCTTATGTTAAAGGTTTGAAAGACAACCTAATTAGTATAAGTCAATCAAGTGATGTGAGATATGACATCTCATTTGTTAAGGATGGTTGTCATATCAAGAGGTCAAATGATCAAGAGATCATTTTGACTGGCTATAGAAAAAGAAATGTCTACTGCTTAGACATTATGTGTGAGACCAAAGGTTCTCAAGTATGTCTTGTAGCTGATGAGACAGTCTCTCATTGTGTCAAATGGCACAAGAGGCTTGCCCATCTAAACTACAAGACAATTGACAAACTCTTTAGTAAAGAGTTAGTGAGGAATGATCCTCAAGTTAAGTGTATTAAAGATGGTATTTGCTCAGCTTGTCAAAAGGGCAAGCAGACTAGATCCACCTTTAGAAGCATAGAAAACAAAGATTCTGTGAGGTGCTTATACCTCTTGCATATGGATCTTTTTGGTCCAATGCCAGTTCACAGCCTGGGTAGGAAGGTCTATACCTTTGTAGTTGTAGATGACTACTCAAGGTTCTCCTGGGTGTTCTTTCTTAGGCAGAAATCTGAAACACCCAATGTCTTCTATAGCTTTGTCAAGCAAATTCAGAATGAACTAAATAGTACAGTGGTCAAAATAAGAAGTGACCATGGTACTGAATTTCAGTCTGATAGCATGACAAAACTATGTGAAGACTTTGGGATATTTAAAGAGTTTTCTTCACCAAGAACACCTCAGCAAAATGGCATTGCTGAAAGGAAGAATAGAACCTTGATTGAGGCAGGTAGGACCCTATTAAGTGATACATCACTACCAGAATACTTCTGGGCTGAAGCAGTCAATACTGCATGCCATGTTATTAATAGGGCTACCATAACTAAAAGCCTCAACAAGACCCCCTATGAGGTTGTGAAAGACAGGAAACCAAACCTATCCTACTTCAGGATCTTTGGTTGTAAGTGCTTCATACTTAACAATGAAAAGTCTTACTTGACTAAGTTTGCTGCCAAGTCCCAAGAGGGAATTTTTGTTGGGTACAGCAACAATAGTAAGGCTTATAGAGTCTACAACTTGTCTACTCAAGTTGTAGAAGAGACTGTACATGTAGTATTTGATGAAACTAGGCTTATTAACAATGAGTTGTCTAGTAGTGTATGCAGCCCCACAGGTTTAACAAAGAAGATGGACAAGCTCACTTTAGAAGAAGAACCTACTGCAAGACAGCAGGTAGAAGACAGTGGCTGTTGTCCAGGGGGAGAACTACATGTACCAATTGCTGATGAAGTTCAAGGACTACAGCATGATGAAGATGTTGAAGAAGCTCAACCTGAAGTCATGATGCCTCCAGCCAATAGGCATCTTAGAGATCATCCAGCTGAGCAAATCATTGGTGATCCAAGACAAGGGGTACAAACAAGGAGCAGAAACCTGAATGCAGCAATCTACTCCAGTTTCCTATCCCAAGTTGAACCTAAGAAGTTTGAAGAAACCATCAAAGACCCTCATTGGATTGAGGCAATGCAAGAAGAACTCAATCACTTCAAGAGGTGCAAGGTCTGGGAACTTGTTCCTAAACCTAAAGACCACAATATAATTGGAACCAAGTGGATCTATAGGAACAAGATGGATGAACAAGGAGCCATCATTAAGAACAAAGCAAGACTGGTTGCTAAAGGATATAGGCATGAAGAAGGTATTGATTTTGATCAAACCTTTGATCCAGTAGCCAGACTGGAAGCCATAAGGATGTTCCTGGCCTATGCAACCTATCAAGGATTCAAAGTTTACCAAATGGATGTCAAGTCAGCATTTCTAAATGGTAATCTTAAAGAAGAAGTCTATGTGGAACAACCCTCAGGTTTTGTTGATTCAACTCTACCTAATCATGTCTATAGACTTAGGAAAGCTTTATATGAGTTAAAGCAAGCCCCTAGGGCTTGGTATGAAACCCTGTCTAGTTTCCTCATTGAGAATAAGTTCACAAGGGGGAAAATAGACAAGACTCTATTCCTTAGGGAATCTAGAGGCAAAGTTATACTAGTCCAAATATATGTAGATGATATAATATTTGGGTCTACTGAAAGTAGCCTTTGCAAAAAGTTTGCAAAACTGATGCAAGGTCAATTTGAGATGAGTAGTATGGGAGAGCTAAAGTTCTTCTTGGGTCTCCAAGTAAGACAGACTGAGAATGGATTATCCATTTGCCAGTCCAAGTTCACCCTAGAACTCATAAGGAAGTATGGTATGGATTCATCCAGTACCATGAAGAATCCTATGGGATCAAGTATGTCTCTTAGCAAGGATGATGCAGGGAAGCCTGTAGATGAAACCTTGTATAGAGGGATAGTTGGCTCCCTATTATACTTGACTGCAAGTAGACCAGATATCATGTATGCTACATGTGTCTGTGCAAGGTATCAAGCCTGCCCTAAAGAGTCTCATTTGACAGCAGTCAAAAGAATATTGAGATATCTAAAGGGCACTCCTTATTTAGGCCTCTGGTACCCTAGGAATGGGGATTTTGATCTAACAGGTTATTCAGATGCAGACTTTGCAGGATGCAAAGAAGACAAAAAAAGCACAACTGGAACCTGTCAATTCCTAGGTGGGAGACTGATTTCATGGAGTAGCAAAAAGCAAACAAGTGTGGCTATCTCCACTACAGAATCAGAATATGTGGCTGCAGGAAGTTGCTGTGCTCAACTTCTGTGGATACAACATCAGCTTGAGGACTATGGATTTCAGGTAAGTAGAACTCCACTCTTCTGTGATTCTACAAGTGCTATTTCAATTGCACATAATCTTGTTTCACATAGTAGAACTAAACATATTGAGATAAAATATCATTTTCTTAGGGAGCATGTAGAGAAAGAGGATATTTTACTAGAATATGTTAAACCAGATAATCAACTAGCTGATATGTATACTAAGCCCCTAGAAGAAACTAAGTTCAATAGGTTTAAGATTGAACTAGGAATGATAAACTTAGAGTAAGTTTATAGTATTGGAAATTGGCTAAGTAAAAAGGTGTCGACACATAGAGATATCTGTGTCAACATAGAAAATTGGTGTCAACACTTCAGGGAAAAGGTGTCGACACATCTAGAAAGTTAGTGTCGACACTTCAGAATATTAGTGTCGACACATGACAAGTAGGTGTCGACACAACCAAGGTGGTGTCGACACTTAGTGTTTACTCAGAATTATCTAAGTAAAGTCTCCACTAAATGTCGAGTTAAGTGGTGTCGACACATAAACAAGTGTCAACACATATTATCTGTTGACTAAACTTGTGTCGACACGTATGTGTCGAGACATTATAAGTCAGTGTCGACACTTATCGCTAGTGTCGACACAATTTAAGTTGGCTGCCCGCCTTTTCATCTTCAAAATTAGAAAGGTATAAATAGGGTTTTGCCTTAGTCTGTCGACACGCTTTCAAAAGTTTCGAGACCAAAACTTGTGTGTCGACACCTCTCTTCTCTCCAGTCAAAATTCTTCAAACCCTAATGGCGCCAAAGCTTGAGGAGAACATCAACGAAGGGTATGAACTGGTGCGCGATGCATTTGTTGATGCAGACCCGGAGATCAAGACAGTAGTAACCCTAGTTGCCGACTCAGGGTTAGAATATCTTGTTTCAGAACCTACTAAAATATGGAAGAAAGAGGTACTGGAATTCCTCAATGGAGCTAAGGTAGACGAAACTGGATTCAAGATCAAATTCAGGGTTCATGGTGAGAAGGTGAAGGTATCACCTAAGAGCTTGAGGAAGATTCTACAGCTACCAAGAACTAAGGAAGAGGATGAAGTAACTGCTTCTAAGACAAGAGAAGCATTGATATGGTGTGGTCTAGATTCTAAAATGAAAATATGATCTATGTTTAACAGGAAGGGAATGAATAGTCAGGGGAAATTCCTCTCTGAAATTGTAGGCAAAGTAATCCTAAGCAAACCTGGAGGGCATGATAGGGTATCAGCCCATATGTTCAGTATTATGACACGGATCATCTTCACTTTGCAAACAGATTGGTCTGTAGTAATTCTTGAAAAGATCAAGGAAAGCTTGAAGAAGCCAAATCTGGGCAGGATCATAAGTCTATACCTAGCTGTTACTATACCAGAGGTTATGAATCAAGCTGCTGGCAGCAAAATCAACCATATGATAAAGATGGATTTGAGGATATTTTCCAGATGGGACAGGGTGTTGTCTAAGGAAAGCCAACCCCTGAGAAGGTAATTCCTGAAAAAGTATCCCCTCAAAAGAAGAAGAGGAAAACTGCTCCAGTGGCTCAAGTTCCAACAAGCAGCTCTGATAGTGAAGAACAAGTGGTCTTCACACCTGATGAAGAAGACACAGGAACTGCTGTGAAGTCTCCAGCACAACAAGTAGTTGCTAAAATCCAGGGGGAGCTACCTCAAGCTAGCCCCATACACAAGGATCACATCCAGGGGGAGCCACTAGTTGTGGAAGAACCCACTCCTCTTGAAAGTGAACAAGCAACCAACATCATCCTAGAGGTAATCACTGAGCTTAATGCTTTAGATTTTCCTTTAGAAGATACTGATTTGTCTGATGTTTATCAGAAACCACAGACTGCTAGTCAAGTCCCAGATATTGTCATGGAAGACATATCTGCTGCAGCTCAGTTTGTATCTGATCCAGTGGTAGATGAGCCCAGAATTTCTCCAGCTCATTCTCCACAAGAGTATACTATGGAATATTTATTTCTAAATCTGGATCAAGCAGATTTTGACAAGGAAACTGCTGCTGCTGAGGGAGAGAATGCTCCAGTTGAGGGGGAGCAAGTGCCAATTGTTGAAGAGCCTGCAAGGACAGAACCTGAAAAGCCCCAAGCTGTTGAAGAGCTACCTAAGGAGAGGGTAGAGATAGCTAGCTCCTCAGCTTCTGAAGATGAGGAGGCTACAAGGGCTAAGAAAAGAAAGTTTCAAGTTTTCAGGAGAAGAAGCCAGAGTTACAAGAAGGCTTTACAAACTGTTACTCCACAGCCTATATCACAGCCAACTCCAACTGTTGATTATAGTGCTTTAATGGTTGCTATGCAGATTAAACTGGATGAACGCAGAAAAGCTATAGAGACATATGTGGATGAGGGGCACAAATCTCTTCAATTTGATTTGGCCCAGGATATTAAGTCAATAAGATTTGAGATGAATCTTAATAAGAAGGAGATGACTGACTGCTTCCACAAGGGTGGGAATGCAGTAGTCTATCTTGCAACTCATCAGGAGAAAATAAAGGCTCAAGTAGATGACATAGCACTGAAGCAAGGATATGTTCTAGAAAACCAAATAAGAATGAATGACAATTTGACACAATCTCACAATGCTATTGTCACAGAAATGAAGAACATTGCTGCTGGCCTGACAACTTCTACTGCTACTGCTATGACAACTTTTGATAAAGCACTGCAAGAGAGCTTAACTGATATTACAACTGCTATTCAAGACTCTCAGAAGCTGATCTCTGAAAAACTCCAAAGGTTAAGACCTTTCTATAGGGATGGCGTCAATTATCTCAATGCCCAAATCAGATTTCAAAAAGATGACTTAAGAGATCACATAGAAAGAGAAGTCATAAAGGGGGAGAGGGTCTTAGTCAAATCTGGCTCTGACCATGCAAAATGGGTTTCTAATTCCATCAGAGCCACTCTTGGTTATCCTCTTCTTTGTGATGATGATAATGTAGCAGAATCTGGAATTAACCCTGCCTATCATGGAGGTGAGCAACCAGAAGTAGCTCAAGTGATCTATCCTCCACCAGATTTTGACATGATCCATGCTGACATACAGTCCATGTATAGCCCACCTGGGGGTAAGAACAATGTCATAATAGAGAAAGTTGTTCAGCCTGTCTCTGAAGCTTTACAGGAAGCCATCTTGAAGGAGCAAGCTGAAAAAGAAACCCGATTATCAAAGAAGAGGTTCAGGGAGCAAGCTGAACAAAGACCTGACTTTGAGCAGTGGAGCCCCACCTCTAGGAACATTATTTTGACTGCCTGGAAAGCTGCCAAAGATAATGTGCATGACAGGAACAAATGATTTTCTGAGGCTGAATGGAGAAAACATGAGACAAGGCAGGAGGCTATAGTCCAATACAGAAGAAAGGCCAAGATGGGAAAGCTACCTCCTACTGCCCAGGAGCCTAACAAGTACTTTCCCAAGCCTTATCATTATTTTGAAAGGCAAAAGATCAAGGCTGAGGAACTTAAGAAGAAAGATCTGAAAGGCAAGAAGCCTGCTGATGCTGAAGTTGCTGAAGCTCCTGTTCAAGCCAAAGTACAAGCTGGCAAAGGAATAGTGATCAAGGAGCCTGAACAGAAATAGAATTAGAATTTTCTTAAGTTTACTATGTAATCTTTTGATGATAACCATTCTGTAAACTTTTGAAATATGTGTATGACAAAGTATTGGAACAATGTGCTGTGTGATAAATTTGCTATATGATAAATTTATTTCATAATTGTTCTGTGATGCTATCTATGTGTACATGTTTGTTTAATACATGTTTATGTATGCCCTGCTATATATAATCCTGCTTTACATCATTTTGTAATTTTATTATGAATGGTGTATATCATTGACTAAGGGTTATGACTTCTCCAAATAGGGGGAGATTGTTGGGTACATTGGTTCAAATGTACCTGATTTGAAGAAGCCTCACCCAACTCAATGATATACATCAAAATGTATTTGATGTATTTTGAGTTTACATGTGCAGGTTAAGTATTTGCAGGAAAGAAGAAAAAGTTTCTAAGTCCATGTGTCGACACCCAGAGGGAAAGTGTCGACACTTAAGAAGACTTGTGTCGACACCCAGGCAAGCAGTGTCGACACTTGGAGTCATTGTGTCGACACCAGGGATGCTGAGTCGACACCAGACAGAAAGTGTCGACACAAGGAGCTGTGTCGACACTCAATGAAGAAGAGTGCAGTGAAGCTGTGTCGACACTTAGCAGTTGTGTCGACACCCAGTGAAACTGTGTCTACACCAGAAAGTGTCGACACTTGGAGGCTGTGTCGACACTCAGCAAAAGTCAGCAGATACTAAGTACAAGTGTCGACACTCAGAACAATGTGTCGACACTTAGCAGAAGAGTCAACACTAGAAGTAATTGTCGACACTCAGAACAATGTGTCGACACTTAGATGAAGACTCAACACTTGAAGTAAGTGTCGACACCCGGAACAATGTGTCGACAATCAGCTGAAGACTCAACACATGAAGAAAGTGTCGACACAAGGAGCTGTGTCGACACTTAGTAAAGATCAGCAAAGTTCATCAAAAATATTCTAAGTACAAGTGTCGACACTAAGGGAATGTGTCGACACACAGCCAGAGTCTCGACAGAAGAAGACATGTGTCGACACAAGGAGCTGTGTCGACACTCAACAAGTATCAACACTGAAGACATGTGTCGACACCAAGAAGCAGTGTCGACACTTGACAGATACAACACATGAAGATGTGTCGACACAAAGGAGATGTATCGACACTTAAAAGAATTCAGCTAGATACTGAAGTACAAGTACTTGTGTCGACACTCAATTTCAGTGTCGACACATGAAGAAGAAGTAGTGTCGAGATATAAAATCTACAACACAAGGAGTTGTGTCGACACCTTGTAGGCTAGTGTCGACACTTAGACAACATGTGTGACACTTGGTCTATAAGTGTCGACACTTAAAGACAGATAGTCTCGACACTTCTAGACAGTTACAGAATTTTCAAGAACTGACTGGATGACTTGACAGCTGCCATTCCAGCCGGTCTACAACACCTGTCAAAGATGTCAGAATTCAGTTATGAACCGGACCAGCCGGTTACCATGAAGAAGGCATATAAATAGGCTTATGCTGTCTACAGAAAGTTGTTGTTGAATAGATTGAACACAAGTCCAAGTTCAGATTAAAAGGAAGATCTAGCTATCAAGTGAAGATCTAAGAAGTTGGAGAGAGAGAGCTCCATCCAAGAAATCAGCTGTTGGAACCAGGCTGAGAAGAAGGATTCAGATTTATTCTGAATCTTAAGTAGCAGAGATCAAGGATCAACTGCAGAAGGTGTCAATCTTATTGAGTTCTACTTTCAAGAAGCTTTGAAGAAAGCTAAGTCAGATTGATTTCAGCTGAGTTCTTCCAAGAACTCATCAAGAAACTCACAACTCCCCTCTCTTGTCTCTGGGTTACTGAGTTAACATTTTTGTATTCATTTTATCTTATAGGATCCTTTGGATCTGAGTCTTGTAAGCCTGCAATTATAAAGGCTGAGTGTAGGGCTTGAGAGCCTGAGTGTAGGAGATTGAAATCTCTGAGTGTAGGCCTTGGTGGCTGAGTGTAGGCCTTGGTGGCTGAGAGTAGGCCTTTGTGGCTGAGTGTAGGCTTTGTGAAGAAGCTGAGTTGTAGGGCCTTGGGCCTGAGGTGTAGGAACCAGTTTTGGGTTCTGAGATAGTGGAGGAGTTTGGCCGAATCTAGTACACTGCTAGATAGGAGAAGGGGGAAAGTGGATGTACCCAAACCTTGGGGAACCACTATAAAACTGTGTGTCTTCTGTGTGTTGTGGTTTGCTGTGAATGCTGTGTGATTGCTGTGAAATAGTAGATATAAATCTGTGTTAAAAACTGATTGCTGCCATAAAAAGTTAAAAAGAATTTGGTCACCTATTCACCCCCCCCCCACCCCCCTCTAGGTGTTTAGGTACTATATCTTTC
The DNA here is from genome assembly GCA_039583875.1 of Platanthera guangdongensis. Taxonomy (NCBI): domain Eukaryota; kingdom Viridiplantae; phylum Streptophyta; class Magnoliopsida; order Asparagales; family Orchidaceae; genus Platanthera; species Platanthera guangdongensis. The sequence goes on along the minus strand of CM077152.1, from coordinate 196,339,575 downwards.
ACGCACCCCGACGTGTCCTTGGATTATCTATAGCTATTTAATATATATTATGTTAATTTTAATTTATTTGCATTATTAATAGTACATATAAAAACAGCGACAAAAATAAAACAAGTAATTGTTCATGGCCTAGTGGATAAGACTTGTAATTGTGAAACTGATGGTCAGCAGTTCAAGTCTCACCAAAAGCGCGTTTTTTTAATATTCCCTCCAAAAGTTTACCATAGGTTTAGACCGACCTCCTAGGTTTAGGAGACCTAGGAAAAAGTGGAGAGAGATGGAGTGGTTTGATCATACGGCTTATGAAATATCAGGACAGATCTGACGATCATGATGACTTCAATGAATTTAAAATTCATGGCAAAACTATTTCCTTTATAGTGGTATATATATATATATATATATATATATATATATATATATATATATATATATATATATATATATATATATATATATATATAGATATATATATATATACATGAGTGCCAGTCACGGGGCTTCGCCCCTACTGCCAAGCGCGACAGTACCCGCCCTCGCCTCCCACTGTGCTCGCCCCGCACCCCGGCGTGTCCTTGGATTATTTACAGCTATTTAAAATATTATGTTAATTTTAATTTATTTGCATTATTAATAGTACATATAAAAACAACGACACAAAAAAAACATGTAATTGTTCATGGCCTAGTGGATAAGACTTGTGATTGTGAAACTGATGATCAGCAGTTCAAGTCTCACCAAAAGCAACTTTTTTTAATATTCCCTCCAAAAGTTTACCATAGGTTTAGAACGCCCTCCTAGGTTTAGGAGACCTAGGAAAAAGTGGAGAGAGATGGAGTGGTTTGATCATACGGCTCCTGAAATATCAGGACAGAACTGACAGTCTTGATGACTTTAATGAATTTAAAATTCATGACAAAACTATTTCCTTTATAGTGGTTTAGATATATATATATATATATATATATATATATATATATATATATATATATATATATATATATATATATATATATATATATATATATATATATATATATACGAGTGCCCGACACGGGGCTCCGCCCCTATGACCATGGACGACAGTACCCGACCGGCGACGATAGGTTTTGTCCGCTCCATCAAGGCGGGTTTCGCCCGCAACATATACATATGAGTACTCAAAATGACCATAAAAAATATACATAAATATTACAATTTTTATTTTATAAAACAATATACGTTTTGATCTAAAATTATTAATTTTGACTTTAATAAAGTTGATTGATTTAATATCATCACCTCGAAAATACCACTGATATGCCTAATGACAACCTTACTTGAATAGACCGTTGACATGCCTACTAACAACCTACCATAGTAGGTGTAGGAGTTCTACTAAAAAACTTTTTGAATTTAAATGAATTTTCATCATTACTTTTAATTTTTTGAAAGTGTAATTACTTGAATGGACATTGTATTTTAATTTCTTTGAAATAAATTATAATATATGTCAAGTCATTAAAATATAAAAATGTGGGCATAATTGGTATTTTTGAATGTTTCACCAAAGACAACTTTTCCCTTATAATAGTGATATATATATATATATATATATATATATATATATATATATATATATATATATATATATATATATATATATATATATATATATATATATATATATATATGGAGCGATATCGTGTACGGGCGATTATAAAAACGGGAGTGCGGGCGTGGTTGTACAGCCGTCCGATAGCAATGATGAACTATCCTGTTCACCCTTTTTTATAGTTCACACAATTTACCCAGGAGCGGCCGGCAGCAGCGGGGTCACCGGGCAAATTGTTTTACAGGGCGGCGACCGGCGGGTGCGGGGTCGCCGTCCACCAGCCGCCCTGGATTCGCCAGCGTGCACGCCGACGAATCCAGGAGGCCGGTGGCCGGCGACCCCGCACCCGTCGGTCGCTGCCCTGTAATGAACAGTATGATTAAGGCCTGAACAGTATGATTAAAAGAGGACAATCAGCGGCTGATATTGCTTGCCCGCACGCCCGTATAAACCAAAGCCCGTATATGATATCTCTCTCTCTCTCTATATATATATATACATATATATATGTATATATACATATATATATATATATATACATATATATATGTATATATACATATATATATGTATATATACATATATATATGTATATATACATATATATATGTACATATATATATGTATATATACATATATATATATATACATATATATATGTATATATATATATATATATATATATATATATATATATATATATATATATATATATATATATATATATATATATATATATATATATACACGAGTGACCGACACAGAAATCTGCCCCTATGACCATGCACGACATTACCCGACCGGCGACGACGGGCTTCTCCCGCCCCCATCAAGGCGGGTTTTGCCCGCAACATATACATATGAGTACTCAAAATGACCGTAAAAAAATACATAAATATTACAATTATTATTTTGTAAAATAGTATACGTTTTGACCTAAAAATATTAATTTTGAGTTTAATAAAGTTGATTGATTTAATGTTATCACCTCGAAAATATCACTGATATGTCTAATGACAACCTTCCTTGAATAGACCGCTGACATGCCGAATGACAAACTATCATAGTAGGTGTAGGAGCTCTATTAAAAACATTTTGAATTTAAATGAATTTTCATCATTACTTCTAATTTTTTGATTGTGTAATTACTTAAATGAATACCAGGGTATTAAAAACCGGACCGGAGGATGAACCGGTGAGTTCAAAGGTTCAAGGTCCGATCGGTTGGACCGGGGTTGAACCGTGATATTAGATAATAATATATTATATAATATTAGTTATAAATTTATAACAAATTACATATCATGTAAATATCAAATTGAGCTCAAATACCAATAAATAATGTATATATATATATATATATATATATATATATATATATATATATATATATATATATATATATATATGAGTTTGGAATATATAAGCTCAAGCTTTTTTAAGACTAAAAAAGCTTGAGTTGGTTCTCCCATAATACATATCGGAAATAGAGAAATAATATATGCATTTTGTAGCCAAGAATGAGATCTACAACTTTCATGTTAAATATTTCCCCAAAATTTGCATGGTTTAGCCGGAATTTGGTCCTAAAGGTTGCTGGCTCGAATTTTGAAATTTATTATTATTATATTCATTTCAAGTCAGCAACCTTTCGGACGAGAATCCAGCCAAACCATGCATATTATGAAAAAATGTTCATCATGAAAGTTGTAGATCTCGTTCTTGGCTATAAAATGCATATATTATTTGCCTAATTACGACATGTATTGAGGGAGAACCAGCTCAAGTTTTTTTAGGCTTAAAAAGCTTGAGCTTATATATGTTATTCTGTATATATATATATATATATATATATATATATATATATATATATATATATATATATATATATATATATATATATATATATATATATATATATATATATATATATATATGAAAATCATACGTAGACACGTAGTAATAAATATTGTAACAAAAAGCGAATAATAATTAAAAAATATTGAAAATTTATATTTTTATTTAACCTAAATAATAATATTGTAACAAAGTTTTAATTAGTTAATAACAATATTTTATTTTATACTTAATTTAATAATATATATTTTATTTATATTCTAAGTCTATATTTTTTATAAAAATATTATTATTAATATTAATATTATTATTATATAATTATATAAACAATAGTTTCATATTCAACAACAAAATGTAGTTGGTGGAGTGGTCATGATCACTTCATTAATAGGATAGGTTCTAGGTTCGAATCCCTGCAGTGCGTTTTTATTTTTATAAAAAAAAAATTCGAAAATACCTGTGGTTGGCCCGCCCGGTTCTCAAATAACCGTCCCGGTTTCCGGTTAACCGGTCCAACCATCCAGTTAACCGGTTCCTGGCCGGTTCTTGGCTGAGGCGGTTTACAAGACCAGACCGGACCGCCTGGTGAACCGGTCGGCGGTCCGACCGGTTGGACCGGCCGGTCCGGTCCGGTTTTTAAAACCTGGATGAATATTGTATTTTAATATCTTTGAAATAGATTATAATATATGTCAAGTCATTAAAATATAAAAATGAGAGCATAATTATATTTTTGAATGTTTCACCAAAGACAACTTTTCCCTTATAATAGTGAAAGATATATATATTATATATATATATATATATATATATATATATATATATATATATATATATATATATATATATATATATATATATATATATATATATATATATATATATATATATATATATACAGGGGCGAACCTAGGTTCGGACACCCCCGGACACGTGCCCGGGTGTGATTTTCCATGATTTTTACCGGGGGCGAAGTAGAACAACACTCCACGCTCTAATTTTGCGCTAGCCCTAGCCCGCCGCGGCTCCCGCTGAATCCCTGATCGCGTGCCATCGTGCCCTCGCCCGCCGGCCGCCGCTGATCCCGCTGCTGCGTAGCCCGCCGCCGATCGCGTGCCCTAGTGCAGTAGTGCCCGCCGCTGATTCGCGCGCCCGCCGTTGGACTCCCGGCTCCCGCAGTCCCGCTGATCGTTGCTCGCCTGCTCCCGCTGCCCGCTGGTATCTCTTCTTCTTCTTCTTTTTTTTTCTTCTTCTTCTTCTTCTTCTTCTTCTTCTTCGACTTCAACATTTTTCGTCAAGCAGTCGAGCTCGACATTTTTCGTCGAGCTCGACGAAGAATGTCGAGCTCGACTGCTCGACAAAAATGTCGAGCTCGACATTTTTCGTCGAGCTCGACTGCTCGACGAAAAATGTGGAGCTTGACATTCTTCGTCGAGCTCGACATTCTTCGTCGAGCTCGACTGCTCGACGAAAAATGTCGAGCTCGACATTCTTCGCCGAGCTCGACTGCTCGACGACAATTGTCGAGCTCGACATCTAGATTTGATTTTATGATACACATTCATGCCAACACCATTGCTAATGAGCGCAATTTTGCTAGTAGAAGTCATCTTCCAGCTGGCGCATAGGATTTTATGATACACATTTACACAGTCACGCTAACACCATTTCTATAGGTAGATTGCATTTTGCAGTACCTCCATTTATTCCTAACCAAACATGATCTTGAGTATGAAAAAATGATGAAAAAGCTCAAGTCACTGCATAAAAAGTGATTTGAATCATTCTATCTACTTCCCTACAAATCTAACAAATCTTTAATAATTATAACAAACCGGGAAATTTTAAATGGTTTTAATTCAGAGTTATTACAGGTTGAAATTATAAAAGCGCAGCTATCTTTTACTTATGTGTTTTGATTGATGATTCTAACAGCTATCTTTTACTTATCTGCGTGTATTGAATTCAGTGTTTGTTTTGATTTTGGAAAAATAAAGCTGGCTTGATTTCACCCCTTTTGAAATTGTGCATCTATTGGTTTTGAAAGGTATGTTTTAGTTTTTAATTTAAATTAATGTGGTTTAATTCATTAGTTTTTATTGATTTAATTCTTATTTTCTTTTGAATATCAATTAACGGGGATTCAATTGTTTTTGTGATTTTGTGAGTTGTGTGATGGAGAAGTTTTTTTCGAAAGCAGTAGCAAAGAACATAGATTGTAAGAGACCTCAAATCGAGTTTAACTTAGACAACTTACCCACTTGATATATTATTTTTAATAATTTTGGTTTAAAAAAATCATCAAAAATTTATATCCTTTACTTGGTTCCCGGGATCGATAAAAATCCTGGGTCCGCCACTGTATATATATATATATATATATATATATATATATATATATATATATATATATATATATATATATATATATATATATATATATATAAGAGCAGCTCCGCACAGGATTCAGCCGTGCTCGCTGATTTTTAGCATGTTGCGCCCAGATTCGAGTGGGTTGCTCCCTGATTCGAGCAGGTTGCTATAACATTTGATTTTTCGCCCGCATTTGATCCCCACCCAACTCGATCATCCATGCCTATATGGAAAGTTGATGGCAGTATGAATTGAAAGCATAAATTATGTGCTTTAAGAAATAATCAATATTTTTTAAATTCACTTAAAAGCACACACACCTCACATAAATAACTTCATTCACTTTTAGGTGAAAAATTAAATTTTATTTTCTTGCCACAATCTTTTAAAAATTTTGGAAGCTATTAAATGACATTATTTTTTAAAAATCATTTAAAGGAGCACACAGTCACACACCTCACATAATGAACTTCATTCATTTTTAAGTTCAAAACTAAATTTGTTTTCTTACTACAAACTTCATAAATTTTGGAAGCAATTATTTTTCACCCTATATATCAATAATAATTGTACGGTTTTAAAATATATATCTTTTATTATATATATCTAATATCTCTCCCTATATATCAATAATAATTGGGAGATTTTGGGGTGCGCGTAATATCTCTCTCTTTTAAGGATCTCCCTCCCTTCCTCTCTCTCCCTCCCGCCCCCTCTCTTCTCTTTCCATCTCTCTTTATTTAATAAATGCGCTTATATGTTCATTAAATGTCGTGGATCTCACCGCATTTCCCTCCCTTTCTTTCTCTCTTTCTCCCGACATCGTCGATTCGCCATCTCCCCCTCTCTATTAAATGAACTTATATGTTCATTAAATGTCGTGGATCTCACCGACTCTCTCCCTTTCTTTCTATCTCTTTCTCCCGACATCGCCGATCCGCCGGCTCTCCCTCTCCCTCCCCCTCCCCCCCCGCTCTTCCATTAAATGTCATGGAACCCACTCCCTAATTATTATAGCAGGCAAGCATTTGTTGATAGGAATGGGGGAGGGATGGGTTGTAAGACCCGCCTCCCGGATCCCAAAACACGGCACGAAGGGGGGTCTTATGCCCGGACCAGCCGTCTTGCGGTAGCATTAGCACACGTGCTAACATGTACCACAAGACGTCTATTCCGTCGGCTACAACCAATATCAAAGTGAACATGCCAACCCAGCCAAATATATAATCAAGAGACAAGAAGTCAAATCCACACTAAGCATAAAGTCCAAATACGGTACATCAAAAGAGAAGCTAAAACATGCTTATACATATCAAAGTACAACTATAGAAATTGCCCAAAAAGGGGCTACATCAAAACCTCTCAACACTCACATCTATGACCGACGGTATCGACGTCACTGTCACTTCAGGCCCTGTCGTCCTGGCCTGGCTGTCCTGCTGCGTAGTCTGCGGCTGCTCTACCTGTGGCGTGACCTCCTAAAAAGGAAGACGTAGTAACCGTTAGTCGAAACGACTAAGTGGCTTCACATCCGCTCCCCCGGCGACTCCTCGGCACCGGGCGGAGAGAAGGAACAAGGGTAATATATATATGCAAGTAAAAGAAGTACAAGCAGGTGACAATAGTGTAAGAGTAACAATATCATGATCTAGCAGATATTTAAGAGCTATAGCAAACTAACAAGTATAAGTAACAGCAGGAAAGTAACTTAACTTATAAGAATGCCCATACAAACTTATAAGTTAAGGATCGGGTTACATAAAGGTAACTCATCGTATAAGAGTGCCCATACAAACTTATACGATGAGGATCTTGTTGTGCAATGTTATGAAATGCTATGTATGCTATGCAATGACTCACCCATGATCACACACATGCAATTGCTATGTCGACACAGACTATAGTTCCCACTTTTCGAGCAGGTAGCTAACCTTTCAGCCATCAACCGCCGTGGTCAGGCGGTGACAGTAGAACAAGCACTTCTACTACTAGACGAGCCTCCACACTGCTTCACCTAGGACTCCGTACGCCTCAACGCTAAGAACACAACAGCGGAGCCCATGCGTACTATGGCCCAGCGGGGTCTTAGGTAGATGTGTACATAGAACACAGCCCGAAATGGCCTTATGTGACCCGGAAGTGGCCTCAGAAGTAAGCATGAGGACACAGTGTCACAACCCGCATTTTCACCGCATATAAAAAAACTTATCAGAGTAAGGGAAAATGCACGTCATGATGCCACGTCAGCAGGGGATAACTGCGGACGCTCAGGCAGACACCAAACTAATCATGGAGAAAGATTCTTTTTAAGTTATTTTTAAGGAAAATCAGTTAAGTGTAGAAGTTAGCCGTATCCCTCGGCTTAGTGGCTCATCTAGTCCACGAATCAAAATATATTATATGCTGCGGAAAAATACTTGATTAGATTAACCCAAACATCCTATATGAGTGTAAATATCCCCATAGGACAACTCATGCTATGAGAGACTCTAAATTTATTATAGTAGGAAAAACAACTTTTATAATTGCTGAAAATAACAAGTTAGAGTTTCAAATTATGCGATATATGCAGTAATAGTAGTAGATTTTATAATTGGAAATACCTAACATGCATTCCTAACATACATCCTCCCAGAGAGCAAGTAGTCCACATCCACATAAAGAGAAATATGCAGCTAGCAAGTATCAATTAATCAACAAATACAGTGGGCGCCAACAACTGACACGAACCCACAAGCAAAAGTATGTCTGAACTAGTAAAACTAAGCCAACAACAAACTACCTCGCTATGATGAGGTAACAACCATGACCAACTCTGCCGCCAGAAAACTCCAAAACCAGCACTGCTAACTGCTACTACTCTGAACCTGAGACATTTCAAAGACAGAACACCTCAGCAAGAGGGTACAAGTGGTGGTAGGAAAAATAATAATAAGCCAAAAGTAAACGGAGGTCAACAGGGGTACCAACCCAAGACCAAAAAGAAAACACTGAAGTAAAGTACAAAAGCAAACTGGGCATCAACAGGAAAAGAACTCCTACGTGACTTGTCAGGTTCAACAAAAGTACACCAGACGCACGAGGCTATAACGTGACTACATGAATCATTCGAAGAAGGAAAAATACAAATCCTTTATTAGGCACCTGCGGTCGACACTACCCAAAAACAAGGCTAGGTGGACTCTCTTGGTCACACCACCCAAAAATCACGGGCAAGGTGGACACTCTTGGTCTCACCATCCAAAATCACGGGCAAGGTGGACACGCTTGGTCTCACCACCAAAAAACACGGATATAAAATCCGATAAACTGCGAGGGAGTCTCATACTCTCCAACATTCACCGCAGATATTAAAAAACCAGGTAGACTTCCACAGGGCACTAAGTAAGGAAGCAAACAATGCGGAGGTGGAATCATCCACTAACTCCCGGATTCAAGAATTCCAAAGAAACCACAATACAAAATATCTCGAGATTTGGCTCGATAGATTCTACTTGACATTACAAGATCTAAGACATGGTTGATTAACCTCTAGGAGCAATTTATAGTCCTAGACGAATTCTAACGCATTTAACAACAGAAAACTAAGACACATAAGGCCATCAAGAGACACTACAAGAACGATTAACACATCCGTACAAGATCGGGTTTACCATGATGAAACATTACAACATGAGATCAATGAAGCAGTTAATCAATCACTAAATTGGAAAACAAGAGCAGAAAAAATTTCAGAGAATATGAAAAGCATAGCTGTTACCATCCAATCGGACAAGGAAGAACGAGGGAAAACCACCACTTGCCTTGGTTTTACCGGAAAAAATCCTCCGAATCACTTCACGTCGTAGATCGGGGCAAGAAACTGCGGGAGGAGTTGAAATCTATACAAAAAGGTCGAAAAGGGGATTCGGGCCGAAAAACCCTAACGAGAAAATCTCAAGGAACGGGGAAGAAATTACCACGAGGGCGAAGCTCTCGACGAGAGCTTTCCAGATCTACGATCGGTTGAGGATTTCGAGCACCGGAGCACCGTCGGCGGCCACCGGAAGAAGTACGGACGGACGACTTAATTCTCACGCCTCTCTGGTTCAGGAAGAAGAAGAAGAAGTTCTGGTCGGTTTAATGATGAAGAAGAAAAAAAAAGAATTTATACCCGAACAGTAGAAATAAACCGGGTTCAGCTGAACCGGTTTTCCGAGACAGGACAGGGTTACTCGAGTAGTTCATCAAAACTACTCGAGTAACAGAGAAAGCCTACTCGAGTGCCACAGAAGGACTACTTGGGAAGAACTACTCGAGTAGTAAGATCACTACTCGAGTACATGAAAAGACCTACTCGAGTACTCAAAAAGGAACTACTCGAGTAGTAAGGCAACTACTCGAGTACAAGAAGGGACCTACTCGAGTACTTATAAGGCAGCTACTCGAGTAACAGAGAAGGCCTACTCGAGTAGTTCAATGCAACTACTCGAGTAACATAAGAACCTACTCGAGTAGTTCAATACAACTACTCGAGTAACAGAAGACCTGCTCGAGTAGTTCAAGACAACTACTCGAGTAACCGAAGACCTACTCGAGTAGTCCAATACAACTACTCAAGTAACAAAAAGGACCTACTCGAGTAGTTCAAGACAACTACTCGAGTAACAGAAGACCTACTCGAGTAGTTCATCACAACTACTCGAGTAACAGAGACCTACTCGAGTAGTTCATCACAACTACTCGAGTAACAGAGATCTACTCGAGTAGTTCATTACAACTACTCGAGTAACCGAAAGAGACCTACTCGAGTAGTTCAATATAACTACTCGAGTAACACAAAAATCTACTCGAGTAGTTCATTTCAACTACTCGAGTAACAGAAACTTACTCGAGTAGTTCATATCAACTACTCGAGTAACATGAATCTACTCGAGTAGTTCATTTCAACTACTCGAGTAACAGGAATCTACTCGAGTAGTTCATTTCAACTACTCGAGTAACAGGAATCTACTCGAGTAGTTCATTTCAACTACTCGAGTAACAGGAATCTACTCGAGTAGTTCATTTCAACTACTCGAGTAATCAGGAATTCTACACAAGTACATTACAGAAATTTTTGCACAAAAATAATTTTTTTCTTACAAACATAACCTTTTGATCAAAGTATAGGAATGAATAGTGAATCACATTTTTGAATAGTACTATAATATTAAAATATTCATATTTATGTACTTTGAATAAGAAAACGCGGGTTCAAAATGGAAGCCCGAACGCGCGCCGGACCAAACAAAATTCGCACCGTAGGTGAACACGAACGCTACGAACACGACGACGAAGTCAAAACTAGAATCCGACGAGCCATTTCCGAGATATTAACCGTGAAAATATGCGGCGAACAAAAACAAAACCCAAAACTTCGATCGCGCGCCGAGACTCCAAAAATGCTCGGGTTGCGACGAAACTGGACGAGCACATCCAAAACCACTAAAATCCAACACTCGACATTAAAAGTAACGCCACAAAGTCATAAATCTGGCGTTGCCCAAACAAATAAAATCTTCGAAAAAATCGGGGGCGTTACAGTTACTCCTCCTAAAAAGAAGTTTCGTCCTGAAACTTATCACAACTCCAAAACCAAACCAAAACCGATAAAACCATGCATAACTGAAAATATAGCAACATACCCGAAACTAAGAGAAGAGGTGCGGATGAGATTCTCTCATCGCTGATTCCAATTCCCACATCGCGCTCTCGACATCTTGATTTTTCCAAAGAATCTTGACCATAGGAATGATCTTTCTCCGCAACACACGCTCTTGAGAATCTAGAACACGAATAGGTTCTTCCACATAAGTAAGGTTGGGTTGAATCTAGGGTATCGAGTCGAGGACTTGACGATCATTACGAACACACTTCCGCAACTGGCTCACATGGAACACATCATGGACACCAGGGAAGGTCGCAGGAAAATCTAGCCTATAAGCTGACACTCCGATGCGCTCAAGAATCTGGAAAGGTCCCACATACCGGGGGTCTAACTTGTGGTTCCTTCCAAACCTTTTAACGCTAGACATTGGAGAATCTTTCAAAAAACCAAGTCTCCAACGGCAAACTCCAGATCGACCCTTCGTTGATTAGTATACTTCTCATAGCGCTCTTGAGCCACATGAAGCTTTTCTCGAATACGAGTCACAGCACAATTCATCTCTTCAAGGGCTTCCGGACCTAACAACGGTCTCTCACCAACTTCTGCCCAAAACAATGGAGTTATACAACGCCTCCCATACAAGGCCTCAAATGGAGCCATTTGCAGACTCTCTTGATAACTATTATTGTATGCGAACTCCATGAGTCTGAGATGCTCATCCCAAGCACCACCATAATCTAAAATGTAACACCTGATCATAACCTCTATGATTTGATTTACCCTTTCCTTCTGACCATTAGTGTAACACCCCCTATCCGTCGCATAGCATATAGCAGTAGGTCCGGCCGGGGCCCGACGCCATATACCACAGACAGACCGGGTGGTTACTTATGGAAACCATCCAACCAATCTCAACGTCCTACACAGAGCATTCTAGCGGAAGCAGTTTATAAAGGTTGTAAACAAGAACCCAGCATCAAAGCTCGAATGTTCACTAATACAAAATAGGAATGTTATACAAAATACTCAAAACAAGCCTTAAGGCCTTACAAAATGTTTCACTTGAATATTACATGTTTTACAAACCACGGCGCGCAGGCCGGTCATACATGAATAAAACAGTAAACACTTCTACTTGGGCCTTCGAGGGCCGGCTTCGCAAAAGGGCTTTAGCCCGCTATTGACCGCTTGGTCCAGCTGCACCTGCAAGCAACAAACCACCGCACGGTGGCAAAACAAGACAACGGTCAGCAATGCTGACCAAATTATAACGATCCCGCCCCCAACTCGGGGTGGCGATGCTCCTTCCCTGAATTTCATTAGCATAAGCGAGTAATCTATAACCATAGCCATAACATCACAGACGTTGGCTCGTACGACCACACGCCCCGTGCACTCAGGGCACATTCTCGGTGAACCGGTCGATATCACGTCAATTAAAGCCATTAACATTCCGGACTCACCACCGCCACTTAGACGGCCAAACCTATGAGCAATTTGTCTTCTTGGCATGGGTCACGTCAATTTAAGCCATTGACCGCCGAAGACTCACATCTATGCCAACGGCAAGTGCCACGTAACCTTAGGTCTCTTTAACCGAATGACATAAAGCGTGTACGGTTCCATCTAACCCGTGCTCACATCGCAACGACAATTTAAGCCATTTGCGCGGGTCAAACCTTCGCCGAGTCCCATTCTATCGCAAGTCACATAACTCGGTTATGTTCAAGTTGGCTCTCAGGCCACCAAGTTGGCAAGATCTCGTATCCGCCCAGTTTTCCGGGTGCACCTTTGGGTTAGTCCCCAAGGCTCCCTTCTGCAATCTACAGCGTAGAAAACCCGAAAACAACCAATAGCACGGAGTCTTCTCCGGCCTTATGCAATGCAACATCACCGATCCAGACTAACATGTCCGGGTAGGCTTCACACATCATGCCTATGTCCGTTCTCGCATACGGACTCTAAAAAATGGGGACTTCATATATCTACCCGAAGGAACGCCTCCAACTCTCCGCAAACTCGCGAGAGCGGGCTTCCTATGCTAGGAAAGAGAGCTATTCGTGCTCAAGATGAGGATCGTTACCCTTGAGTTCCTCTTTGGCGCCATTGAAAAGTAATCGGATGGAAATCACCGCACTAGCGTTGCCTCCGTGGATCCAGAGTCGGCTTGCGATTCGGAGCTCCGAAGCTCCTCCAATGGCGGGATCTAGCTCTTCTTCCACCCTTGGCTCTCCTCTCTCTCTAAGGATTTAGAGAGATGATAAGTGAAGAAAAGTAAGGGTTTTCTAAGTCAAAACCAGGGTATATCCCTTCAGGAACAACCCCCAGCCGTTGGATCTCAACATAAGGAAATGAACGGCTTTGATTCGGGGCTGAAATGCCCAATCTGGACCGAACACGGCCTGGCACACGCCCGTGTCCAGGGCCGTGTGCCGCATTTGCCGTCAAAATCGAATCTCCTGGAACCTCACACGGGTATCGAACACGCCCGTGTTCGAGCTGACATGCCCGTGTTCCACCTGACACGGCCGTGTAGCCGGCCGTGTACCCCATGATTTTTCCCCATTTTCAACCAGAGCACTGCACGGGTTCTAGGACACGCCCGTGTCCTTGCCCGTGTCACCTTGACATGCCTGGGCCCCAGGCCGTGTACACGGGACACTTCGTCGAGCAAAGATCGACGACTTGATGACACGGCCTTGGACACGCCCGTGTCCTAGGCCGTGTGCCTTGTCTCGACGATCATCGAGACATTCTCGTCGACTCCCCGGGTCGATCGTCGACACGGGTCGACACGCCCTGCGACACGCCCGTGTCGCAGGCCGTGTGCCCATTCTCGACGAATCGTCGAGTAAAACTCGACGAATTGGCGGCTAAGTGTCGACACGGGTCGACACGCCCTGCGACACGCCCGTGTCGCAGGCCGTGTGCCATGTCTCGACAAATTGTCGAAGCACAGTGTCGACTTTGCGGCTAAGTGTCGACACGGGTCGACACGCCCTGCGACACGCCCGTGTCGCAGGCCGTGTGCCCGATCTCGACACAATGTCGAGCTCAAAGTGTCGACTTCCCGCCTTAGTGTCGACACAGGCTTGACACGCCCTGGGACACGCCCGTGTCCCAGGCCGTGTGCCTGCTGCCAGAACCCAAACTGGCCCAAAACGTCCCCCTTCGCTCTTTTGAGTTTCGGGGCGTTACAACTCTACCCCTCTTAAAATAATTTCGCCCACGAAATTACATAAAGGAAAGACATGTACAAAACCAAAATTTGTACCTGAGCGGAACAACTCCGGATATTCGTCAAGCATAGTCTGCTCTCGCTCCCAAGAGAGCTCCTCACGACCGCAATTGTCTCACCGGACCTTGACCATCCTGATCTCTTTATTGCGTAGCCGCTTGACCTCCGAGTCTTCAATCCGCACGGACTTGACCTTTGTCGTTAGCCCACTATCCACTGGCACTTGATCAACCGCGATCACTTGCGTAGGCTCTTGCACCGCCTTCCGAAGCACCGAAACATGGAATACATCATGTAAACCACTTAGCTCCACTGAAAGCTTCAAACTATAGGCCGCTTCACCAACTCGCTCCAGAACCTCAAACGGTCCAAGGTACCTCGGGCTTAGCTTTTTCAATCGCCGCACCCGCGAGACACCCTTGAACGGCTTGATCTTTAAGTATACATAATCGCCCACAGCGAACTCCACGTTCCTGTGCTTGACATTATAGTACTTTGCTTGCCGGTCCTGAGCGATAAGTAACCTCTCCCGAATGGTTCTCACCAAAGAAGTAGCATCATCCACTTCTGATCGCTTATACAACTTTGACTCACCCGTTTCTAACCAAGACAACGGCATGCGACATTTCCTACCATATAGGGCCTCGAAAGGCGCCATCTGAATACTCGCTTGGTAGCTGTTGTTGTATGCGAACTCCACCAAATAAAGGTGGTCTTCCCATTGCTTCCCAAAATCCAAGACACACATGCTGAGCATGTCTTCCATGGTTCTATTGACCCTCTCGGTCTGCCCATCCGTTTGCGGATGGGTGGCTGTGCTGAATTTCAACTTTGTTCCCAATATTTGTTGCACCAGCCTCCAATCATTGGACGTGAACCGCCCATCTCGGTCACTCACGATGCTGCGGGGCACACCAAGAAGTCGTACTATGTTATCCACATAAAGCTTTGCTAACTTCTCCACCGGATCATCCTTCCTATGCGGAATAAAATGTATCACCTTCGTTAATCGATCCACGATCACCCAAATGGCGTCGTTCCCCTTTTTCGACCTTGGCAAACCGTGCACAAAGTCCATAGAGATGTCGTCAAATTTCCAATCCGGAATAGGCAAGGACTTAAGAAATCCTCCCGGCTTTTGGCACTCTGCCTTTACCAAGGCGCAAGTTTGGCACTTGGCTATGTCTAGCGCCACATCCTTCTTTAAACCCGACCACCAAAACAGTTTCTTAACATCACGGTACATCTTTGTGCTCCCCGGGTGAATCGAGTACTTGGTATAGTGTGCCTCGTACAACAACTCCACCCGTAAATTGCCCACACTTGGGACGCACAGAAGACCGTCTTCCCAACGCAATCCGTCCTCCACAACGAATTGGAAATTTTGACCCATCCAAAGCCTCTACCACGAATTGCTTCAGCACTTGATTGCTTGTCCACACAAACAATCTCCAACGCCTCCAACTCTCGCACCAACCGCGCATCATGCACCGATGGCCAATTGGCTTGAGCTGGGGCTCGGCGACTCACCGCGTCAGCAACCGCATTCCCTTTATCAGGCGTGTAGTGGATCTTGAATGTATAGTCTCCCAAGAACGCCATCCATCTATGCTGCCGCAAATTTAGATCCTTCTGACCAAACAGATATTCACGCTCTTGTGACTAGCATAGAGATCCATTTTCACACCGTCCAAAATTATGCCTCCACGGCTTCAAGTCTAACACTCACGGCCACTAACAACAAGTCATGGACCGGATAGTTCCTCTCGTGCACCTTTGGCCGTCTCACGCCATACGCTAATACACTTTCGTGTTGCAGTAGTACGCAACCCAAACCGCTGCCCTAAGCATCATTATAAATCTCATTACCTTCGGTTCCACTCGGCGAAGTCAGCACTGGCACCGTGGTCAACCGACATTACAACTCCTCAAAAGCTCGCGCGCACTCCGGCGTCCAAAAGAACTTATGCTCCTTCCTCGTCAAAGTAGTGAGAGGTAACGCTATCCGCGAGAAGTTCTCCACGAAGCGCCTATAGTATCCGGCAAGCTCCAGAAAACTCCGGACTTCCGCTACCGTAGCAAGCTCAGGCCACTCCCGTAGCGCAACAATCTTCGCCGGATTCACATCAATACCCTCTCCACTTACTATATGCCCGAGGAACACCACTGAGGATAGCCAAAACCCGCACTTCGAGAACTTGGCATAGTACTGAATTCTCCTTAGCGTCCCCAACACCAAATGAATATGCCTGCAGTGATCTTCCTCACTATGTGAGTACACCAAAATATTGTCGATAAAGACGATCACGAAATGGTCCAAGTACTCCCTGAAAGTCTTGTTCATCAAATCCATGAACACTGACGACGTATTTGTCAGCCCAAACGGCATGACCCTAAACTCGTAGCGTCCGTATCCTGTACTGAACGTTATCTTAGGGATATCACTCTCCCTTAACTACTTTAGAGTACGGCGTTGGCCCGACCAACTGATCACAAAGATCATCGATCCTTGGGATTGGGTACTTGTTCTTTGCCGTCACCTTGTTGAGCTCCCGATAATTAATACATAGCCCCAAGCTTCCGTTCTTCTTCTTACGAAAGAGGGTCGGTGCGCTCCAAGGCGAAGGATTTGGACGCACATACCCTTGCTCCAACAACTTTTACAAGTTGCACCTTCAGCTCCGCCATTTCCGTAGGCGCTAGCCGACAAGGAGAGCGTGACACAGGCTTTGCACCCGGTACAAGCTCAAACATGGAATCTATCTCCTGTCGAGGCGGGGCTCCAGGAAGATCTCTAGGGAACACATCAGGGTACTTCGATACCACTGAAATACAATCCAATGTGGGCTTCGGCTTTGCAACCTCCACTAGTGTAAAGAACAGTTCTGCTCCGGCACGAACCGCCTTCACCACCTGAAGAGCAAACGCCAACATCTTGCTCGACCTATTCGAGCCCTTAAAGGTCATCTCACGACTTGCTCCCGGCTTGACTTCCTTGCTACCGCATCTATATTGGCTTGCTGCTCCGAGAGCCAGTCCATACCAAATATAACGTCGAACTCCTGATTCCCAATCCAAAACTAAGCGCAACAACGTCTACCCGCGCACAATGAGCACCATTGGACTATAACGCATCCAATTTGTCCTTTACCATCGAAGGAGGTACTCCGACGCACAATATAATTCCTAATAAAGGAATGCGAAGCTCCCTAAACGAACGGTGCTCTCGCAGATAAAGTAAAGTCGCAACAAAGCTTAGCACAGATAGTTCTAAGCTAACATGCACAAGGGTGACAAGTGTTTAAGGCAAAACTATCTTTAAACCATACCTGTCGTCACGACGGCGTGCTTCCTCCAGGGCTTTAGGCACTCACGAGCATAATGCCCCGGCTCGCCACAGTTGAAACATGTGCCCGGGGTCTGACCCGTAGTCGCCCCAGAAGCACCAGAAGGAGCTGGACCCGAAGTCCTATGCTTCTTATACCATTTTCGATATACAGACTTGGAGGTGTTCGGCACTTTGAATGTCGTTTCCTTTGCACTAACATCGTTGACTGCTCCTGACATAGCTTTCTTACCCTTCCGAGCACCATTCCAACAGTCTCGGGCAAAGTGCCCTTTCTTTCCACAAGTATAACAAGTGTAAGTAGCTTTACTAGTCGATTTCATAGCCCCTTTCTCCAGCAATCTGCCGGATGCAGCTCTTATGGGGTTTGTATAGTTCGATACCATGGTCGCTGGCATCGGGAGGGTCTTCCTCAATTCTGCCTCCAAAGATCTAGCTGATTCCACCAAGGCTCGGAATCCCAATAACTTGGGTCCTAGCAGTAGAACTCGTAACTCGGCACGCAGGCCACTATAAAACCTATCGACTGTAGCTTGCTCATTATCCACCTCGAAGCATGGGTAGCGGCTTATCATAAGAAATGCTTGCAAATATTCCTCAACTGTGTGCGCTCCCTGCACTAAATGCATATTCAGCTGCTGCCCCAATGGTCTACCAAAGGTCATCTGCTGCATCGTGCCCACCGGCGTTGAAGCCACAAAAGGGGCGCAGGGTTGTACATTTCCTCCAAGCTGTGCACCCGTCACAGCGAACACCGCTTCTACGATCCTTCTAACGGTTTCATACGAAGGAGGAGGCTCAAACACCTCACCGGGTGCACTATGCTCCTCAGAAACCGGACATTCTGGCTGTCCAGCACCGCTTCCGGTCACCTATAGTGGTACAAACACCGTTAAGCGACCAAATAAAATTGCGAACAGCAATTATAGGAACACGCAGGTTCCTCAAACACGAGTATTTTCATTCCTAAGTGGACATTCATGGGTTCTTTTTACTGTTATTACGATGACGCACACAGTGTGCTCACCACCCCTTAAAAAGAATTCGCCCACGAATTCAGTTTAAGCCCAACCAAAACCAGTAGTCTGATACCAAATAGGAACACCCACAGGTCGGAGGATCGAAACCTCCCTCTGATACCAAATTGTAACACCCCCTATCCGTCGCATAGCATATAGCAGTAGGTCCGGCCGGGGCCCGACGCCATATACTACAGACAGACCGGGTGGTTACTTATGGAAACCATCCAACCAATCTCAACGTCCTACACAGAGCATTCTAGCGGAAGCAGTTTATAAAGGTTGTAAACAAGAACCCAGCATCAAAGCTCGAATGTCCACTAATACAAAATAGGAATGTTATACAAAATACTCAAAACAAGCCTTAAGGCCTTACAAAATGTTTCACTTGAATATTACATGTTTTACAAACCACGGCGCGCAGGCCGGTCATACATGAATAAAACAGTAAACATTTCTACTTGGGCCTTCGAGGGCCGACTTCGCAAAAGGGCTTTAGCCCGCTATTGACCGCTTGGTCCAGCTGCACCTGCAAGCAACAAACCACCGCACGGTGGCAAAACAAGGCAACGGTCAGCAATGCTGACCAAATTATAACGATCCCGCCCCCAACTCGGGGCGGCGATGCTCCTTCCCTGCATTTCATTAGCATAAGCGAGTAATTTATAACCATAGACATAACATCACAGACGTTGGCTCGTACGGCCACACGCCCCGTGCACTCAGGGCACATTCTCGGTGAACCGGTCGATGTCACGTCAATTAAAGCCATTAACATTCCGGACTCACCACCGCCACTTAGACGGCCAAACCTATGAGCAATTTGTCTTCTTGGCATGGGTCACGTCAATTTAAGCCATTGACCGCCGAAGACTCACATCTATGCCAACGGCAAGTGCCACGTAACCTTAGGTCTCTTTAACCGAACGACATAAAGCGGGTACGGTTCCATCTAACCCGTGCTCACATCGCAACGACAATTTAAGCCATTTGCGCGGGTCAAACTTTCGCCGAGTCCCATTCTATCGCAAGTCACATAACTCGGTTATGTTCAAGTTGGCTCTCAGGCCACCAAGTTGGCAAGATCTCGTATCCGCCCAGTTTTCCGGGTGCACCTTTGGGTTAGTCCCCAAGGCTCCCTGCTGCAATCTACCGCGTAGAAAACCCGAAAACAACCAATAGCACGGAGTCTTCTCCGGCCTTATGCAATGCAACATCACCGATCCAGACTAACATGTCCGGGTAGGCTTCACACATCATGCCTATGTCCGTTCTCGCATACGGACTCTAAACAACGGGGACTTCACATATCTACCCGAAGGAATGCCTCCAACTCTCCGCAAACTCGCGAGAGCGGGCTTCCTATGCTAGGAAAGAGAGCTATTCGTGCTCAAGATGAGGATCGTTACCCTTGAGTTCCTCTTTGGCGCCATTGAAAAGTAATCGGATGGAAATCACCGCACTAGCGTTGCCTCCGTGGATCCGGAGTCGGCTTGCGATTCGGAGCTCCGAATCTCCTCCAATGGCGGGATCTAGCTCTTCTTCCACCCTTGGCTCTCCTCTCTCTCTAAGGATTTAGAGAGATGATAAGTGAAGAAAAGTAAGGGTTTTCTAAGTCAAAACCCGGGTATATCCCTTCAGGAACAACCCCCAGCCGTTGGATCTCAACATAAGGAAACGAACGGCTTTGATTCGAGGCTGAAATGCCCAATCTGGACCGAACACGGCCTGGCACACGCCCGTGTCCAGGGCCGTGTGCCGCATTCGCCGTCAAAATCGAATCTCCTGGAACCTCACACGGGTATCGAACACGCCCGTGTTCGAGCTGACACGCCCGTGTTCCACCTGACACGGCCGTGTAGCCGGCCGTGTACCCCATGATTTTTCCCCATTTTCAACCCGAGCACTGCACGGGTTCTAGGACACGCCCGTGTCCTTGCCCGTGTCACCTTGACACGCCTGGGCCCCAGGCCGTGTACACGGGACACTTCGTCGAGTAATGATCGACGACTTGATGACACGGCCTTGGACACGCCCGTGTCCTAGGCCGTGTGCCTTGTCTCGACGATCGTCGAGACATTCTCGTCGACTCCCCGGGTCGACCGTCGACACGGGTTGACACGCCCTGCGACACGCCCGTGTCGCAGGCCGTGTGCCCATTCTCGACGAATCGTCGAGTAAAACTCGACGAATTCGCGGCTAAGTGTCGACACGAGTCGACACGCCCTGCGACACGCCCGTGTCGCAGGCCGTGTGCCATGTCTCGACACATTGTCGAAGCACAGTGTTGACTTCGCGGCTAAGTGTCGACACGGGTCGACACGCCCTGCGACACGCCCGTGTCGCAGGCCGTGTTCCCGGTCTCGACACAATGTCGAGCTCAAAGTGTCGACTTCCCACCTTAGTGTCGACACAGGCTTGACACGCCCTGGGACACGCCCGTGTCCCAGGCCATGTGCCTGCTGCCAGAACCCAAACTGGCCCAAAACGTCCCCCTTCGCTCTTTTGAGTTTCGGGGCGTTACAATTAGTCTGCGGATGATAGGCGGTGGAACACCTTAAATCAGTACCCAACCCCTCCTGTAAACTTTTCCAAAAGCGAGATGTAAATCTAGAGTCTCGATCTAATACAATGCTAACAGGCACACCATGTAACCTGATGACCTCTTCAAGATATAACTCGACTATCTTCTTCATCGAATATCCAATCTTAAAGGGAACAAAGTGAGCACACTTTGTCAATCGGTCTACTATCACCCAAATAGAGTCGTGCCAACGGGGAGATTTTGGCAGACCAATGATGAAATCCATTGAAATACTTTCCCATTTCCAACTTGCAATATCAAGCGGTGTCAATTTACCACCAGGCCTTCTATGATCAGCCTTAACACGCTGACATGTATAACATTCCGATACAAACCTTGCGATATCATTCTTCATCCCTGACCACCAAACATATTTGCTTTAGATCTTTATACATCTTTGTGAAACCAGGGTGGTAGGCTACACTGGAACCATGAGCTTCAACACAGATCTTAGCTCAAATATCGCCAAAGGCGGGGACAAAAAATCTACCCCGATACTTCAAGGTGTCCAACTCATCCACAGAGAAATCAGGTAGCTCTCCCTTCACAGTTCTATTCCGGAGGTGCAACAAATCAGGGTCATCCTTCTGATGTGCTCGAGTAAGGGAAGTCCAAGAGGGTTCCCCTGCTTCTAAACTAGCAGGCACAGTACAACTCCCGACCTCAATATCCATCAAAAAAAATTCTTCTACTAAGGATTGCACCGACAGATTAAAGATCTTAGCGGTCTTTCTACTCAAGGCATTGGCTACTACATTAGCCTTTCCTGGATGATAGAGAATTTCCACTTCATAATCCGCCACATATTCTAACCACCGACGCTAGCGCAGATTTAGTTCTTTCTGAGTGAAGACATACTTCAAACTCTTATGATCAGTATAGATCTTGCACACCGCGCCATACAATAAGTGTCTCCAAAGCTTCAGCGCATAAATTACAGCAGCAAACTCCAAATCATGCGTAGGATAGTTTCTCTCGTGGATATTAAGTTGTCTCGATCCATACGCGATCACCTTACCATCTTGCATTAAAACAGAACCAAGTCTTATATGAGATGCATCCACATACACCGCATACTCAACTCCTTCAGTAGGTAAGGTTAAAATCGGAGCAATACATAATCTCTTTTTCAGCTCTTGGAAAGCCTCTTCACATTTATCGCTCCAAATGAAAGCAGTATCCTTCTGAGTAAGTCTAATTAGAGGAGCAGACAACACCGAAAATCCTTCCACGAATCTTCTATAATAGCCAGCCAGGCCTAATAAACTCCTAATCTCCTTAGGTGTAGAAGGTCTCTCCCATTCCATTACAACAGAAATCTTGGTCGGGTGTACAGAGATACCATCCTTGCTTACCACATGACCCAGAAAGGACACCTGAGGTAGCCAAAACTCGCACTTGCTCAACTTCGCATATAACTTATGCTCCCTCAGTGTCGACAAAACCAAACGCAAATGCTGAGTATACTCCTCAACATTGCGGGAATACACCAGGACATCATCTATGAATACAATAACAAATCGGTCCAAGAAATCCTTAAACACCCGATTCATCAAATCCATGAAAGCAGAGGGTGCATTGGTCAAACCAAAAGACATCACCAAAAACTCATAATGTCCATGCCGAGAACGGAAAGCGGTTCGTGGAATATCTGCCTCACGAATCCTCAACTGGTGGTAGCCTGAACGAAGACCGATCTTTGAAAATACCAAGCTACCACGCAATTGGTCGAACAAATCATCAATCCTTGGCAGGGGATATCTATTTTTAATGGTTACCTTGTTCAATTTCCTATAATCGATGCAAAGTCTCATCGATCTGTCCTTCTTCTTGACAAACAAAATAGGAGCACCCCATGGAGAAGTACTTGGTCTAATAAAACCACACTTCAGCAACTCATCGAGCTGAGTTCACAACTCGTCCAACTCATGCAGAGCCATACGGTACGTTACTTTGGCAATAGGACGAGTACCTGGCTCGAGGTTTATCACAAACTCTATCTCCCTTTCAGGAGGAAGTCCTGGAAGACTATCAGGAAAAACAACTAGAAACTCTCGCACCACCGAGACATCCTCAAGACGTGGTGTAACAAAAGCTATTTCCAGAGCAGAAATAGAAACCAAAAATGCCTCGCAACCAGACTCTATTGCACGACAAGCACGTACCGCAGAAATGATAGGGGAAACTCTGTCCTGAAATTCATAGACGCTCATAGGTTGCCCGTCATCCATTCTGAAATCCAACCACTTATCCTTGCACTGGATGACTGCATCATACTTGGACAGCCAGTTCATGCCCAGAATCACATCAAAATAGACAGGTCAAAAACCATCAGATCCGCAAAGGCCAGAAAATTGCCAAGATAAATAGGGCATCTAAGAACTCCCTGACTAGACATCACCGAATCGCCGGAAGGAAGCTTGACATTGAAAGAGTATCCTAATGGTTCCACATTCAGGCGATGTTTATCTACAAATCTCCGGGCCATAAAGGAATGGGTGGCACCCGAATCGAAAAGAGCGCGAGCCCACCTATTTCGCACCTTAAACTCTCTTAAAACCAAAACATACATAACTAAACAAACGATAACTAAGGCAATAACGATATATAAAGAGGGTAAACTAAACTGGGGCTAACCTGATATCACTTGCGTAGAAGTTTAGGCTTCCTCGCTGGTCATCACGTTCAGCTTTCCTTTTCCTTTATCCAGGTTTGGCGGCGGCAGAGCTTGAAGTGGGGCAGGCTGTAGCGGGGACTGAGCCTGGGGGCACACAGACTTCTGGTGTCCCTTCTGCCCGCACTGGAATCAAACCCTTTCTTTTAGCCAGCAACGAGTCACATCATGACCCTTCATTGCACAGAATGAGCACACAAGCTCTCCCTTGGGTGCACCTTGGATGGCATGCACCTGCTGCTGCTTCAGGGCGGCAGTCCTCTTGAAGCACCTTTCATAAGGGTGGCCAGGACGACCACAAAAGCTACACACCTCCTTATTTTTCTTCTTCGAAGAAGGGCCAGATGCCCTGGAGCTACCATCCTCAACACCTTTTCTTTTCTCCTTCCTTACCGCAGCACCACGGTTCTTTGCATTTTCAATCGCCTCTACTTTCAAAGCGGCTTCCACTGCTTCAGCATAACATTTAGCTCTGTAAGCGCATGCCAACTGCTGGACATCGCTTCTTAATCCTCCCAAGAAGCGTTTCACTCTACCATCCTCTGAAGCTACCAAATCAGGAGAAAACCTGCTCAGTTTGCTAAACTCAATCTCTTACTCGCTCACGGTGAGCTGTCTCTGCTTTAAATGCAGCAAGTTATTCATCAGGCGGTCTTGCTCGACCGAGGGTAGAAACGTCTTCAGCAACATCTTCTTAAAAGTTTCCCAAGTACAGCCTTCCTTCAGACTCTCTCTCTCGTGAATCCACCAACTCTTTGCCAGACCTTTTAGTTGATAGGCTGCAATCATCACCTTCTGGGCTTCAAGAATTTCGGAATACGAAAACATCTCCTCGATGGATATGATCCAATCATTGATAACCACAAATTCAGCACTCCCGTCAAAGGTGGGGGGTCCCAATCGTTGGAAATGCGATATGAAATTCATTTCTGGTGGTATCGCCGTCAGGGGCACCAGAGGAGCAGGGGCATCAGGCACAACTTGGCCCACGGCGGGCTATTGCACTGAAGGTTGCTGTGCGCGAGCGGCAGACAACAGAGACTCAATCTGCGATTGCATCACAACCAATTGTCTCGACAGAGCCTCATTGCTCTGACGCAGACTCTCGGTAATCGCATCGCTCTGCGCACCTGATGACTCACCCTCCTACTGGGGAGTCGACCTCATCGCAGGACGCTTTGGCGGCATTTCTAACAAGGCAAACGAACAACTCATCAAAATCCTAGCTTACAACAAAGCCACACGACTAGTTCAGACCATACTTAAGAGACACTTCTTATGCTGCAACTTGCTCTGGGATTTTATAATGATGCAATGTCCTACTTAGGATGATATCCTCTCATCCTATTGACTCTTGTGCCTATGACATGAATGCATGTATTCTTTGTTCTTTTTCCGATTCAAAACCATGTGTGTACATATGTCATCCCGCAAATCTTTAGCTTGGCACCTTGTGCTTATGCAATGTTATGCTATGCATGATTGTGCTATGCATTCTAAAAAAGCCCTAATGCATGTTATGAGCGGCGTACACATGAAAATGTTATGCATCCCATACTACATGACATTCTCATGCAACGAAAAAGAAACGTGCTAGTCGCATTCATGTGGTGAGGTTATGCATCCCATACTACATAACCCTCACATGTTGCCCCTCTGGTGGATCCATATACAGACACATATTATGCATCCCATACTACATAATATGCCCCGTATACTTCATGTTATGCTATGAGTGTAGTGTTCGTGCTTCAGCTAAGATGTGCTGATGACATATCGGTGTGTGATATGATGCTAAACACCTATACCTATAAGGAAAGGTTGCCCGACAAGTTGTCAAGCAACCTCCCTCTGATACAAATTGTCACAACCTGCATTTTCATCGCATATAGAAAGCTTATCTGTAACACCCTGAAGTCAAGAGGGTCATTTTGAGCAAAATCGGGTTCAGGCCTGGTGACACGGCCTGGGACACGGGCGTGTCCCAGGGCGTGTCAGGTGACACGGCCTGCGACACGGGCGTGTCGCAGGGCGTGTCGAGGTTGTTTCGACGATTGGACTTGGTGTCGACGATTTTCGCTCGACATCGTCGAGAATGGGGCACACGGCCCAGGACACGGCCGTGTCGGATGCCGTGTCGAATGCTCGACGAGTGTTACGCGACGATCGTCGAGTATCGGGTTTCCCGTGAGGACACGGCCTGCGACACGGGCGTGTCACAGGGCATGTCAGTGGGCGTCGAACTCAGCTCGATGTCTCGGGTTGGGGCGTGTTTGAGGAACACGGCGTGTCCGGGTGCACACGGCCATGAACACGGGCGTGTGCCAAGCCGTGTGCCAGGCCGTGTGACGTCTCGGGTTGTTTTGGGATTATTTCTGTAGAGGTACACGGCCTCAGACACGGGCGTGTCTGAGGGCGTGTCGGGTACACGGCCGTGACACGGGCGTGTCACACGGGCGTGTACTGGTTGGATTGAGTCGGTTGTCTGCCGCTTAGGGGGACACGGCCTGTGACACGGGCGTGTCACAGGGCGTGTCAGGCCGTGTTTTGGGTTTTCTGGCCAGATCTGAGCCGTTTGTTTCCCTCTTCCTGGATCAATGGCTGGGCTTTGTCCAGGTGTTGGGAAGGCCGAGAATTAGAAGATAAATGCCCTTATCTTCTTCTCCTTCTTCTTCTTCATTTCCATTCTAAAGGAGAGAGAAGAAAGGCTAAGGGAGAGAGAAGGGAGGAGTCTTCCAGCTGATGTAGGAGCTGCGGAGTGCGGATCGAAGATCCGAGAGCGGATTCGTGAAGGCAGAGCCGAGGCGGTGAGTTCCATCCGGCTACTTCATGGCGCCGAAGCGATCTTCAAGGGTAACGATCTCCTTCTTGGACATCGAAGTCCTTTCTCTATACATGTGCTTGGAATCCTCCACCAAGAGGTGGATCGCGGAAGAGATTCCTTTGTGAGTCTGCATTTAGAGCCGGAAATATGGAGTACGGCGTAGGCATGCTGTGTGAAGCCCATCTGGACCGATAGTTTGGATTGGTGATGTTCATGGGTAAACCGGAGGAGACTCCGTGGCTTTGATGATGTGCAAAACGGATTTCTGTTGTGATGACTGTATGGATGTGATGATTGTGAGGAGGCTTTGGTGAAGCTCCTGGTTGTGAGATGATCAATTGGTAGCACGCCTGGGGAGCGCGTGGTAAACCCGGCCTGTTACACCACTAGGGTGGGTTGATCTAGTTAAAGGTAGGATCGATGGGCGGCAATGCTAGGGGAGCCGAGTTAAACCCGGGTTGCTGCACCACATGTTGTGGGTCGATCGGATTAGGAGGGGATCGATGGGTAGACAATGCCTGGGGAGCTTAGATAAACCCGGCTTGCTACACCACGGAGTGTGGGTCGGTCTGCTCTGGTTGTTTGGATGTGTGAGGATGGACCTCTGAGTGGCTTGGGCGGGATGTCGCTAGCCTGCGAGCTGGTGGACTAGGGCCGGTCAACCAACAAGTTAACACCTCGAGAGACAGCGGTGTACGACGGTGGATTCCGGTACGCCAAGAAGGTGCCCTGAGTGCACAGAGCGTTGGTGGATTCCAGCGTTTGTGATGTGATGTGTTTGTTAGTTAGTGGAATAAAGCGAATGATCTAGCTATGTGATTTGGTGATGTTTGTTGATGTTTGATGAGAAAGGAAGCACTGTATACAGGGAAGGAACCACTACCCCGGGTAGGGGGTAGGTCGTTATAATGGGTCAGCAATGCTGACGTTTACTTTGTTTTCTGTGTTGGCTTGGATGATAACTTGCAGGTGCTGCGGTTTGGAAAGCATAAGTGAAATGGCAGCTTGATGAGGCCCTTGAAGGCCATGCGGAGAGTGTTGTTTGGATTTCATGTGTGGCCGGCCTGCGTGCCGATGTACGAAATTGTTGTTGTGAAAGAGGAATTTGTAAGGCCATAAGGCCAGGGTGTGTGAGTTGTATACATTCCTGGTGTTTTTATATAAATGTGCTATTTATATATGGGTGGACATTCTTGTTTGAGTTCATGCTAACATAAAAGATGCTGCGCTAGAATGGAATGAGTTAAGGATACGAGTAGAGTTTGATTTCCACACGTGATTCCTTCGCTTTGTCTGTGAGATATGGCGTGGGGCCCCGGCCGGGACCCACCGTTATATGTCATGTGACAGGTGGGGGCGTTACAAAGTGTATCAGAGGCAGGTTGAGATTGTTTGGGAGGAGAGAACATAATTGAACTCATGAATGTCCACTAGGAATGTATGTCATGCACATGATGTGCGTGCGTGTGTAGTCAATGTACCAGTACCGTTATGATTTGGACGACTTTAATGGTGTTTTGTACATTGATAGGTGGCGAGGGATGGAGCTGGGCCGTCTGAGCCTCAGCGGTCGGATGAGAGTGCAGCACCCGTGGAAGCGCCGATGCCTCCCTCGGCAGAGGCCATACGGGTGGTGGCAGAGACAGTGCTTGCAGTGTTACAAGCACACCCAACGGGACAAGCAAGATCTGGTGGAAGGCAAGAGCATGCTGCCGAGGTGGTGGAAGTGCAAGCAAGTGACGATGCCTTGTCACGTTTTATGCACTTTCACCCACCTACGTTTGGTGGGGCGCTTTCACCAACGCAGGCAGAAGATTGTTGGCAAGAGTAAAAAGGATCCTAACCGCAATCAGGACGGTCGAGGAACAGAAAGTGATGTTGGCCACGTTTCTGTTAGACGGTGATGCGAGATTATGGTGGGAGGAAATTGAAGTGCACCACTTGGCAGGTCGAGGTTTAACGGAGATTTCGATGGAGGAATTCTCCCAAATATTTTTAGCCAAGTATGTGCCAGTGTCGCAGAGGATTGCGATGGAAAATTAGTTTCTCAGCTTGGTGCGGGTGAGCAAGATGTGGATACCTACCTGCACGAGTTTACAAGATTGGGAAGATATGCGGGATCGACCTTTGCGGAGGAAAGTGCGAAAGACAAATCGGTTTTATGGAGGATTGCGGATGAATTGAGGTGGCACTTCCGAGTTCCGTGAGCCAAGGTTTTCAAGTGTTGGTTGATACAGCTCGTGCCTTGGAGAAGGATATGAAGCGAGTACATGAGAATAAGAAACTGGCAAGGGAAAAGTCTGAGTTGAAAGAATCGGAGTTTCGACGACAAGAGAAGAAAAGATTTAGGCGGTGGACGTAGCTCCGTCGACTGTTTCGTCGCCGCGACGTATGGGCCGGGACGTGTGGATACACGTATCTGCTATAAATGTGGGCAGCAAGGACACATCGCAAAATTTTGTTGGAATGCTCCTCCAGGAAGTGAGAAAAGGCAGGTGGCGTCATATGAGGAAAAAGGGAAAAGCCGTGGCCGAATCATCTGCACCCCGGACGCAACCGCGATTGCATGCGATGGAAGTGCAAGAGCCGCAAAGTTCAGTTGGTGAAATTCAGCCTCGAGCGGTTCATTTATCTTTAATCGTGAATTTCAAAATCGGGAGGCTGAGCGGAGGTGAAATGTGATGTGAAGCATGTCGATGCTCTGACAGTTGTGTATGTAAACTATGTTTTGATTTGAACTGAATCCGAACTAGATGGCTGATGTAAATAGATGTATATCTCTAGTTGGTGATTTCTGTAATCGCTTGGTGCACTTGTGATTGTGACGAAATCAATCCATCATGTTGTTTTGTTTTGAGGTTTTATGTGGTGGAATGTGCACACGTGGAAGTTAGGGATGTTTGTTGTGTTGTCTGTTTGTTAGTGTGTGCGGAGAATTGCGGTGTACGCTTTGGTGATGATTGTGCCTAATTGGCTGTGTGGAGTCAAATTTCGAGGACGAAATTATTTGAAGGGGGGGAGGATTGTAACACCCTGAAGTCAAGAGGGTCATTTTGAGCAAAATCGGGTTCAGGCCTGGGTGACACGGCCTGGGACACGGGCGTGTCCAGGGCGTGTCAGGTGACACGGCCTGCGACACGGGCGTGTCGCAGGGCGTGTCGAGGTTGTTTCGACGATTGGACTTGGTGTCGACGATTTTAGCTCGACATCGTCGAGATTGGGGCACACGGCCCAGGAAACGGCCGTGTCGGATGCCGTGTCGAATGCTCGACGAGTGTTACGCGACGATCGTCGAGTATCGGTTTCCGTGAGGACACGGCCTGTGACAGGGCGTGTCACAGGGCGTGTCAGTGGGCGTCGAACTCAGCTCGATGTCTCGGGTTGGGCGTGTTTGAGGAACACGGGCGTGTACGGGTGCACACGGCCATGACACGGGCAGTGTGCCAAGCCGTGTGCCAGGCCGTTGTGACGTCTGGGTTGTTTTTTGGGATTATTTCTGTAGAGGTACAACGGCCTCAGACAGGGGCGTGTCTGAGGGCGTGTCGGGTACACGGCCGTGACACGGGCGTGTCACACGGGCGTGTACTGGTTGGATTGAGTCGGTTGTCTGGCTTAGGGGGACACGGCCTGTGACACGGGCGTGTCACAGGCGTGTCAGGCCGTGTTTTGGGTTTTCTGGCCAGATCTGAGCCGTTTGTTTCCCTCTTCCTGGATCCAATGGCTGGGCTTTGTCCAGGTGTGGGAAGGCGCGAAATTAGAAGATAAATGCCTTATCTTCTTCTCCTTCTTCTTCTTCATTTCCATTCTAAGGAGAGAGAATAAAGAAAGGCTAAGGGAGAGAGAAGGGAGGAGTCTTCCAGCTGCTGTAGGAGCTGCGGAGTGCGGATCGAAGATCCGAGAGCGGATTCGTGAAGGCAGAGCCGAGGCGGTGAGTTCCATCCAGCTACTTCATGGCGCCGAAGCGATCTTCAAGGGTAACGATCTCCTTCTTGGACATCGAAGTCTTTCTCTATACATGTGCTTGGAATCCTCCACCAAGAGGTGGATCGCGGAAGAGATTCCTTTGTGAGTCTGCATTTAGAGCCGGAAATATGGAGTACGGCGTAGGCATGCTGTGTGAAGCCCATCTGGACCGATAGTTTGATTGGTGATGTTCATGGGTAAACCGGAGGAGACTCCGTGGCTTTGATGATGTTGCAAAAACGGATTTCTGTTGTGATGACTGTATGGATGTGATGATTGTGAGGAGCTTTGGTGAAGCTCCTGGTTGTGAGATGATCAATTGGTAGCACGCCTGGGGAGCGCGTGGTAAACCCGGCCTGTTACACCACTAGGGTGGGTTGATCTAGTTAAAGTTAGGATCGATGGGCGGCAATGCTAGGGGAGCCGAGTTAAAACCCGGGTTGCTGCACCACATGTTGTGGGTCGATCGAAGGATTAGGAGGGGGATCGATGGGTAGGACAATGCCTGGGAGCTTAGATAAACCCGGCTTGCTACACCACGGAGTGTGGGTCGGTCTGCTCTGGTTGTTTGGATGCTGTGAGGATGGACCTCTGAGGGCTTGGGGGGATGTCGCTAGCCTGCGAGCTGGTGGACTAGGGCCGGTCAACCAACAAGTTAACACCTCGAGAGACAGCGGTGTAAGACGGTGGATTTCGGTACGCCAAGAAGGTGCCCTGAGTGCACGGAGCGTTGGTGGATTCCAGCGTTTGTGATGTGATGTGTTTGTTAGTTAGTGGAATAAAGCGAATGATCTAGCTATGTGATTTGTGATGTTTGTTGATGTTTGATGAGAAAGGAAGCACTGTATACAGGGAAGGAACCACTATCCCGGGTAGGGGGTAGGGTCGTTATAATGGGTCAGCAATGCTGACCGTTACTTTGTTTTCTGTGTTGGCTTGGATGATAACTTGCAGGTGCTGCGGTTTGGAAAGCATAAGTGAAATGGCAGCTGATGAGGCCTGAAGGCATGCGGAGAGTGTTGTTTGGTTTCATGTGTGGCGGCCTGCGTGCCGATGTACGAAATTGTTGTTGTGAAAAGGAATTTGTAAGGCCATAAGGCCAGGGATGTGATGAGTTGTATACATTCCTGGTGTTTTTATATAAAATGTGCTATTTATATAGGGGTCAACATTCTTGTTTGAGTTCATGCTAACATAAAAGATGCTGCGCTAGAATGGAATGAGTTAAGGATACGAGTAGAGTTTGATTTCCACACGTGATTCCTTCGCTTTGTCTGTGAGATATGGCGTGGGGCCCCGGCCGGACCCACCGTTATATGTCATGTGACAGGTGGGGGCGTTACATTATCAGAGTAAGGGAAAATACGCGTCATGATGCCACGTCAGCAGGGGATAACTGCGGACGATCAGGCAGACACCAAACTAATCATGGAGAAAGATTCTTTTAAGTTATTTTAAGGAAAATCAGTTAAGTGTAGAAGTTAGCCGTATCCCTCGGCTTAGTGGCTCATCTAGTCCACGAATCAAAATATATTATACGCTGCGGAAAAATACTTGATTAGATTAACCAAAACATCCTACATGAGTGTAAACGTCCCCATAGGATAACTCATGCTAAGCGAGACTCTAAATTTATTATAGTAGGAAAAACAGCTTTTATAATTGCAGAAAATAAAAAGTTAGAGTTTCAAATTATGTGATGTATGAAGTAATAGTAGTATATTTTATAGTTGAAAATACCTAACATGCATTCCTAACATAAATCCTCCCAAAGAGCAAGTAGTCCACATCCACATAAAGAGAAATATGCAGCTAGCAAGTATCAAATAATCAAAAAAAACAGTGGGCACCAACAACTGACACGAACCCACAAGCAAAAGTATATCTGAACTCGTAAAACTAAGCCAACAACAAACTACCTCGCTATGACGAGGCAACAACCATGACCAACTCTGCCGCCAGAAAACTCCAAAACCAGCACTGCTAACTGCTACTACTCTGAACCTGAGACATTTCAAAGACAGAACACCTCAGCAAGAGGGTACAAGTGGTGGTAGGAAAAATAATAATAAGCCAAAAGTAAACGATGGTCAACAGGGGTACCAACCCAAGACCAAAAAGAAAACACTGAAGTAAAGTACAAAAGCAAACTGGGCATCAACAGGAAAAGAACTCCTACGTGACTTGTCACGTTCAACAAAAGTACACCAGACACACGAGGCTATAAGGTGACTACATGAATCATTCAAAGAAGGAACAATACAAATCATTTATTAGGCACCTGCGGTCGACACTACCCAAAAATAAGGCGAGGTGGACACTCTTGGTCACACCACCCAAAAATCACGGGCAAGGTGGGCACTCGTGGTCTCACCACCCAAAATCACGGGCAAGGTGGACACTCTTGGTCTCACCACCTAAAAACACGGATATAAAATCCGATAAACTGCGAGGGAGTCTCATACTCTCCAACATTCACCGCAGATATTCAAAAACCAGGTAGACTTCCACAGGGCACTAATTAAGGAAGCAAACACTGCGGAGGTGGAATCGTCCACTAACTCCCGCATTCAAGAATTCCAAAGAAACCACAATACAAAATATCTCGAGATTTGGCTCGATAGATTCTACTTGACATTATAAGATCTAAGACATGGTTGATCAACCTCTAGGAGCAATTTATATTCCTAGACGAATTCTAACGCGTTTAACAACAAAAACTAAGGCACATAAGGCCATCAAGAGACACTACAAGAACGATTAACATATCTGTACAAGATCGGGTTTACCATGATGAAACGTTACAACATGAGATCAATGAAGCAGTTAATCAATCACTAAATTGGAAAACAAGAGTAGAAAAAATTTCAGAGAATATGAAAAGCATAGCTGTTACCATCCAATCAGACAAGGAAGAATGAGGGAAAACCACCACTTGCCTTGGTTTTACCGGAAAAAGTCCTCCGAATCACTCCATGTCGTAGATCGGGGCAAGAAACCGCGGGAGGAGTTGAAATCTAGACAAAAAGGTCGAAAAGGGGATTAGGGCCGAAAAACCCTAACGAGAAAATCTCAAGGAACGGGGAAGAAATTACTATGAGGGCGAAGCTCTCGACGAGAGCTTTCCAGATCTACGATCGGTTGAGGATTTTGAGCACCAGAGCACCGTCAGCGGCCACCATAAGAAGTACGGACGGACGACTTAATTCTCACGCCGCTCTGGTTCGGGAAGAAGAAGAAGAAGTTCTGGTCGGTTTAATGATGAAGAAGAAGAAAAAGAATTTATACCCGAACAGTAGAAATAAATCGGGTTCAGCTGAACCAGTTTTCCGAGACAGGACAGGGTTACTCGAGTAGTTCATCAAAACTACTCGAGTAACAGAGAAAGCCTACTCGAGTACCACAGAGGGACTACTCGGGAAGAACTACTCGAGTAGTAAGATCATTACTCGAGTACATGAAAAGACCTACTCGAGTACTCAAAAAGGAACTACTCGAGTAGTAAGGAAACTACTCGAGTACAAGAAGGGACCTACTCGAGTACTTATAAGGCAGCTACTCGAGTAACAAAGAAGGCCTACTCGAGTAGTTCAATGAAACTACTCGAGTAACAGAAGAACCTACTCGAGTAGTTCAATACAACTACTCGAGTAACAGAAGACCTACTCGAGTAGTTCAAGACAACTACTCGAGTAACCGAAGACCTACTCGAGTAGTCCAATACAACTACTCGAGTAACAGAAAGGACCTACTGGAGTAGTTTAAGACAAATACTCGAGTAACAGAAGACCTACTCGAGTAGTTCATCACAACTGCTTGAGTAACAGAGACCTGCTCGAGTAGTTCATCACAACTACTCGAGTAATAGAGATCTACTCGAGTAGTTCATTACAACTACTCGAGTAACCGAAAGAGACCTACTCGAGTAGTTCAATATAACTACTCGAGTAACACAGAAATCTACTCGAGTAGTTCATTTGAACTACTCGAGTAACAGAAACCTACTCGAGTAGTTCATTTCAACTACTCGAGTAACAGGAATCTACTCGAGTAGTTCATTTCAACTACTCGAGTAACAGGAATCTACTCGAGTAGTTCATTTCAACTACTCGAGTAACATGAATCTACTCGAGTAGTTCATTTCAACTACTCGAGGAACAAGAATCTTCTCGAGTAGTTCATTTCAACTACTTGAGTAACAGGAATCTACTCGAGTAGTTCATTTCAACTACTCGTGTAATCAGGAATTCTACACGAGTACATTACAGAAATTTTTGCACAAAAATAATTTTTTTCTTACAAACATAACCTTTTGATAAAAGTATAGGAATGAATAGTGAATCACATTTTTGAATAGTACTATAATATTAAAATATTCATATTTATGTACTTTGAATAAGAAAACGCGGGTTCAAAACGGAAGCCCGAACGCGCGCCGAACCAAACAAAATTCGCACCGTAGGTGAACACTGACGCTACGAACACGACAGCGAAGTCAAAACTAGAATCCGACGATCCATTTCCGAGATATTAACCGCCAAAGTATGCGGCGAACAAAAACAAAACCCAAAACTTCGATCGCGCACCGAGACTCCAAAAATGCTCGGGTTGCGACGAAACTGGACGAGCACGTCCAAAACCACTAAAATCCAGCACTCGACATTAAAAGTAATGCCACGACTTCATAAATCTGACGTTGCCCAAACATATAAAATCTTCGAAAAAATCGGGGGCGTTACACACAGCCCAACCGTTCACTTGGCACGGAAGGGGCCTCGGGACGTGAACACCGAGGACACAGCCCAACCGCCCAAAGTCTAACTGTCAACTCCCATCGGTGTGACGATCGGTGAGCCCGTAGAACTGCCACACTCTCCTTAACCCAGGATTACGACACCGCATGTCGACTCACACCGCATGCAAATGCCACATCACCATAACATGGAAGGGGCCTCAGAAGTAAGCACGAGGACACAACCCAACCATCCATCCATACCTTATTTCAACACAAACCAAACTAGTGAAGGTCAACACCGCACTTACATCCTTCCACAATACTACCCTTAGGGAGACGACGCTCTAAGTATTGGACTACTAAACTCATTCCAAAGCATACTCATGACCATGGTTTATTCTTCTACATGACTTTCCAAATGATATCAACTTATTATAAACATGATGCGTATATAAAGATCTATCAATCTTTCCAAATTACAACAACATCTTATAAACATGATGCGCATAAATAATAATCTACCAAATTTGTAACAAGTCAATTCGTTTAAGTAAGCTTGCTTCACAATTTGATTATATGAAATCTGATTAATAAACTTCATCAATCATGCAACTAAAATGATTAATCATAAAAGAGTTCATCCAAGCCAAGTAACTTGCAATATTAATTCCACCGAATCGAAATCCATAATATATGAAACCTAGAATTTAGGTGCAGAGTAGATCTGGTCAGCAACTTCGACCGGAGATTCCCGAAGCTACAGGAATCCGGTGAAGACGCTTAACCCATCGATGGAAAGGTCTTTCCATGGCTAAAACTTTTGTATTCAGACCTCAACCCAGATTTGATATTATCCTATTTGAAATCGGACTCGAAGTCCGCTGCGTACAGAACACAATTTCTGCATGCAGGATTTACCGAACATCAAATTCGTTCAGACTTTCCTGTGGCTACCTACTTCGCCTGAAGTTGTGCAACCACTCGTTGGAAAGGTATTTTCAAGGGCTTCAACTTTCGTGTTTAGTTGAAAGCCCAGATTTGGACATATCCTTCATAAAAATGGCCTAGAAGACCGCAACGCGCAGAATACAGATTCAGCGCGCATCTTGAGGCGGAATGAACGGCATCGGTTCATCTTCCTCCTCAAGTCGATCCTCTCAGATCACCTCCAAAAATTCCTCCACCCTTATTCACCCTCATGAGGCCTTGCTCTTCACGAAACCATCCCCCATCTCCACATAGAAGGTCGGAGAGGTTGAAGATACCACTAACCAAGAGCACAAGCCCTGGATTGGCCTCACCCTAGAGAAAGCATCTTCACACATGTCTAGACTCTTTTGAGTCGATGTCTCGCCTAGATATCTACAGATCTAGCACCAAGAGAGAGGGTAGGAAGCTCACCTCGATTCCGGCGGTTCCACCATTTCCGGCCATAGATCTCGTAATTCTCCTTGGCGGCATCTTCTCCTTTAGAACTTGCTCCAGCAACTTGCTCTCTCAATAGGAGTCTCTCTCTCAGAAAATAGGGCCGGTGTGAAGAGTGAAAGCGGCTAGGGTTTCACAGTCCGTATAGATAACAAGCGACACAGGCGAAGCGTTACAGACGGTTACAATGTCTATTCAATGCACTGACACAGGTAAGGACACACCCGTGTCTCTACCCGTGTCCTTCTCGGGTACTCTTCATCGATCTCAACGCACTTCGTCGAGCTCGACCAAAATCGTCGACCAGAGAACACACTATGTCGAGTTAAACTCGACACACTGGCAATGGGTAGGGACACGCCCGTGTCTCTACCAGTGTCATATAACTAGTCGATCTCGATACATCTCGTCGAGTTCAACTCGACACAATGCCACACGGGTAGGGACACGCCCGTGTCGCTACCCGTGTAACACCCCGAAGTCAAGAGGATCATTTTGAGCAAAATCGGGTTCAGGTTTGGGTGACACGGCCTGGGACACGGGCGTGTCCCAGGGCGTGTTAGTTGACACGGCCTGCGACACGGGCGTGTCGCAGGGCGTGTCGAGGTTGTTTCGACGACCGGCTTTGGTGTCGACGATTTTCGCTCGACATCGTCGAGAGGGGGCACACGGCCAAGGACACGGCCGTGTCGGATGCCGTGTCGCATGCTCGACGAGTGTTACGCGACGATCGTCGAGTATCGAGTGTAACGCCCCGAAACTCAAAGGAGAAAAGGGGGACGTTTTGGGCCAGTTTTGGTTTCTGGCTGAAGGCACACGGCCTGGGACATGGGTGTGTCCCAGGGCGTGTCAAGTGTGTGCCGACACTTAGTCGCGAAGTCGTCGAGTTATTCTCGACGATTCGTCGAGAATGGGCACACGGCCTGCGACACGGGCGTGTCGCAGGGCGTGTCGACCCGTGTCGACCCGTGTCGACACTTAGCCGTGAAATCGTCGAGTTATTCTCGACGATTCGTCGAGAATGGGCACACGGCCTGCGACACGGGCGTGTCGCAGGGCGTGTCGACCCGTGTCGACGAGCGTCAAGGTAAAATCGTCGAGATTCAATCGACGATCGTCGAGACAAGGCACACGGCCTAGGACACGGGCGTGTCCAAGGCCGTGTCATCCAGTCGTCGTTCTCCCCTCGACGAAATGTCCAGTGTACACGGCCTGGAGGCCCAGGCGTGTCAATGTGACACGGGCAAGGACACGGGCGTGTCCTAGAACCCGTGCAGTGCTCGGGTTGAAAACGGGGGAAAATCATGGGGTACACGGCCGGCTACACGGCCGTGTCAGCTGGAACACGGGCGTGTCAGCTCGAACACGGGCGTGTTCGATACCCGTGTGCGTGTTCAGGAGATTCGATTTTGACGGCGAATGCGGCACACGGCCCTGGACACGGGCGTGTGCCAGGCCGTGTTCGGCCCAGATTGGGCATTTCAGCCCCGAATCAAGGCCGCTCGTTTTCTTAGGTTGAGATCCGACGGCTGGGGATGGTTCCTGAGAGGATATACCCGGGTTTGACTTAAGAAAAATCCATTCTTTCTTCACTTTTCATCTCTCCAAACCCTTGGAGAAAGAGGAGAGCCCTTGGAGGAAGAAGAGCTAGATCCGCCATTGGAGGAGCTTCGGAGCTCCGAATCGCGAGCCGACTCCGGATCCACGGAGGCAACGCAAGTGCGGTGATTTCTATCCGATTACTTTTCGATGGCGCCAACGAGGAACGCAAGGGTAACGATCCTCACTTGTGAGCATGATAGCTCTCTTTCTTAGCATAGGAAGCCCTCTCTCGCGAGTTTGCGAAGAGTTGGAGGCGTTCCTTCGGGTAGATATGTAAAGTCCCCGTTGTTTAGCGTCCGTATGCGAGAACGGACATAGGCATTTTGGTTGAAGCCTACCCGGACATGTTAGTCCGGATCGGTGATGTTGCATTGCATAAGGCCGGAGAAGACTCCGTACTATTTGGTGTTTTCGGGTTTTCTACGCGGTAGATTGCAGCAGGGAGCCTTGGGGACTAACCAAAGGTGCACCCGGAAAACTGGGCGGACACGAGGTCTTGCCAACTTGGTGGCTTGGAAGCCAACTTGAGCATAACGGAGTTATGTGATTTGCGGTAGAATGGGACTCGGTGAAAGTTTGACCCGCGCAAATGGCTTAAATTGTCGTTGCGAAGTGAGCACAGGTTAGATAGAGCCGTACCCGCTTTATGTCGTCCGGTTAGAGCGACCTAAGGTTACGTGGGACTCGTCGCTGGCATAAATGGGGGTCTTCGGTGGTCAATGGCTTAAATTGACGTGACCAATACCATGAAGACGAATTGCTCATAGGAATGGCCGTCTAAGTGGCGGTGGTGAGTCCGGAATGTTAATGGCTTTAATTGACGTAACATCGACCGGTTCACCGAGAATGTGCCCTGAGTGCACGGGACGTGTGGCCGTACGAGCCAACGTCTGTGTTGAAATGGCTATGGTTATATGCATTGCTCGCTTGTGCTAATGAAATGCAGGGAAGGAGCATCGCCGCCCCGAGTTGGGGGCGGGATCGTTATAATTTGGTCAGCATTGCTGACCGTTGCTTTGTTTGCCACCGTGCGGTGGTTTGTTGCTTGCAGGTGCAGCTGGACCAAGCGGTCAATAGCGGGCTAAAGCCCTTTTTGCGAAGCTGGCCCTCGAAGGCCCAAGTGGAAATGTTTTCTATTTTACTCATGTATGACCGGCCTGCGTGCCGAGGTTTGTAAATCATGTTTTAGTCAAGAGAAACATTCTGTAAGGCCTTAAGGCCGAATATTTGGGTATTTTTGTAACAACATTCCTATTATCATGTTAGTGGACATTCGTGCTCTTATGCTGGGTTCTTGTTTACAACTTATACAAACTGCTTCCGCTAGAATGCTCTGTGTAGGACGTTGAGATTGGTTGGATGGTTTCCATACGTAACCACCCGGTCTGTCTGTGGTATATGGCGTCGGGCCCCGGCCGGACCTACTGCTATATGCTATGCGACGGATAGGGGGTGTTACAATTTGGTATCAGACTACTGGTTTTGGTCGGGCTTAAAGTGAATTCGTGGGCGAATTCTTTTTAAGGGGTGGTGAGCACATTGTGTGCGTCATCGTTATAACGGTAAAAGAACCCATGAATGTCCACTTAGGAATGAAAATACTCGTGTTTGAGGAACCTGCGTGTTCCTATAATTGCTGTTTGCAATTTGTTTGGTCGCTTAACGGTGTTTTGTACCACTATAGGTGACCCGAAGTGGTGTTGGGCCGTCAGAACGCCGAGTTTCTGAGGCAAGTAGTGCACCGGATGTTGCTCCCGCAACACCTCTGTCGGCTGAAAATATGCGACTGGTTGCTGAAGCGGTGTTAGCCGTGATTAATGCGCAGCCTGGGAGGCAAGCGCAGCAGCCAGCTCCTGTGATGGAGCAAGTACCTCTTCAAGAGGCGGAGCCGAGGAGGGTGGAGCAAGTGGTTGTTGAACCAATAGTGCCAAGGAGGGCAACTGAGAGGCAGTTGAAGCATGTAATGAGCTTTAACCCTCCGTTATTATCGGGGTTGGGAACCCCATCGCAGGCTGAAGACTGGCTCTCTAGGGTGAAGAGAGTCATGACAGCGACGGAAACGGAGGAGTGGCAGATGACCACCATCGCTACGTTCCTGCTGGACGGTGAAGCGAGGATGTGGTGGGAAGGTTTGGAGCTGCATCATCTGCGAGGTAGACAACTGATAGACGTTCCGATGGAAGAGTTCTCGTAATTGTTCTTAGCAAGATACCTCCCTTCTACTCAGAGGATCTCAATGGAGAATGAGTTCCTGAAGTTGGTGCAGGGTGAGAGGTGTAACATCCCATTTCCAACTAGACCCCTAAGAATGGTTTTGGCCATGACTAGGTCATGACAAACCCTAGGAAGCCAGTAATGGGTCAAGAGATAGGGGACAGGAAGGTGGGGGATCACCATGGTCTCCAAATAGTGGAACTCTGAACCATGGTGTAGGATGACCATGGGCTACACCTTGACCCCAAAACCCAACCACAACACCCCTAATGCCTTGGGAGGCCCATTAGAGCCATAAGGACCCATTGGGGTCAAACAAAGAGGCTCAATTGACCAAGGTCAACCCTAGCCCTAAATGGGTCAAACTAGCCTACATAGGGCCAATTGACCTACTCCTAACCTAGAGGACCCCACCTATGCCCTCCTAACCCTAAAGTGAGGTCAATGGGTCTCTAAGGACACATTGGGGTCAGCCCTAGAGGCCAGGTTGACCCAAGTCAACTCAAGCTCCTAATCTGGTCAAGGTACCCTTACCAAGGGTATGTGACCTCCAAAGTGCAGGGTAACCCTACATAACCCTTCCTAGACCTTAGGGGAGGCCAATGGGTCACCAAGGACCCAATAGGGTCAACCCAAATGGTTTTGTTGACCCAAGTCAACTCTGGCCCTAAAATGATCAAAGTGCCCTTACCAAGGGGCATGTGACCCCCAAGATGCCCAACCAACCTTACCCAAGTCTTCCTAGACCTTAAGGGAGTCCAATAGGTCACCAAGGACCCATTGGGGTCAACTCAAATGGTCATGTTGACCAAGGTCAACTCTATGCTAGAGTTAGGTCAAATTAGCCTAAATGAGTCAACCCAAGCTCAACCCCTTTTCCTTTTGAGTTAACCACAACATAATGAAATATTATGGGTGGAAAGGGCTGCCAATAGGCTGGGGAGTCAGCATGGTCAGTTTTGGTGACTAGGAAAGAGAGAGAAAGCTTCATCCCACACTAATGGAGGAGAGAGAAAAGGGGGAAGAGAGTTGAAGGAGGAGATTGGCCAAGGAAAGGCCAATGGTCCCCATTGATGGCAGCATTCATCTCCTCCAGTGAAGGGGAGGAGTTTCCAGCCGTTTTCCTGGCTGTCAAGGGGCAGTTACAGCCTCCACCATCATGGCCGAGACAAGCCTTTAATGGCCATGATGGCCATGGCAGTTTCTCCCATTCTTCTCCCCCTCTGATGATTTAAACACCACCAGTGAGCTTGGGGGAGGATTTCCCAATCCTTAACTGAAGAAATCCGGCGAGTTTACTGGGAGGTTGCAGAAATCCGATCGGCGGCGCCACCACCATGTCAACCCGCAGATCCGCTCGTCTCCAGGCCGCCAACAAGGTCCTCCTCCTCCTCTTTTCTCATGGGTAGATCTTAGGTTCCATTAGGGCTGAGGTTCGGGCTCAATTGAGCCCGATCCAATTCAGAAAATTCATGGCTTTCGGCCGAGAAAATTCTTGGTTGGATCGCCGGAATCCGCCCCTCCGGCGGCTGTGCCGCCGTCTGGCGATAGCCACCACCTCAACGGAGGTGATGGTGGCGGTGGCCGGCCGGGGAAGGGACTGGGTGGCCGGCGGCAGATGTTTGAAGTCGGCGCAGGAAGGAGCAATCCTGGCCGTTGGCTCATCGGGGACGATGACCAGATGCCGTCGATCTGCGCCAAGATTCGTGCGGCATCAGATTAGATACTATAGGAATTAAATAAGAAACATTTCATTTCTGTCACACTGATTGTATTTAATGTATTTAATTTTTAAAAAT
The DNA here is from genome assembly GCA_039583875.1 of Platanthera guangdongensis. Classification (NCBI taxonomy): domain Eukaryota; kingdom Viridiplantae; phylum Streptophyta; class Magnoliopsida; order Asparagales; family Orchidaceae; genus Platanthera; species Platanthera guangdongensis. Next base: position 196,296,699 of record CM077152.1, on the reverse strand, counting down.
ACTTAGGGACCCTGAATGGAAATCTGCCCAACATGAAAATTGTAGCTTAGGGTGTCTAGTTTGTAGCAAAAATTGTTTGGACCCTTTTTGGCCACTGGTTAGACCAGGGTACCCTTTTTGGTAGGACCTATACCTAGACCTAAACAGAAATTAATTTTGGTGCCCACACTTCATTCCTTGTCCAAACAAGTTGAAATTTGGGCAGTGAGAAGGTCTTAGGCATATCTAGAACCTGTCCAAAATTTAAAATTTTTGGAGAACATTTTTCTATAGTTTTTAGAAAAATTTAATAAATCATGATTAATTTAATTATGTGACCTAATTAATTTAAAACTCCCCCAAAGTTTGGTGGGTGGCCTTAGATGTCATGATAGGTATAGGGTTAAAACTTTAGCTCATTTGGAGATGTTTAGGATAGGTAATTTACCCACCCTATATATGACCCTATAAGGGTATTTTGGTCAAAAACCACTATTTGATGGTTGAGTGGCCAAATTCCCTCATCAGAGGCTGAAATTTTGGCCACTGATATACTTTGACTTGTTACACTCACTTATGAAGTTTGGAGTGGTTTGGACTAGGGTAGCCCTAGAATCTTAGGGTAGGCCCTTTAGGGTAAATTTCTAGGATTTGAGGAATTTGGGGTCAAAAGACCTTGGATGGGCTTGAAACTTGGGACAGATGTCCATAGGGTTACTATGGTCCTGTGGTTAAAATTTTAGGGCATTTGGAAGAATTTAAACCCCTTAAATCTATAACCCTAGTTTAGGGCACTAGCTTTGAAATCATAAGTTCTAATACCAAAACCTTTTGAAAAGGGCTGAGTTTTTGAATGGGTAGTTGTTTAGGGTATTTACATCTCTGGAAATTTTATGATAAATTTTGGATGAATAGGTTTGGTATTTTATTCACAAAGTCATGTTTTACAATTTCCACTTAGGAATTTTTGGAGATAAATATACTTGATTAAATCTGATGAAACTTAGCAAAGGGGGCTTGTAATAATGGTACCCATCTCTGTAAATTCTTATGAAATTTTTGAAGAATTATATTTAGTAGTTGCTTCTTTAATTATTTAATTCTATGGAACTTTGGTAAATTTAATAATGACATTTAGATGGTCTGAAAAATTTTAATTTCTTCATCATGATGTTTCTAGTTCCTTATGAAGCCCTAGTAATTTTTACATAATTATTGGAGACATATTTGTGGCACTTCCTTCATTATATTTGATCTTGGGAATTATTTTCAATAAATCTTTCAGAGGTCAAGAACTATATGGAAAATTATGAACATTGGCAACCAATAATATTTCTCTGTTATTTAGTGGATAAAAATTTTAGGAGGCCATTACCTTAGCAAATCATATGGTTCATGTTCAAATTGACTGTGGCCTAGCTGTTGAGGAAAATTCAATAAATAGTAGATTAATTAGGAAAAATATAATTTTCTGAAATTAGACTATATTTATCATAATAGACCTCTGGTAAAATTTGTAGAGTTATTGGAGGAGAATTTAGAGTATCACCTATTGAGTACATCATGTAGCTTAAGTGGTCTGCATATAGCAAAACTGCAGGATTTCATTTGGATGTGAATTAGGGCACGTATGATGGGTCTTGATGGTTTGCTGCAAGAACAAGTGGAATGGGCTGCATCTTTGGAAGATGAGTGAGTAGGGAGTGGTTTTGTCTAGGGTTTAAAGGCGTTCGGGTCCGACGAAAGATCGTCCTACCCAAGGAGAGTTGGAGTCAAATCACCCTAGGATTAGCATATCGAAACATGAGAAAATAATGGGTAAGGGAATCAACCAATAATAAAATAAGTACCTTGCGAAAGGGAACGCTGGGCGTAATCCCAACACAGTTCCTAGTGCCCCTTGAGAGCCCTTCACAGGGAATACCGGGGGCAGTCCTGGGTTAACGTAAATTGTTCAACAAGCTGAAAAGAGTAACTTAGTAATTAGGGTTGCACATTTCACAGACACTGATGGCACGGGATGTTGGTCCGGGAGCTTCGGCTCGATTGTTTGTGACGGACGTGTTGGTCCGGGGAGATTCGGCTCGGGTTTTGATTACGCTAAACTTGCATGTGCATAAAAGGAATGATATTAAGGTGGTGGGTCTCCGGTATTGGAGGATCTTAGCACAGACACCAATCCGTTGACTCGGCAAGTGTTGTGATAGCACTTCGCCAACAGAAGTCCGGTGCGCCAGCCGGCAAGAGTACGCAGGAGTCCGCTTGTGCACCAGCATTGAGGCGTACGATAGGTCTGACCAGTAGTGCTATACTGGTTTAGAGGTGGGCGAGGCCCAACCCACCGCTTCCGTCTGCCACTACGGAGGTATCCTGGGAGGTGAGGCTCCAGAAAGGGGGAACTAAAGGTCTGTGTGCACAGAGTCGGGTGTGTGTGTTGCACTTGCTTGATCCATCATACCCACTTGCATGTCATAGCATAAGCGATTCATTTAACCTTCGACACCTAAAATATAAGTGGTATGGGACACTTATACATTAGGCCCTGCAAAACGACCCCTTGGTCTATAAGCTTGTGTGGGCAAGTTTATAAATTAAGGTTAATTTTCTTTACATATATATATATTGCTGTTAATAACCGACACCCCAACGTATAAATTGGTATGGGACTCTTTATACGATGGGAGCCTTGCAAAAGACCCCTTGCTTATATGTACCCATATAAGTTAAGGTCACTTTACTTTACTTGTTTACATATATGATTAGTTACTATATAAATTGCTAGATTTAAGTCCACCGTCACCTGCATTTGATATACTCTCCACTTTCAAGTCCTCCCTTTCTTCCTCTCCGCTCAGTGTCTAGGAGCCACGGGGGAAGGGGTGGGGGATGATAGGACTTAGTCTTTTAGACTAACGGTTTTCGAACCACATCATTTAGGGGATCGCGGAGCCCAGACTGGAGGAGCAGCCCCAGAGGTTGACACGCTTGGAGATAGGGCAGTCTAGCACAGGAGTTCAGACAGCTGGGACCGTGAGGCCCTTACTCTAGTAGTTTTTACTTTATTTCCTCATGAGAGATCTTGTAGTGAGGAATTGATAAGCCCTTATTTACAGTGCTTGGTTTTGTGGACTCTCCCATCCTGGAGATATTTTTACTTGATGTGATATTTCTGTGGACTTTTACTTAGAGTTGTGCTGCGCATGATGTTACTCTAATTTTGTTACTATGCTGCGATCGAATTGGCCGGCAGAAACGGCGTTTGTGGTGATGTCGCTTCAAGGCGTGAAGGGTCACCGCAAAGCGGCGGTTCTGGGCATAAGACCCCGGTGGCGAGAAAGAAAAAAAAATGGGGTCTTACAAGTGGTATCAGAGCAAACCTCGATCGACAAGTAACAGTCCACAACCCCTAGTCCACCCCCGCGCGAGCTTAGTTTGCGGACAAACTAGCAGCGGAAGCAGTGGTGAGACCCTAAGGAGGAATCACTTGTAAAATAGTCCACTTTGCATATAATTGAGCTGATTACCCACTAATATAGTTTGTTTCGCAGCCTCCAGCTCAGCCCACACCACAAGGCGGGGCCCAGCGGACTCCGGACGTTGCACCACCTCCCCCGGTCCCTACTCCTTTCCTACAGTCGGAGGTGGGACAGACGTTGACAGCCATTTTGGATGCTTTCAGGCCTCAACAGGTTCTGGCTCCGCAGCCAAACCCGAGCGTCAACTGGCTGAGTATCTTTCGAGGACTCGCTCCCCCATCCTACTGTGGGACTGAGTCTGCCGTCCGGACAGAGGAGTGGCTAGATATCATGTACGAGATGTTGACTGGAATCAAGTGCCCGTGGGAGGAAAGGGTGCCCTTGGTCGTGTCTTGCTTGGAATCTCATGCTAAGAGGTGGTGGAAGACTTCCCTAGATACGATTTTTGCTGACAGGACGGCTGCGGAGATAGCTTGGGAGGAATTCAAGGGCGCTCTATTGGAGCACTTTGTTCCGCAATCAGCCAGAGATGAGCTGGAGGACAGGTTTTTGCAGTTGAGGCAAGGGAGCAAGACGGTGGTGGAGTACCACCGAGAGTTTGATCATTTAGCCCGGTTTGCAGACTCATATCAGTTGGACGAAGCTGGGTATACGAAGAGGTTCTACAAGGGCCTGCGGGAGGAGCTGAGGGAGTCCTTACTATTTGTATCTGACGGGCCCATCTCCCGGATTTTGGAGATGGCAAAAAGAATCGAGGCGGATTGGCTTACTACCCGGGGCCGGAAGCGGCCAAATGAAGACCAGAGCCGGGGAGCCCGAAATGATCAGCGGCGGGGCCGCATCACAGATGGAAGAAGGGTAGAAGACCAGCCTCATCAGGAGGCGAGACAGGAGATAGGAAGACCAGTGTTGATGGCTCCACCACCAGTTCAGAGGCGGGACGAACAGAGACCCGGGGGAATGGCGTATCAACCGCCAGTGTGCTTCGATTGTCACCAGGTGGGGCACATTAGGAGGAACTGTCCCATGGGGAGGGAACCCCCACCAGCACCACAGGCTGCCCCACCAGCACCATACTTCGGAGGCCGGGGTCGTGGCCGAGGACGTGGATACCCAGGTGGCGATCGTAGACCGGAAAGGGAGCAGGCGTATGCCTTGGATCTGGCACAGCCTCGAAACCCGGAGCAAGTCATAACAGGTATGACAAGAGTTTTTTTTTAAAATCATTTAAATAAATAAAAAAAAAATTCCATTATCTCTGCTGTAAATTTCTAGAACTTTTCAAAAAAAAAAAATGATTAAATAGGAAGAAACTAGTTACAGAATCCTAAGACGTTTAACCAATCCAGGTATAGTCTTCGTCAGCGGCAAACCCGCCTACACATTGTTCGACACGGGTGCTTCGCACTCGTTCGTATCAGAGGCTTTCGTGGAAGGGCTAGAAGGCGTAGAACGGTTCACAGGCCTGACGAGGAGGGTGCGCTTACCTGATGGATCGGAACTATTCACCTCTGCCCACTGCAACATGGAGGCGGAGATTGGCGGGAAGCCATTCGAAGTGGCGGCAACGATTCTTAGAATGCCAATCTTCGAGTTGATCCTGGGCATGACATGGTTGCACTGGAACCATGCCCAGATTGATTGCCAAGCGAAGAAGATCACAGTGAGGCATGGAGACTCGTTTATTGTCATCGAAGGTATAAGATCCACCTCTTGTGTGCTTTTATCTTCAGTACAGGCCGTTAAGGCCCACCTACAGGGGGAGGAGGTTTACCAGATTCTGTTTGAGATAGAGGAGGCCAAGGGGGCCATGACAAACATCCCAGTGGTGCGGGACTTCGTCGACGTCTTCCCAGAGAAATTGCCAGGACTACCTCCGTGTCGAGAGCAGGATTTTCAGATAGAGTTAGTGCCCGGAGCCAGGCCGGCGTCTAGGGCCCCTTACCGGATGGCCCCGAGGGAGTTGGCGGAGTTCCGGAGTCAGCTGCAGGAACTTGTAGAGGCAGGGTTCGTCCGGCCAAGTTCTTCACCGTGGGGAGCCCCGGTTCTGTTTGTCAAGAAGAAGGACGGAAGTCTCCGCCTATGCATAGACTATCGAACGCTGAATAGACTCACGGTTCGGAATACCTACCCACTCCCACGAATCGATGAGTTGTTCGATCAGCTGGAGGGAGCACATTTCTTCTCGAAACTTGACTTAAGGTCAGGCTATTATCAGCTGCGGATCCGAGAAGAGGACATTCCGAAGACCGCGTTCAGTAGCCGATACGGACTGTTCGAGTTCACAGTGATGCCGTTCGGGCTCACGAATGCACCATCAGCATTTACGAGCCTTATGAACAGGGTGTTCAAGGAATATTTGGACGTATTCCTCATCATCTTTATTGACGACATCCTCGTCTACTCAAAGACGGAAGGGGAGCACGCACGACACCTGACCTTGACATTGGAGAGGTTACGGGAGCATCAGCTGTACGCAAAATTCAGCAAATGCCAGTTTTGGCTAAAGGAGGTGGCCTTCTTGGGCCATATCGTCAGTGGGGCTGGGTTGGCGGTAGACCCGGCCAAGATTCGGGCCGTTCAGGATTGGCCACCATTGAAGACGGCGACAGATGTACGGAGCTTCTTGGGACTTGCCGGGTACTACCGGAAGTTTGTAGAGGGATTCTCCCGGATCGCGCTCCCTCTTACGACTCTAACGAAGAAGGAATCCCCTTTTGTTTGGACACCACAGTGCGAGGCAGCCTTCGTGGAGCTGAAGAGTCGGCTCACTTCGGCTCCCATCCTCGCTATTCCGTCAGGAAGGGAGGGATTCCAGGTGTATACCGACGCCTCCTACCAAGGGATGGGTGCCATTCTGATGCAGAACGGGCATGTGATAGCTTATGCCTCTCGACAGTTGAAGATCCACGAGAAAAATTACCCGGTCCACGATCTGGAGATGGGCGCAGTAATCTTCGCCTTGAAGATTTGGCGGCACTACCTGTACGGGGTTCATTGCGACATCTTCTCCGACCACCAGAACCTGAGATACGTGGACACGCAAAAAGACCTCAACATCAGACAAAGGCGTTGGGTGGAGTTCCTGACAGATTATGAGTATACTATGCACTACCACCCCGGGAAGGCGAACGTGGTGGCAGATGCGTTGAGCCGGAGAGGAAATGCTTCAGGGAAGGGACCTCAGCTTATGTCTATGGAGCTGGTCCGGTCTTTCAGGGACATGCAGATATCCCTAGTATCCGAGGACGATCCAGAATTATACATGGAGTATCTGGCGTCAATGATCGCTATTGATGATATCCGGGACCGCATCAGGGAAGGGCAGAAGACAGACCCACGGACGGAACCGATATTTCGAACCTTGGAGGAGGGTTCGACAGGGGATTATACTCTGAAGGATGGGCTATTGTACTTCAGAGGAAGGATTTATATACCCGCAGGAGGTCAGATCCGGGAGGATATCATGGCGGAAGCACATTGCAGTAGGTATTCGATACACCCGGGAATCACCAAGATGATGGCCGATCTGAAGAGGATGATGTTCTGGCCAGGAATGAAGAGGGATATTACGCACTTCGTGACCCATTGCGAAGCCTGCCAGTTGGTGAAGGCGGAATGCAGAAACCCCGCGGGATTGTTGCAACCTCTTCCAGTGCCAGAATGGAAGCTTGAGGATATTGCGATGGATTTTATTCATGGTCTCCCCCGATCACGAGCGGGAAATGATTCGATATGGGTCATCGTAGATCGATTGACGAAGGTGGATAGATTTATACCAGTCAGGAAGGACGATTCAGTGGGGGTTCTGGTTCGGAAGTTTGTGGAGCAGTACATCCGCTATCATGGAGTACCCAGGACGATCGTGTCAGATCGGGACGGTCGGTTTACATCCAGGGAATGGCGGTCGGTTCAGGCATACTTGGGCACTCGACTGACTTTTAGCACCGCCTTCCACCCTCAGACGGATGGGCAGACAGAGCGCACAAACCGGACACTGGAAGACCTGCTACGTCTATGCATCCTAGATCGAGGAGAGCCTTGGGAAAAGATGTTACCGATGGTGGAATTCTCGTACAACAACAGTCATCAGGCCAGCATAGGCATGGCCCCCTACGAGGCTCTATATGGACGGAAATGTAGAACCCCACTCTCTTGGATTCAGGACGAGGACCCGAAGGCTTTGGGATCGGATTTTGTTGAAGACACCGAGGCTCAGGTGAGGTTGATCAGGGACAGGATGTTAGAGGCACAGAGCAGGCAGGCCAAGTATTATGATGCCCGCCATCGTCAGGTGGAATTTCAGGTCGGGGACCGAGTGTTTTTGAAGATCCGGCCTATGCATGGAGTTTCTCGGATGCGTGGCCGAAGGAAGAAGCTCAGCCCAGGTACATGGGCCCTTACAGGATCCTGGAGCGGGTAGGGGTCCTGGCTTACAGGCTGGAGTTGCCACCAGAGCTGGCAGCTCTGCATGATGTTTTCCACATATCCTCGCTGAGAAGGGCTCTACTACGCCCGGAGCAGCGGATTACGACCACCGAAGGGCCGGTAGCTTCGGACCGATCTGTTCACTTGGAGCCGGTGCGGATCGATGATAAAGGGGTACGGATCCTGCGACGCAAAAAGATTCCCTTAGTCAAGGTTCTGTGGAGGAACCATGGCCAAGAGGAGCATACTTGGGAGCCGCAGGATCTGATGCAACAGAAATATCCAGAGCTATTCAGTCAGGTATACCTCTCAGACCCCTCAAGATGTTAATTTATTCTCCTGCTTTAATTTACTAAGGGCTGCTCTAGGCAGATAGAGGCTTATCTTTTGTTTATTGGGGGCTTATCCTTGTTTATTGGGATCTTGGTCTGTCGACTGGGCGAAATGGACATAGATCTAGGTTTCCCTTTAAACCAATTTTAGCAAACAAGCCGCCATGCTGGGATGTTACAAGGTTCTTTTCTTCGGTAGTAAGTCCCGTAGACTCAACTTTGATTTCGGGGACGAAATCTTTGTTTTGTTTATTGGGATTTGTAACATCCCATTTCCAACTAGACCCCTAAGAATGGTTTTGGCCATGACTAGGTCATGACAAACCCTAGGAAGCCAGTAATGGGTCAAGAGATAGGGGACAGGAAGGTGGGGGATCACCATGGTCTGCAAATAGTGGAACTCTGAACCATGGTGTAGGATGACCATGGGCTACACCTTGACCCCAAAACCCAACCACAACACCCCTAATGCCTTGGGAGGCCCATTAGAGCCATAAGGACCCATTGGGGTCAAACAAAGAGGCTCAATTGACCAAGGTCAACCCTAGCCCTAAATGGGTCAAACTAGCCTACATAGGGCCAATTGACCTACTCCTAACCTAGAGGACCCCACCTATGCCCTCCTAACCCTAAAGTGAGGTCAATGGGTCTCTAAGGACACATTGGGGTCAGCCCTAGAGGCCAGGTTGACCCAAGTCAACTCAAGCTCCTAATCTGGTCAAGGTACCCTTACCAAGGGTATGTGACCTCCAAAGTGCAGGGTAACCCTACATAACCCTTCCTAGACCTTAGGGGAGGCCAATGGGTCACCAAGGACCCAATAGGGTCAACCCAAATGGTTTTGTTGACCCAAGTCAACTCTGGCCCTAAAATGATCAAAGTGCCCTTACCAAGGGGCATGTGACCCCCAAGATGCCCAACCAACCTTACCCAAGTCTTCCTAGACCTTAAGGGAGTCCAATAGGTCACCAAGGACCCATTGGGGTCAACTCAAATGGTCATGTTGACCAAGGTCAACTCTATGCTAGAGTTAGGTCAAATTAGCCTAAATGAGTCAACCCAAGCTCAACCCCTTTTCCTTTTGAGTTAACCACAACATAATGAAATATTATGGGTGGAAAGGGCTGCCAATAGGCTGGGGAGTCAGCATGGTCAGTTTTGGTGACTAGGAAAGAGAGAGAAAGCTTCATCCCACACTAATGGAGGAGAGAGAAAAGGGGGAAGAGAGTTGAAGGAGGAGATTGGCCAAGGAAAGGCCAATGGTCCCCATTGATGGCAGCATTCATCTCCTCCAGTGAAGGGGAGGAGTTTCCAGCCGTTTTCCTGGCTGTCAAGGGGCAGTTACAGCCTCCACCATCATGGCCGAGACAAGCCTTTAATGGCCATGATGGCCATGGCAGTTTCTCCCATTCTTCTCCCCCTCTGATGATTTAAACACCACCAGTGAGCTTGGGGGAGGATTTCCCAATCCTTAACTGAAGAAATCCGGCGAGTTTACTGGGAGGTTGCAGAAATCCGATCGGCGGCGCCACCACCATGTCAACCCGCAGATCCGCTCGTCTCCAGGCCGCCAACAAGGTCCTCCTCCTCCTCTTTTCTCATGGGTAGATCTTAGGTTCCATTAGGGCTGAGGTTCGGGCTCAATTGAGCCCGATCCAATTCAGAAAATTCATGGCTTTCGGCCGAGAAAATTCTTGGTTGGATCGCCGGAATCCGCCCCTCCGGCGGCTGTGCCGCCGTCTGGCGATAGCCACCACCTCAACGGAGGTGATGGTGGCGGTGGCCGGCCGGGGAAGGGACTGGGTGGCCGGCGGCAGACGTTTGAAGTCGGCGCAGGAAGGAGCAATCCTGGCCGTTGGCTCATCGGGGACGATGACCAGATGCCGTCGATCTGCGCCAAGATTCGTGCGGCATCAAATTAGATACTATAGGAATTAAATAAGAAACATTTCATTTCTGTCACACTGATTGTATTTAATGTATTTAATTTTTAAAAATACTTAGGGACCCTGAATGGAAATCTGCCCAACATGAAAATTGTAGCTTAGGGTGTCTAGTTTGTAGCAAAAATTGTTTAGACCCTTTTTGGCCACTGGTTAGACCAGGGTACCCTTTTTGGTAGGACCTATACCTAGACCTAAACAGAAATTAATTTTGGTGCCCACACTTCATTCCTTGTCCAAACAAGTTGAAATTTGGGCAGTGAGAAGGTCTTAGGCATATCTAGAACCTGTCCAAAATTTAGAATTTTTGGAGAACATTTTTCTATAGGTTTTAGAAAAATTTAATAAATCATGATTAATTTAATTATGTGACCTAATTAATTTAAAACTCCCCCAAATTTTGGTGGGTGGCCTTAGATGTCATGATAGGTATAGGGTTAAAACTTTAGCTCATTTGGAGATGTTTAGGATAGGTAATTTACCCACCCTATATATGACCCTATAAGGGTATTTTGGTCAAAAACCACTATTTGATGGTTGAGTGGCCAAATTCCCTCATCAGAGGCTGAAATTTTGGCCACTGATATACTTTGACTTGTTACACTCACTTATGAAGTTTGGAGTGGTTTGGACTAGGGTAGCCCTAGAATCTTAGGGTAGGCCCTTTAGGGTAAATTTCTAGGGTTTGAGGAATTTGGGGTCAAAAGACCTTGGATGGGCTTGAAACTTGGAACAGATGTCCATAGGGTTACTATGGTCCTGTGGTTAAAATTTTAGGGCATTTGGAAGAATTTAAACCCCTTAAATCTATAACCCTAGTTTAGGGCACTAGCTTTGAAATCATAAGTTCTAATACCAAAACCTTTTGAAAAGGGCTGAGTTTTTGAATGGGTAGTTGTTTAGGGTATTTACATCTCTGGAAATTTTATGATAAATTTTGGATGAATAGGTTTGGTATTTTATTCACAAAGTCATGTTTTACAATTTCCACTTAGGAATTTTTGGAGATAAATATACTTGATTAAATCTGATGAAACTTAGCAAAGGGGCTTGTAATAATGGTACCCATCTCTGTAAATTCTTATGAAATTTTTGAAGAATTATATTTAGTAGTTGCTTCTTTAATTATTTAATTCTATGGAACTTTGGTAAATTTAATAATGACATTTAGATGGTCTGAAAAATTTTAATTTCTTCATCATGATGTTTCTAGTTCCTTATGAAGCCCTAGTAATGTTTACATAATTATTGGAGACATATTTGTGGCACTTCCTTCATTATATTTGATCTTGGGAATTATTTTCAATAAATCTTTCAGAGGTCAAGAACTATATGGAAAATTATGAACATTGGCAACCAATAATATTTCTCTGTTATTTAGTGGATAAAAATTTTAGGAGGCCATTACCTTAGCAAATCATATGGTTCATGTTCAAATTGACTGTGGCCTAGCTGTTGAGGAAAATTCAATAAATAGTAGATTAATTAGGAAAAATATAATTTTCTGAAATTAGACTATATTTATCATAATAGACCTCTGGTAAAATTTGTAGAGTTATTGGAGGAGAATTTAGAGTATCACCTATTGAGTACATCATGTAGCTTAAGTGGTCTGCATATAGCAAAACTGCAGGATTTCATTTGGATGTGAATTAGGGCACGTATGATGGGTCTTGATGGTTTGCTGCAAGAACAAGTGGAATGGGCTGCATCTTTGGAAGATGAGTGAGTAGGGAGTGGTTTTGTCTAGGGTTTAAAGGTGTTCGGGTCCGACGAAAGATCGTCCTACCCAAGGAGAGTTGGAGTCAAATCACCCTAGGATTAGCATATCGAAACATGAGAAAATAATGGGTAAGAGAATCAACCAATAATAAAATAAGTACCTTGCGAAAGGGAACGCTGGGCGTAATCCCAACACAGTTCCTAGTGCCCCTTGAGAGCCCTTCACAGGGAATACCGGGGGCAGTCCTGGGTTAACGTAAATTGTTCAACAAGCTGAAAAGAGTAACTTAGTAATTAGGGTTGCACATTTCACAGACACTGATGGCACGGGATGTTGGTCCGGGAGCTTCGGCTCGATTGTTTGTGACGGACGTGTTGGTCCGGGGAGATTCGGCTCGGGTTTTGATTACGCTAAACTTGCATGTGCATAAAAGGAATGATATTAAGGTGGTGGGTCTCCGGTATTGGAGGATCTTAGCACAGACACCAATCCGTTGACTCGGCAAGTGTTGTGATAGCACTTCGCCAACAGAAGTCCGGTGTGCCAGCCGGCAAGAGTACGCAGGAGTCCGCTTGTGCACCAGCGTTGAGGCGTACGATAGGTCTGACCAGTAGTGCTATACTGGTTTAGAGGTGGGCGAGGCCCAACCCACCGCTTCCGTCTGCCACTACGGAGGTATCCTGGGAGGTGAGGCTCCAGAAAGGGGGAACTAAAGGTCTGTGTGCACAGAGTCGGGTGTGTGTGTTGCACTTGCTTGATCCATCATATCCACTTGCATGTCATAGCATAAGCGATTCATTTAACCTTCGACACCTAAAATATAAGTGGTATGGGACACTTATACATTAGGCCCTGCAAAACGACCCCTTGGTCTATAAGCTTGTGTGGGCAAGTTTATAAATTAAGGTTAATTTTCTTTACATATATATATATTGCTGTTAATAACCGACACCCCAACGTATAAATTGGTATGAGACTCTTTATACGATGGGAGCCTTGCAAAAGACCCCTTGCTTATATGTACCCATATAAGTTAAGGTCACTTTACTTTACTTGTTTACATATATGATTAGTTACTATATAAATTGCTAGATTTAAGTCCACCGTCACCTGTATTTGATATACTCTCCACTTTCAAGTCCTCCCTTTCTTCCTCTCCGCTCGGTGTCTAGGAGCCACGGGGAAGGGGTGGGGGATGATAGGACTTAGTCTTTTAGACTAACGGTTTTCGAACCACATCATTTAGGGGATCGCGGAGCCCAGACTGGAGGAGCAGCCCAGAGGTTGACACGCTTGGAGATAGGGCAGTCTAGCACAGGAGTTCAGACAGCTGGGACCGTGAGACCCTTACTCTAGTAGTTTTTACTTTATTTCCTCATGAGAGATCTTGTAGTGAGGAATTGATAAGCCCTTATTTACAGTGCTTGGTTTTGTGGACTCTCCCATCGTGGAGATATTTTTACTTGATGTGATATTTCTGTGGACTTTTACTTAGAGTTGTGCTGCGCATGATGTTACTCTAATTTTGTTACTATGCTGCGATCGAATTGGCCGGCAGAAACGGCGTTTTGTGGTGATGTCGCTTCAAGGCGTGAAGGGTCACCGCAAAGCGGCGGTTCTGGGCATAAGACCCCGGTGGCGAGAAAGAAAAAAAAAATGGGGTCTTACAAGAGGAGCGTGGATGAATATCTCCATGAGTTTACGCGGTTGAGTCGTTATGCGAGCTCTACCATCATGGATGAGGAGCGCAAGACTAATCGTTTTTATGAAGGCTTGAGGGATGAGCTGAGACTATTACTGTCGGGGCCAATGACGCAGGGTTTCTTAACCTTGGTCAATACTGCCCGGTCCTTGGAGAAGGACATGAAGAGCGTGCAAGCGAAGAAAGGCTTGGCTGATAAGAAATCTGAGTTCAGAGTGCCGACTACTTCAAAGTCCGGCTATCAGAGGGCTTTCAAGAAGCATAGGACTTCGGGTCCAGCTCCTTCTGGCGCTTCTGGGGCGACTACGGGTCGGACCCCGGGTGCGTGCTTTACTTGTGGCAAGACGGGGCATTACGCCCGTGATTGTTGGAGCGGACGTCCTAAGTCCGAGAGGAGGCCGGGAGCCACTTATGAAGAGAAGGGAAAGGCGGTGGAGTCGACCGCATCCCACTATGCTCCGGCCCAACCAAGGGTCTACAATCTTGGCCAACAGGAGGCCATTAAACAAGCTGATGTGGTGACAGGTACGGTTTAATTTATAGCAAGTCAATTCCTTTATATGCTTGTTATGTATATGTTACCTTACCACTGCTTGTTAGGATTTGTGTTGATTTGTGAAAACCCGGCACGAGCACTCTTTGATACGGGAGCTTCACACTCCTTCTTGTCCGAAGGATTTATATCACGCATCGGAGCCCCTTCTTCGATGGCGAAGGACAAGTTGGATGTGTTGTTGCCCAATGGGTGTTCGATGCGAGCGGTTAGGATCTGCGATGTTAAGATTCGTATTGGGGAGCAGGAGTTCGACCTGCCGGCGTCTTTACTTTCGCTAGTGGAGTTCGACGTCATATTTGGCATGGACTGGCTCTCGGAGCAGCAGGCCCATATAGATTGCGGTAGCAAGGAAGTTAAGCTGGGAGCGAGTCGTGAGACGACGTTTACGGGCTTAAAGGGGTCGAGCAAGACGTTGATGTCTGCTCTTCAGGTGGTGAAGGCGGTTCGTGCTGGAGCAGAACTGTTCTTTACACTAGTGGAGGTTGCAAAGCCGAAGCCCGCGATGGATTGTATTTCAGTGGTATCAGAATACCCTGATGTGTTCCCCGCAGATCTTCCTGGAGCCCCGCCTCAACGGGAGATAGATTTTACGATCGAGCTAGTGCCAGGTGCAAAGCCTGTGTCACGATCTCCGTATCGGCTAGCGCCTAAGGAAATGGCGGAGCTGAAAGTTCAACTACAAGAATTGTTGGAGCAAGGGTATGTGCGCCCGAGTTCTTCGCCTTGGAGCGCACCGGTCCTCTTTGTTAAGAAGAAGGACGGAAGCTTGAGATTATGTATTGATTATCGGGAGCTAAACAAGCTGACTGAGAAGAATAAGTACCCGATCCCCCGGATTGATGATCTCTTCGATCAGTTAGTCGGGTCGACGGTGTACTCGAAGTTAGATCTCAAGGCTGGGTACTATCAGCTGCGGATAAGGGAGAGTGATATCCCGAAGACAGCGTTTAGTACGAGATACGGGCATTATGAGTTTACGGTCATGCCGTTTGGGCTGACTAATGCGCCGTCAGTGTTCATGGATTTGATGAACAGAACGTTCAGGGAGTACTTGGACCATTTCGTGATCGTCTTCATCGAAGATATTTTGGTGTACTCGCAAAGTGAGGAAGATCACTTCAAGCATCTTCATTTGGTGTTGGAGACGCTAAGGAGAAACCAGTTGTATGCCAAGTTCTCGAAGTGCGAGTTTTGGCTATCCTCAGTGGCGTTCCTTGGGCATATAGTAAGTGGAGAGGGTATTGCGGTGGATCCGGCGAAGATTGTTGCGATACGGGAGTGGCCTGAGCTTGCTACGGTAGCAGAAGTCCGGAGCTTTTTGGGGCTTGCCGGTTATTATAGGCGCTTCGTAGAGAACTTCTCGCGGATAGCGCTACCTCTCACTACTTTGACGAGGAAGGAGCATAAGTTCGTTTGGACGCCGGAGTGCGCGCGAGCTTTTGAGGAACTGAAGTGTCGGTTGACCACGGCGCCTGTGCTGAGTTCGCCATGTGGAACCGAAGGCTATGAGATATATAGCGATGCTTCGGGCAGTGGTTTGGGTTGCGTGCTACTGCAGCACGGCAGCGTGATAGCTTATGGCTCGAGACAGCTAAAAGTGCACGAGAGGAATTATCCGGTCCATGACTTGGAGTTAGCGGCCGTGATTTTTGCCTTGAAGCTGTGGAGACATTATTTGTACGGTGTGAAGATTGATATCTACACCGATCACAAGAGCCTAAAGTACCTGATTGATCAGAAGGATCTGAATATGCGGCAGCGTAGGTGGATGGAGTTCCTGGGGGACTATACTTTTAAGATCCACTACGTGCCTGGCAAAGGGAATGCGGTTGCGGACGCGTTGAGTCGCCGAGCCCCAGCTCAATCGAATTGGCTATCAGTGCATGATGAGCGGTTGGTGCAGGAGCTGGAGGCGTTGGAGATTGTTTGTGTGGATAGACAATCTAGTGCTGAAGCAGTGCTGAATTGGACGGAAGTCCAATATGACCTGGTTGATCGGATTCGGCAGGCTTTGGATATGGATGCTCATATGAAGCAATTCATGATAGAGGCTCTGGATGGGTCAAATTCCCAATTCGTCGTGGAGGACGGATTGCTTTGGAAAGACGGTCGTTTGTGCGTCCCAAGTGTGGGCAATTTACGGGTGGAGTTGTTGTACGAGGCACACCATACCAAGTACTCGATTCACCCGGGGAGCACGAAGATGTACCGCGATGTAAAGAAGCTATTTTGGTGGCCGGGTTTGAAAAAGGATGTGGCGCTATACGTAGCGAAGTGCCAAACCTGCGCCTTAGTAAAGACGGAGTGCCAAAAGCCGGGAGGATTTCTTAAGTCCTTGCCTATTCCGGAGTGGAAATTTGACGACATCTCTATGGACTTTGTGCACGGTTTGCCAAGGTCGCAAAAGGGGAACGACGCCATTTGGGTGGTCGTGGATCGATTAACGAAGGTGTCGCATTTTATTCCGCATAGGAAGGACGATCCGGTGGAGAAGCTGGCAAAGCTTTATGTGGATAATATAGTACGGCTTCATGGTGTGCCCCGCAGCATCGTGAGTGACCGTGATGGGCGGTTCACGTCCAATGATTGGAGGCTGGTGCAGCAAATGTTGGGAACAAAGCTGAAGTTTAGCACAGCCTTCCATCCGCAAACGGATGGGCAGACCGAGAGGGTCAATAGAACCATGGAAGACATGCTTCGCATGTGTGTCTTGGATTTCGGAAAGCAATGGGAGGACCACCTTTATTTGGTGGAGTTCGCATACAACAACAGCTACCAAACAAGTATTCAGATGGCGCCTTTCGAGGCCCTATATGGTAGAAGATGTCGCACGCCGTTGTCTTGGTTAGAAACGGGTGAGTCAAAGTTGTATAAGCGATCGGAAGTAGAGGGTGCTACTTCTTTGGTGAGAACCATTCGGGAGAGGTTACTCATCGCTCAGGACCGGCAAGCAAAGTACTATAATGCCAAGCACAGGAACGTGGAGTTCGCTGTGGGCGATTATGTATACTTGAAGATCAAGCCGTTCAAGGGTGTCTCGCGGGTGCGGCGATTGAAAAAGCTAAGCCCGAGGTACCTTGGACCGTTCGAGGTTCTGGAGCGAGTAGGAGAAGCGGCCTATCGGCTGAAGCTTTCGGTGGAGCTAAGTGGTTTACACGATGTGTTCCACATTTCGGTGCTTCGGAAGGCGGTGCAAGAGCCTACGCAAGTGATCGCGGTCGATCAAGTGCCGGTGGATAGTGGGCTAACGACAAAGGTCAAGCCCGGGCGGATTGAGGACTCGGAGGTCAAGCGGCTACGCAATAAAGAGATCAGGATGGTCAAGGTCCGGTGGGACAATTGCGGTCGTGAGGAGCTCTCCTGGGAGCGAGAGCAGACGATGCTTGACGAATATCCGGAGTTGTTCCGCTCAGGTACAAATTTTGTTTTGTACATGTTTTTCCCTTTATGAAATTTCGTGGGCGAAATTCTTTTAAGAGGGGTAGAGTTGTAACGCCCCGAAACTCAAAGGAGAAAAGGGGGACGTTTTGGGCCAGTTTTGGTTTCTGGCTGAAGGCACACGGCCTGGGACACGGGCGTGTCCCAGGGCGTGTCAAGTGTGTGCCGACACTTAGTCGCGAAGTCGTCGAGTTATTCTCGACGATTCGTCGAGAATGGGCACACGGCCTACGACACGGGCGTGTCGCAGGGCGTGTCGACCCGTGTCGACACTTAGCCGTGAAATCGTCGAGTTATTCTCGACGATTCGTCGAGAATGGGCACACGGCCTGCGACACGGGCGTGTCGCAGGGCGTGTCGACCCGTGTCGACGAGCGTCAAGGTAAAATCGTCGAGATTCAATCAACGATCGTCGAGACAAGGCACACGGCCTAGGACACGGGCGTGTCCAAGGCCGTGTCATCCAGTCGTCGTTCTCCCCTCGACGAAATGTCCAGTGTACATGGCCTGGAGGCCCAGGCGTGTCAATGTGACACGGGCAAGGACACGGGCGTGTCCTAGAACCTGTGCAGTGCTCGGGTTGAAAACGGGGGAAAATCATGGGGTACACGGCCGGCTACACGGCCGTGTCAGCTGGAACACGGGCGTGTCAGCTCGAACACGGGCGTGTTCGATACCCGTGTGCGTGTTCAGGAGATTCGATTTTGACGGCGAATGCGGCACACGGCCCTGGACACGGGCGTGTGCCAGGCCGTGTTCGGCCCAGATTGGGCATTTCAGCCCCGAATCAAGGCCGCTCGTTTTCTTAGGTTGAGATCCGACGGCTGGGGATGGTTCCTGAGAGGATATACCCGGGTTTGACTTAAGAAAAATCCATTCTTTCTTCACTTTTCATCTCTCCAAACCCTTGGAGAAAGAGGAGAGCCCTTGGAGGAAGAAGAGCTAGATCCGCCATTGGAGGAGCTTCGGAGCTCCGAATCGCGAGCCGACTCCGGATCCACGGAGGCAACGCAAGTGCGGTGATTTCTATCCGATTACTTTTCGGTGGCGCCAACGAGGAACACAAGGGTAACGATCCTCACTTGTGAGCATGATAGCTCTCTTTCTTAGCATAGGAAGCCCTCTCTCGCGAGTTTGCGAAGAGTTGGAGGCGTTCCTTCGGGTAGATATGTAAAGTCCCCGTTGTTTAGCGTCCGTATGCGAGAACGGACATAGGCATTTTGGTTGAAGCCTACCCGGACATGTTAGTCCGGATCGGTGATGTTGCATTGCATAAGGCCGGAGAAGACTCCGTACTATTTGGTGTTTTCGGGTTTTCTACGCGGTAGATTGCAGCAGGGAGCCTTGGGGACTAACCCAAAGGTGCACCCGGAAAACTGGGCGGACACGAGGTCTTGCCAACTTGGTGGCTTGGAAGCCAACTTGAACATAACGGAGTTATGTGATTTGCGGTAGAATGGGACTCGGTGAAAGTTTGACCCGCGCAAATGGCTTAAATTGTCGTTGCGAAGTGAGCACGGGTTAGATGGAGCCGTACCCGCTTTATGTCGTCCGGTTAGAGCGACCTAAGGTTACGTGGGACTCGCCGCTGGCATAAATGGGGGTCTTCGGTGGTCAATGGCTTAAATTGACGTGACCAATACCATGAAGACGAATTGCTCATAGGAATGGCCGTCTAAGTGGCGGTGGTGAGTCCGGAATGTTAATGGCTTTAATTGACGTAACATCGACCGGTTCACCGAGAATGTGCCCTGAGTGCACGGGACGTGTGGCCGTACGAGCCAACGTCTGTGTTGAAATGGCTATGGTTATATGCATTGCTCGCTTGTGCTAATGAAATGCAGGGAAGGAGCATCGCCGCCCCGAGTTGGGGGTGGGATCGTTATAATTTGGTCAGCATTGCTGACCGTTGCTTTGTTTGCCACCGTGCGGTGGTTTGTTGCTTGCAGGTGCAGCTGGACCAAGCGGTCAATAGCGGGCTAAAGCCCTTTTTGCGAAGCTGGCCCTCGAAGGCCCAAGTGGAAATGTTTTCTGTTTTACTCATGTATGACCGGCCTGCGTGCCGAGGTTTGTAAATCATGTTTTAGTCAAGAGAAACATTCTGTAAGGCCTTAAGGCCGAATATTTGGGTATTTTTGTAACAACATTCCTATTATCATGTTAGTGGACATTCGTGCTCTTATGCTGGGTTCTTGTTTACAACTTATACAAACTGCTTCCGCTAGAATGCTCTGTGTAGGACGTTGAGATTGGTTGGATGGTTTCCATACGTAACCACCCGGTCTGTCTGTGGTATATGGCGTCGGGCCCCGGCCGGACCTACTGCTATATGCTATGCGACGGATAGGGGGTGTTACATCGAGTTTCTAGTGAGGACACGGCCTGTGACACGGGCGTGTCACAGGGCGTGTCAGTGTGCGTCGAATTCAGCTCGATGTCTCGGGTTAGGGCGTGTTTGCGGGACACGGGTGTGTCCTGGTGCACACGGCCATGAACACGGGCGTGTGCCAAGCCGTGTGCCAGGCCGTGTGAAGTCTCGGGTTGGTTCGGGATTATTTCTGTAGAGGTACATGGCCTCAGACACGGGCGTGTCTGAGGGCGTGTCGGGTACACGGCCGTGACACGGGCGTGTTACACGGCCGTGTACTGGCTGGATTGAGTCGGTTGTCTGCCGCTTAGGGGGACACGGCCTGTGACACGGGCGTGTCACAGGGCGTGTCAGGCCGTGTTTTAGCTTTTCTGGCCAGATCTGAGGCGTTTGTTTCCCTCTTCCTGGATCCAAGGGCTGGGCTTTGTCCAGGTGTCTAGGAGGCCGAGATTTAGAAGATATATTCTCTTATCTTCTTCTTCTTCTTCTTCTTCATTTTCATTCCAAGAGAGAGAGAAGAAAGGCCAAGGCAAGAGGGAAAGGGAGGAGTCTTCCAGCTGCTGTAGGAGCTGCGGAGTGCGGATCGAAGATCCGAGAGCGGATTCGTGAAGGTAGAGCCGAGGCGGTGATTTCCATCCGGCTACTTCATGGCACCGAAGCGATCTTCAAGGGTAACGATCTCCTTCTTGGACATCGAAGTCCTTCCTTTATACATGTGTTTGGAATCCTCCACCAAGAGGTGGATTTGCGGAAGAGATTCCTTTGTGAGTCAGCATTTAGAGCCGGAAATATGGAGTACGGCATAGGCATGCTGTGTGAAGCCCATCTGGACCGGTAGTCTGGATTGGTGATGTTCATGGGTAAACCGGAGATGACTCCGTGGCTTTGATGATGTGCAAAACGGATTTCTGTTGTGATGAATGTATGGATGTAATGAATGTGAGGAGGCTTTGGCAAAGCTCCTGGTTATGAGATGATCAATTGGTAACATGCCTGGGGAGCTCGGGTTAAACCCGACTGTTACACCACCTGTGTGGGTTGATCTAGTTAGGAAGGGATCGATGGGTGGCAATGCTAGGGGAGCCGAGTTAAACCCGGGTTGCTGCACCACATAGTGTGGGTCGATCGGATTAGGAGGGGGTCGATGGGTAGACATTGCCTGGGGAGCGTAGATAAACCCGGCGTGCTACACCACATGTTGTGGGTCGACCTACTCTGGTTGTTGGATGCTGTGAGGGTGTACCTCTGTGTGGTTTGGGCGGGATGTCGCCAGCTTGCGAGATTGGTGGACTAGGGCCGGTCAACCAACAAGTTAAAACCTCGAGAGACAGCGGTGTACGACGGTGGATTCCGGTATGCCAAGAAGGTGCCCTGAGTGCACGAAGCGTTGGTGGACTCCAGCGTTTGTGATGTGATGTGTTTGTTAGTGGGATAAAGAGAATGATATATAGATATATGCTTTTGTGATGTTTGATGATGCTTGATAAGAAAGGAAGCACTGTATACAGGGAAGGAACCACTACCCCGGGTAGGGGGTAGGGTCGTTATAATGGGTCAGCAATGCTGACCGTTACTTTGTTTTCTGTGTTGGTTTGGATGATGAATTGCAGGTGCTGCGGTTTGGAAAGAATAAGTGGATTGGCTAGCCTGGTGTTCTTAGTCCTTGAAGGCCATGCGGAGAGCAGTGTTTGGATTTCATGTGTGGCCGGTCTGCGTGCCGATGTACGAAACTATTGATGTGAAAGAGGAACTTGTAAGGCCATAAGGCCAGGGTGTGTGAGTTGTATACGTTCCTGGTGGTATATATATATAAATGTGATTTTTATATATGGTGGACATTCTGGTTTGAGTTCATGCTAACATGAAAAATGCTGCGCTAGAATGGAATGAGTTAAGGATACGCATCGATTTTGATTTCCACACGTGATTCCTTCGCTTTGTCTGTGAGATATGGAGTGGGGTCCCGGCCGGACCCACTGTTATATGTCATGTGACAGGTGGGGGCGTTACAACCCGTGTCATATAATCGTCGATGTCGACACGCAGTTCGTCGATCTCGACACATCTCGTCGAGTTCAACTCGACACAATGCCACACGGGTAGGGGCACGGCCGTGTCGTTACCCGTGTCATATAATTTGTCGATATCGACATGCAGTTCGTCGATCTCGACACATCTCGTCGAGTTCAACTCGACACAATGCCACACGGGTAGGGACACGCCCGTGTCACTACCCGTATCATATAATTCGTCGATGTCGACACGCAGTTCGTCGATCTCGACACAGCGTGTCGAGTTAACTCGACGCACACGCAATCACACGGGTAGGGACACGCCCTTGTCTCTACCCGTGTCACATTCACATGGGTAGTGACACACCCGTGTCACTACCCGTGTCCTTCTCTGGACACACACTCGAGTCGTCGACTCGAGATACGGGCTCACACACATGGGTAGGGACACGCCCGTGTCACTACTCGTGTCCTTCTCTACACTGATTTCTCCACTCCTCCACAAGTGCAGTCCAATTCCCTGCACTTCCCAGGACTCGAGTCAACCCTCCTGACTCAAAAACACACACGAGGGGCCTAGAGCGATTCAGGATGTTACAAATCCTATAAACAAAATAAAAGATTTCGTCCCCGAAATCAGGCTTAGGCTGTGGGGAGAAAAGCATAACAGGAAATTTAACATATGCTTTTAAATAAAATTACCTTGAGCAAACAACTCCGAGTAGCGTTGTTGCATCAAATCCATTGGCTCCCATGTGTACTCCTCCTTCCCATGGTTAGACCATAGCACCTTCACCAAGGGAACACTTTTGCGGCGCAATATTCTCGTCTCATTATCTACGATCCGCACCGGCTCTAGTCGCACAGACCTATCAGACATCACAGCACCATCAGTAGTGGGGGTATATTGATCGGGCCGTAACAGCGCCTTTCGAAGTGACGACACATGGAACACGTCATGGAGGTTCTCTAGCTCGGGCGGTAATTCTAATCGATAGACCAACAAGCCAATCCTATCCAGTATGGTATAAGGCCCAACATACCTTGGGCTGAGCGTTTTCACCCCACGCACCCGCGACACTCCATGCATCGGCCGAATCTTGAGGAACACTTTATCACCCACTTGAAACTCCACCATCCGGTGCTTTGCATTGTAATACTTCGCCTACCGACTTTGAGCCTCCAACATGCGATCCTGTATCAATCTGACCGCCGCATCTGTATCATCTATATATTCATTTCCCAATGCCTTCATATCTTCATCCTGCACCCAAGACAAATGAGTCCTGCACCTTCTTCCGTAAAGGGCTTCATGGGGCTCCATACCGATGCTCTCCTGATGGATATTATTATAGGAGAATTCCACTAGTGGCAAGAGCCTTTCCCACGGCTCTCCTCTGTCCAGCACACATAACCTCAATAAATCCTCCAGTGTTTTGATGGTCCGCTCAGACTGCTTGTCCGTCTGAGGGTGAAACGCTGTGCTAAAGGTTAGGCGCGAGCCCAAATACGCCTGCACCACCTTCCACTCCTTGGAAGTAAACTAACCATCCCGATCCGAAATAATTGTCTTGGGCACGCCATGATACCGTACGAACTGCTCCACAAAGAGACGTACCAAAACGTCCACATGTGCTTCCTTCTTCATTGGGATGAAACGGGCTACCTTTGTCAGTCGATCAACAATAACCCACATCGAATAATTCCCGGAGCGGGAGCGAGGTAGCCCATGGATGAAGTCCAAGGAGATATCCTCAAACTTCCACTCGGGGATGGGCAACGACTGCAACAAATCACCAGGACTCTTACATTCGGCCTTCACCCTTTGACAAGCTTCGCAATGTGTAACATAGTAACGAACATCCTTCTTCATTCCCAGCCAGCACATGGTCTTCCGTAAGCCGGCGTACATCTTGGCAATACCCGGGTGTACAGAATATTGAGAGCAATGTGCCTCTCTCAAGATATCCTCCCAGATTTTGCCGCCCTTAGGAATATAGAGGCGGCCACGAAAATAAACAAGGCCGTCTTTTAGTGTGTACTCATCGGTGGTCCCATCTTCGATTGCCTTGATTGCCGGGGCCAAAGCCGCATCCATTCCTTGCTCCACCCGAATCCGGTCCCGGATGTCACAAACTATGCTCATGATTGCCAAATACTCCGCATAATC
This sequence comes from Platanthera guangdongensis, assembly GCA_039583875.1. Taxonomy (NCBI): domain Eukaryota; kingdom Viridiplantae; phylum Streptophyta; class Magnoliopsida; order Asparagales; family Orchidaceae; genus Platanthera; species Platanthera guangdongensis. Next base: position 196,272,572 of record CM077152.1, on the reverse strand, counting down.
TACCGAAGGAGCCTTGAATACCAAAGTAATATTCATCTCCTCAATCATCCGAGCCAACTCCATACTCATCAACCGAGAGTCTGGTCTAGAGCCTGACACCTTTCTACTCAATGCATCAGCTACCGAGTTCGCTTTCCTGGGGTGGTAGTTCATGGTGAACTCATAGTCGCATAGAAATTCCAACCACCACCATTGTCTCAGGTTCAACTCCTTCTGAGTGTGGACATACTTCAAGTTTTGTGATCGGAAAAGATCTCGCAGTGGACGCCATATAGATAATGCCTCTAGACCTTCAAAGCGAACACCACTGCTCCCAACTCCAAATCAAGAACCGGGTAATTGATTTCATGTTTCTTTAACTGCCTTGAAGCATAAGCGATTACGTGCCTGTGCTGCATCAATACCACTCCCATCCCTTGATATGACGCGTCCGTGTAAACTTGAAATCCTTCCTTCCTAGACGGAAGTGCAAGGATGGAGGCGGAGGTAAGCCTATCCTTTAGCTCTTGGAGCGACGCTTCACACTGGGGAGTCCACTCAAATGACACACCCTTCTTTGTCAAGGAGGTAAGGGGAAGGGCAATCTTGGAAAATCCTTTCACGAACTTGCGGTAGTACCCAGCAAGTCCAAGGAAACTCCTCACATCGGCCGCCGACTTTAAGGGCGACCACTCCTTCACGGCTCGCACCTTTGCTGGATCCACTGCTAATCCTGCTCCACTGATCACATGCCCCAAGAAAGTAACCTCCTTAAGACAGAATTCACATTTGCTAAACTTGGCGTACAAAGCGTGCTCCCTCAATTTCTTCAGCACCAAGGTTAGATGCTCGACATGCTCCTCCTCCGTCTTTGAGTAGACCAAGATGTCGTCGATAAAAACAATGACGAAGATATCCAAATACGGTTCAAACACCTTGTTCATCAGGCTCATGAAGGCCGAAGGGGCATTTGTGAGCCCAAACGACATTACCGTGAACTCATACAAACCATATCTTGAATTGAAGGCCGTTTTCTGGATGTCCCCTTCTCGTATCCTCAACTGATAGTATCCAGAGCGCAGATCCAGTTTAGAAAACCAATGTGCTCCCACTAGTTGATCGAATAACTCGTCGATCTGAGGTAGTGGATAAGTGTTCCGCACCGTCAACCGATTGAGTTCCCAATAATCTATGCACAATCGCAGGGTTCCATCCTTCTTCTTCACGAACAGTACAGGGCTCCCCAGGGTGACGAATTGGGACGAACAAACCCTGACTCCACCAGTTCTTGCAATTGAACTCTAAACTCCACGAGTTCCTTCGGGGCCATTCGGTACGGAGCCTTGGATACAGGCTTGGCACCCGACACTAGATTAATCTAGAAGTCAACCTCTCTATGCGGAGGTAATCCTGGTAGCTTCTCAGGAAATACCTCGGGAAAATCCTGCACTACCCATACATCCTTTACTTCCAATGCTTCCTCCTTCAACTCGAACCAGATCATGAAGACCTCGTCCCCCTTCATATGGGATTTTACAGCCTGAACATAAGATAACATCATACGCGGCGCGAAGCCAATACCTTGGAATATGACGTCGGAGTCTCCATGCCTCAAATAGATTCGCTTCTCTGCCCAGTCGATCCTCGCGAAGTGCCAGTCTAGACATACCATGCCCAAAATGATGTCGAACTCCGGCATTCTCAGGACCGTGGCCGGCGTATCAAAGGCCTTTCCATCAATGAATACCTCCAACTCGCACATGTCGGTTGCGATCATCTCCGAGCCGTCCGGAAGGCGTACTCGTCGGGCTATGCCAGTAAAGTACTGTACACCCTCCACATCTTTTATGAAGTCCTCAGACACAAAGGAGTGTGATGCATCGGTATCAAACATCACGTAGGCAGTCTTCCCGCCAATTATCACTTTGCCTAAGTACCAATAACCAAAACGTATTGCTATGTGTCTAGTGAGTCTTAATCAATTCAAGTTAGACCATGAAAATACGTTAATTAATTAAATCGTGCCTGCAATCACATCTTGGGGATTCAGTTCCTGCACCATGTCAAGCGCGTACACCTGATCCCTAGCAGGGCCTGGGTTACCTCCTCATGGTCCTCGTCCTCGACCATGCACGTGAACCCGCCCTCGAGGAGCTGCCGAAGGGAGAGCGGGAGGGACGTTCCCAAATAGCTGCGGGCAGAAACGTCGGATGTGGCCCGACTGGTTGCATTCGAAGCACACCATCCCATGACGCCCTTCAGGTTGTTGAAATTGCTGAGGCTGTGGTGGTGGAGGCAACGCAGGCAGCTGCGGAACCGGATGCTCCACCCTATAGTTTTGGTGGACACGCCCTCCACCTCTTTGGTATCCTCTTCCTCCTCTGAAGTCCCTCCTCCTTCTATTGCTTGGGCCAGCTTCCATCACGTCCTCTGCAGGCCTCTTACTATATCCCAACTGGTCCGCCTCCAATCTTTTCGCCATATCAAAGATCTCCGCCAAGCTACCATCCTCTATAAACAAAAGGGACTGCCTTAGGGGATCTCGCAGCCTTTTGTAGAAGCGCTTGGCATAACCTCTGTCATCCAACTCGTAAGAATCCGCAAACCTTGCGAGGTGCTGGAATTCCCGCTGGTATTTCGTAACCGACTTTGATCCCTGCTTTAGTAGAAGAAATCTCTGCTCAAGCTCATCTCGAGCAGATGTAGGGATAAAGTGCTCCAAGAAAGTACCCGAGAATTCACTCCAACTTATCTCTGAGTAGACCCGGCCTTGGAAGGTAGAGCCCATGAGGGACTTCCACCACCTCTTAGCATGTAAGTCCAAGACGGACACCGCCACTGTCACTGCCATGTTGGCCGGGCAACGGATACTAGCCAACAACTCCTGTACCGTGTCTAGCCATTCCTCTGTACGTACGGCTGACTCCGTCCCAAGGTAGGTGGGAGGGGAGAGAGCCCGTAAGGTACTCAGCCAGTTGGAGCTCGGGGCCTGTTGTTGCACTGGGGGCTGCTGCGCCCTAAAAGCATCGAGGATGGCAGTGAGCGTCTGCCCCAACTCAGATTGTTGGAACTGAGTGAGCGTGGGTATGGAGGGCGCAGGAGTGCCTCCCATCTGCTCAACGAGTGCTGGAATCTACACATAAAACACAAACATATGGTCAGGTTGGCTAATCCTAGGGTCAAAGTTGGAAATACTTAGCGTGAAATACATATGGGCACACCACTTCTTAATCTAAGTCAGTTCGTCCCCAAACTGACTAATCAAATGAGGGTGGTACCATTATTGAATGACTTCGTTAGTTGAGGGTCGTGGCAAACTGATACCATTTGTAAGACCCCCCTCCCGGATCCCAAAACACGACACGAAGGGGGGTCTTATGCCCGGAACAGCCGCCTTGCGGTAGCATTAGCACACATGCTAACCTGTATCACAAGACGCCTATTCCGCCGGCTACAACCAATATCAAAGTGAACATGCCAACTCAACCAAATATATAATCAAGAGACAAGAAGTCAAATCCACACTAAGCGTAAAGTCCAAATACGGTACATCAAAAGAGAAGCTAAAACATGCTTCTACCTATCAGAGTACAACTATAGAAATTGCCCAAAAAGGGGCCACATCAAAACCTCTCAACACTCACATCTGTGACCGACGGTATCGACGGCATTGTCACTTCAGGCCCTGTCGTCTTGGCCTGGCTGTCCTGCTGTGTAGTCTGCAGCTGCTGTACCTGTGGCGTGACCTCCTAAAAAGGAAGACGTAGCACCGTTAGTCGAAAAGACTAAGTGGCTTCACATCCGCTCCCCTGGCGACTCCTCGGCACCGGGCGGAGAGAAGGAACAAGGGTAATATATATATGCAAGTAAAAGAAGTATAAGTAGGCGACAATAGTGTAAGAGTAACATTATCATGATCTAGCAGATATTTAAGAGCTATATCAAACTAATAAGTATAAGTAACAGTAGGAAAGTAACTTAACTTATAAGAATGCTCATACAAACTTATAAGTTAAGGATCGGGTTACATAAAAGTAACTCATCGTATAAGAGTGCCCATACAAACTTATACGATGAGGATCTTGTTGTGCAATGTTATGAAATGCTATGCATGCTATGTAATGACTCACCCATGATCACACACATGCAATTGCTATGTTGACACAGACTATATTTCCCACTTTTCGAGTAGGTAGCTAACCTTTCAGGCATCAACCACCGTGGCCAGGTGGTGACAATAAAACGGGCACTTCTACTACTAGGCGGGCCTCCACACTGCTTTACCTAGGCCTCTGTACGCCTCAACGCTAAGAACACAACAACGGAGCCCATGCGTACTATGGCCCAGCTGTGTCTTGGGTAGATGCGCACCAAGAACATAGCCCGAACTGGCCTTGTGTGACTCGGAAGGGGCCTCAGAAGTAAGCACGAGGACACAGCCCAACCGTTCACTTGGCACGGAAGGGGCCCCAGGACGTGAACACCGAGGACAGAACCCAACCGCCCAAAGTCTAACTGTCAACTCCCGTCAGTGTGACGATCGGCGAGCCCGTAGAACTGCCACACTATACTTAACCCAGGATTACGACACCGCGTGTCGACTCACACCGCATGCAAATGCCACATCACCATAACATGGAAGGGGCCTTAGAAGTAAGCACGAGGACACAGCCCAACCATCCATCCATACCTTATTTCAACACAAACCAAACTAGTGACGGTCAACACCGCACTTACATCCTTCCACAATACTACCCGTAGGGAGACGACGCTCTAAGTATTGGACTACTAAACTCATTCCAAAGCATACTCATGACCATAGTTTATTCTTCTACATGACTTTCCAAATGATATCAACTTATTATAAACATGATGTGCATATAAATATCTATCAATCTTTCCAAATGACAACAACATCTTATAAACATGATGCGCATAAATAATAATCTACCAAATTTCTAACAAGTCAATTCGTTTAAGTAAACTTGCTTCACAATTTGATTATATGAAATCTGATTAATAAACTTCATCAATCATGCAACTAAAATGATTAATCATAAAAGAGTTCATCCAAGCCAAGTACCTTGCAATATTAATTCCACCGAATCCAAATCCATAATATATGAAACCCAGAATTTAGGTGTAGAGTAGATCTGGTCAGCAAATTCGACCGAAGATTCCTGAAGCTACATGAATCCGGTGAAGACGCGTAACCCCTCGATGGAAAGGTATTTCCATGGGCTACAACGTTTGTATTCAGACCTCAACCCAGATTTGATATTATACTATTTGAAATCGGACTCGAAGTCCGCTGCGTACAGAACACAATTTCTGCATGCATGATTTGCCGAACATCAAATTCGTTCAGACTTTCCCGTGGCTACAGATTTCGCCTGAAGTCGTACAACCACTCGTTGGAAAGGTATTTTCAAGGGCTTCAACTTTTGTGTTTAGTCGAAAGCCCAGATCTGGACATATCCTTTATGAAAATGGCCTAAAAGATCATTGGGCGCAGAATACAGATTCAGCATGCATCTTGAGGCGGAATGAACGACATCAGTTCATCTTCCTCCTCAAGTTGATCCTCTCAGATAACCTCTAGAAATTTCCCCACCCTTATTCACCCTCATGAGGCCTTGCTCTTCACGAAACCATCACCCATCTTCACATAGAAGGTCGGAGAGGTTGAAGACACCACTAACCAAGAGCACAAGCCCTGGATTGGCCTCACCCTAGAGAAAGCATCATCTCACATGTCTAAACTCTTTTGAGTCGACGTCTCGCCTAGATATCTACAGATCTAACACTAAGGGAGAGGGTAGGAAGCTCACCTCGATTCCGGCGGTTCCACCATTTCTGGCCATGGATCTCGTAATTCTCCTTGGCGGCATCTTTTCCTTTAGAACTTGCTCCAGCAACTTCCTCTCTCAACAGGAGTCTCTCTCTCAGAAAATAGGGCCGGTGTGAAGAGTGAAAGCGGCTAGGGTTTCACAGTCCGTATATATAACAAGCGACATGGGCGAAGCGTTACAGACGGTTACAACGTCTATTCAATGCACTAACACGGGTAGGGACACGCCCGTGTCTCTACCCATGTCCTTCTCGGGTACTCTTCGTCGATCTCAATGCACTTCGTCGAGCTCGACCAAAATCGTCGACCAGAGAACACGCTATGTCGAGTTAAACTCGACACACTGGCACACGGGTAGGGACACGCCCGTGTCTCTACCCGTGTCATATAACTCGTCGATCTCGACACATCTCGTCGAGTTCAACTCGACACAATGCCACATGGGTAGGTACACGCCAGTGTCGCTACCCGTGTCATATAATCGTCGATGTCGACACGCAGTTCGTCGATCTCGACACATCTCGTCGAGTTCAACTCGACACAATGCCACACGGGTAGGGACACGCCCGTGTCGCTACCCGTGTCATATAATTCGTTGATATCGACACGCAGTTCGTCGATCTCGATACATCTCGTCGAGTTCAACTCGACACAATGCCACACGGGTAGGGACACGCCCGTGTTGCTACCCGTGTCATATAATTCGTCGATGTCGACACGCAGTTCGTCGATCTCGACACAGCGTGTCGAGTTAACTCGACGCACACGCAATCACAAGGGTAGGGACACGCCCGTGTCTCTACCCGTGTCACATTCACATGGGTAGTGACATGCCTGTATCACTACCAGTGTCCTTCCCTGGACACACACTCGAGTCATTGACTCGAGAGACGGGCTCACACACATGGGTAGGGACACGCCCGTGTCACTACCTGTGTCCTTCTCTGCACTGATTTCTCCACTCCTCCACAAGTGTAGTCCAATTCCCTACACTTCCCAGGACTCGAGTCAACTCTCCTGACTAGAAAACACACACTAGGGGCTTAGAGCGATTCAGGACGTTACATGGGTGGACATGATTTGAGTTTTAATTCAATCGTCCGACCAAAATTAAACATTTTGTGTGCTGTCAAATTGTTGGATCGTGAGATGCTCATAGAGAGAAGGGGGGTAAATAAGGGTTAACAAAATTTTTATTTCTTAAACTATTTTTCTTATGTGAACTAATTGCATAAATCAAAATAATTTTTTCATAATCAAATATAAACACATAAAAAATCATAAGAGTAAAAATGATGATATTTTATTTCACAAATATTAAAACAAAGTACAATGTATCTCTATAGAGCTAGAGATCACGCCTATGAAAAATATAAACCTTTTGATTTCACCGGTCCTTCTAACAAAAACCGGTCGGCTATAGCCTATCTCTTCTTAGATCTTGCTACTAGCCTCCCCCTAGATCACACCACGATTTAGTCGTCGCACACAAGGCGGCAAAAACTCCCTAAGTCGTACAAGGACCTAAACGCCACACACAAGGCGGCGATTATCTCCTAAGACACCCATGGACCTAGATGCCACGCACTGTAACGCCCCTAGACGATCCAACATGATGATGTCACGGCTCCGCTCTAGGCGACGCTATCGGGCTGCAGCCCAAGCACCCCAACCCCTCTCCATCCACATGCGGGTTGTTGGTGGCTACAACTTCCCTTTGATGAGGCAAACTCGATAGTCAAGCATGCACCACGGGGACTTCCGAGGAGGTCACCCATCCCAGTACTCCTCCAGCCCGAGCACGCTTAACTATGGAGTTCTTTCAACTCCTCATCACCAGTTGATCTTCGCATTAAAGATTTGGAGACATTACTTGTATAAGGTTCATTGTGATATCTTCTCAGATCACAAGAACCTCAAATATATTGACACGCAGAAGGATTTAAATCTACGCCAGTGGAGATGGCTTGAGTTCCTGTGCGACTATGACTACAAGATCCATTATCACCCGGGTAAGGCGAACACTGTGGCAGATTCCTTGAGCAGGAGAGCCGACAGTACTGGACCGGAGCACTGGGTGATGGCTATGGAGCTGGTACGGATGTTGGAGGATATGCACATTAGCATGGTTTCTAGAGCTGAGCCGAATGTTTATCAAGAGTAATTGAACTCCTTGGTCATTGAGTGTGACATACGGGAGCGCATCAGGACACAACAGAGGCTGGATGCGGATTTGGACCAAGTATTTATAGCCTTAGAAGGGGGCAAGTCGGAGGACCATTCTTTGCATGATGACCTCCTGGGAAGTCCCCGTACGACCCAGCTTAACTGTCGAGTTCACTCATTAAAGGGAGGTTGTGGCCACCAACAACACGCCAGTGGGCTGGAGAGGGGTTGGGGTGCTTGGGCTGCAGCCCGGTAACGGTCCGCATAAGGCTTAGTGATTGATTTACGAAAGGTGGAAGGGGACGTTACACGCACAAGGAGGCGATTTCTCTATCGATTACAATGAAGAAATGAATAATGACTAAGAACAATTTTCATAATGAAAACTCCCTCTTAATGAAGCTCTGAAGATGCCGACAAATCCTTGCCAGGGTTGCTTCAGATGTCGTGTACGAGTCGTCTCTTTTCTGCGCTTGAACCTTATTTAGAAGATGGAGTTTTTCTGGATGCTGGAGCTCTCTCGACAGGATGCACGAGAAGGAACACTCTAGAAACTGAAAATTGTGATCACCAAAAAATGTGTCGTATATATATTTTGGAGATAGTGCTTGGCGATACTGGATATCGCCTGACAACGATATTCTATCTGGCTGCCACATGTCCCATGGATTTGAAACTTCTGTGGGATGAATCGGCCGTGGCCACTCGTGCGTTATCTCCTGGGTGATATCGATATCGCCGGGCGATATCTAGTGTAACTGCATGACGTGGAGATTAATGTTGTAATGGTACATTGAGATGTCGCCTGTTGGCAATAGTGGATATCGCCAGGTGATATCACCTTAACTCATATTTCAAACCCGAATCAAAGCCCAAATGATTGCAGTGTTAGATCTGTGATATATGCACATCATAAACACCCTATGATCAAATACAAATGAGATTTGTTATTAGCAAACCAAGAACCATGGAACTCATGCTCCAATAATCTCCCCATTTGATAATAACAAATCCACTTCGAAAGGAATCATGAATGACCTATAAAGTGATAGAAAATGTGATTAGCAAGATGAAGCATCTGTATGTGCACAAACCTCTCTTGGATGTAAATCCCTCTACATGTGTACTCCCCCTAAATAGAAGCATTGAATGTTGTTTAAGTTTAAAATTAAAATAATCCCAATGAAGTAATCCGAATGAATGATTTCTCAGAAAATTCTCCTCCTTTTGGTATTATCAAAAGAAAGAGCAGATTGATTGCGGAAGCCAAACTATAAAAACCACAAAATAAAAAATCAAGTGTAGAACATGTAAAACAATGTATAGTGATGAGTAATGTGAGTGAACACAAACATTGTTAAATTCATACATTTACTTCATAGGCGTATACACTAGTGAACATAATTCAGAATCATTGTCGGTCCAATGTTCATGAGAAGAAATGTTAACGATCATAATGCAGTGTACAAGTGAAAATTAGAAGAAAATTTCATATGTAGAAACTTAAAACATACATGAATACGGGAATGTTAAAAAACCTAACCAAGAAACACTACATCACATCATGCGGTTGCCTAATGAATTGTGTGTGCGTTGCGTCCGCTGCCGTGGTCGTAGGGTATGGTAGCGGTTACCTAATGAATTGTGGCATCCTTGCAACTGCTACTATAGGTACATCTATTGTAGCGGTTAAGATTTTCAATGGTAGCAATTATTCCATTTTACAACAACGGTTATAATACTCTGTGGTAGCGTTTATACATGTATTTGACAACATTTATGATTTTATATGGTAGTGATTATCCTCATATATAACAATGAGTTTTATTCTCAATGACAACGATTATGATGATCAATACAAGCAGTCGGAGAATGTACTAAAAATTTAATAATATTCAATTTGGAGGCAAGAGTGGACCCAAAATTCAATTACAAACATGATTTCACAGGCAAGAGTTAAAATTTCCAATGTGATAATCAATGTCATTCCTAAGCCAAAATTCAATTACATCTCAAACATTCAAATGTCATTCCCAAGCCAAGAGTTAAAATTTAAAATGAAAAATAAACCAATTAGCTATATATTATCATCAACTAGATGACAAAAAATTTAAACTTTCCTCGTCAACCCATACATCTCGAACACTCAAATTGGTAACATAATCTACAGAATAAGAAATTTGCTACTCGTCCATCAATTTTTCCACAAAGTTTGTGGCCGGAGACCTTAACGCGATACCTCCAAGTTCTTCTTTTGAATACTTCTAGTAGATTACAGTAAGCTTGCCATCTTACGCAGAAGAATGAAATTTCACCACAAGCTCATCGCACTCCCTGCTCCATAATCAGGATTGTCAATTACAAACATGCTGCATTATCGCCGAAAAATTCAACAATAAAAATGACCAAGCACAAGAGTTTCATACCTCAGTGGCGGCTTCGAAAAACCAGTGTGATACTACAAATTTTTTGTCCACGATAGAGTCTTATTCAGAGTGCAATGTATATACCAAAGGTACTGGCTGCAAACCGCAACACCAATAATGTATGCGAAAGGTACTGGCTGCTCTTACACATGAATTCCAAACTAATTAAGATCTAATGGACTAATTCAGTCCTGGAAAAACAACATACTCTTTTTCAACTGTTTTGTGGAATATGATGCTAATGACATAGACGATATAAGAAATCACTGAAAATTTTGACTAAGTCACTAATTTGGAAGAGAAGTTCCCGAAATGAGAATGTGATTTACTGGCATGACAACTTGCTTAGATACTAAAAAGTTAGCAAGTTTAATGGAGCCTTTATTATCAACATGAATTTGAAAATTCTAGAATTGGAAAAGTGTCAATGTATGGTATTAAGGTTAAAAAAGTAGCTTACACCTCTAACAAAACCTGAAACATGCATACAACATTGCTTCAAATAATAGACAATTGATTTATGATATTAGAATATCTTAAGAGCAAAATAATTGGTGATATTTACATATAATTGTTTTGTCAATAATAACTGTCAATTCCTAAACATAATTCAAAAATAGGAATACCTTGAAGCCTTTAGGTTGATATTTCCTAAAGTGTTATTGCACGTTGGCGTTGAGACTGACCCGCAAGATCATAATTAAGAGCAAAGAGAAGATTAATTTGAAATTGAAATCAAAGAGGCATGAAAAGAATTAAATAAAATAAAGAAATGGAATGTGAACCTGGATTAAGCAATGCAAAATCAATAAGGGAGGCGGAGCTACCAACTTGATTGTTTGAGTTTTGAATAATAGAGATTTCAGAAGACGTATAAGCTTAAATTGAAAGCATGAAGAAGAAAAACTTTCAATGATTCAGCGAAAATATGGTATATTTGAGGCAAATATGGAATGTGCAGGTGCATATGTCATTGAGGAAGTAGAAGATGCATCTTTGGCACAAAAATGCATTGCTGAAATATAAGAAACCAAATAAAATGTCAATATAAGAAAAATTATGTAATAGCTACACTGCCTGCACAAAGGATCTTGAATTTAAAGTTGAACAAATATAATGAGTAAAAAGATCAAGTTGGTATTATAAATCAATAATTGAGGAAAAATTGAGCCTTTAAAGTTGAACAAAGATAATGAGTAAAAAGATATGTTGAGAAACCCTAGAAGATAAATGCATTGAGAAGGCTCATATGCACATGGAATGACCCACCCCCACCTCCCAAACAAATCTTATATTATAAAGCCAAAGAAAATTGATTCAACATCCAGAATATTATATTAGTTTGCTATTAGATGAGGAAGATATGTATCATATGGCACATAACAACCTAATTGAAAAAACCATTCATTAAGCCATGGAACCAATAAATCACCTAAATAATTACATTATCACAATAAATCACCACCCAAGGAAGTCTGCCCCCTAAAAATTATTACTTTTGCAAGGAATCCAGGTGCAAAAGGAATCAAAGCAGTAGACAACTATGATTATTCTGGCAGCAACTATGTTTTGTTGTGGCAGTTAAATACTTAATTCCCTCCTTGAATTCAAGTATTAAAAGAAAAATTGAATGGAGAGAATTTAACAGATTTGTTGCGATCAAAATAAGAATCACAATAAAAATGGTAGTGTCAAAATCCCTACAACACATAGTGATTATAAAGAAATTAAATATTATCATAATTTATCTAGCATCTAAGTATTGATGAAAACAAAAAAAACACAAAATTTATTTTTTAAGATTCTCTTGGGCATTTCATCAAACAAAATGTGTACATGATACAAACATCTCATCAAACATGCAGCTTTCAACATCTCATCGGAATAAGGTTTTGGAAAAATTTGTGAAATGCCACAAAATGAGAAGGTTTGTTAGGTTTTCCAATTCGTACTAAATGGAATGTGAAGATTTTTGTCAAATTTGGACCTAATAATGATTGTAACAACTATAAAGAAAATTGTTTCTAAAAATCATAATTGAAAACAAGATCGAAATGAAAACGAAATCGAAAATAGGAATAAATAACGAAAATCAAAATTGAAAACCTATCGGCGATCCGCTGAGGTAACGAAGAGCTTGCATATCGAATCACCATATCAAGAAATGAGGAGAGCAGAACAGGTCGAAGGGAAGGAATAGAGCAGATCACAAAGGGAGGCTTACACAAAGTTGGGTTTGATGGCAGTGACAGCAGAGAAGAATGATGGCGTCACTTGATGAAGTCCTCCCCTAAATCTTAGCTCTAATGCACGGGTAGTGGAAATGAAAAAAATAGAAAAAGTCAGTGTGAGAAACCTTTACCTAGAGGCAACACTCTTCTGATGATGCCAAGGTTTACCCTTGAATAAGAAGGCAGCACTCTGTCCAGAATGATCTCCAATATAAACGCGCGGATTGTGTAGGTGTGGGAGAGAGACGGGGGAGTGAAGGAGGAGGCATTTCGGTATTGGATTGGCGAGGGTTGTAGAGCGGGGTGCAGCGGCGCGTGAGGGTTTCGTTGAAACAAAGAAGCAAGATTTTTTTTTGGAAGGGGATTTTTTATTTGTTTTCGCCCACCACGACAGAAGTGGCGAAATGCTTACATAGAAATTTAGTTTGGATCCAACGGTGGAGATTGATCCAATGGCAGAAGTGGTGGAATGTTATTGGTAGCGTTTTTGTAACCGCGACAAAATAATTGATACTGTAGGTATGATAGGTTATAGTAGCTATTATCTATCTATAGTTACGGTTCTAAGCACTACCATATATATATATATTTTGGTATCTTTTGGTAGCGTTTACTAAATCGCTACAAATTAAGCGCTACCATATGCATAATATGGTGTAGTGAAATATACACAATTAATCGTACTTGTTTCCAAGAATTCAGAGCACAAATAGGAAATGAATGGACATATAAATATTTCACAAGACACTTTACAATTCTGTCCAAGGTGCTCAACCTCACAATGCTTATGAAGACTTATCAGGAGGATGAGTAGTGCTTGGTGGAGGTTCCTTGTCAGCTCTTTTTTTGTTTTTTTTGTATTTCTCTCAAGAAAAATAAACTGCTTCTTTTAGGCTTAACACATGACTCTGAATTCACTTGTGCGGTAATATATGATGAGCAAATATGAATTGTGCAAAGAAAGCATAGATAAAGCAATAGTTTTATCATGACTTTTCAGTGGTTATGGTAGAACACTCACAATTTATATAGGCAATAATGGTAAATACATATGAAAATTTTCACAATTGTGTGTGAGAGGGCATTATCATAAATAAAATATTTCTCATACTTAGAGGCATGCGAAAACAATTTCACTTGTATATTATATTAGGATTGTTGTATATATAAAATGAAAATAAAGTATGAATAGAACACAACGTTAGAGCTAATCCCATATAAGAGAGTATACATTGTACCATGCCTAAACATGATAAAGGAGGATTATTGTGCAGTCTAGCAATTTGAAAACAAAAAATACATATTGGGAAATTAGGGCCATCGCCAGGCGATAGCATAGCGGATATTGGTGATAGCTCGGAATTATAAATAATGCCAGATCTGAAGTCAAAGCATCGTTTTGAACATTTTCTCCTGAAGCTCTTGAGCGGAAGACGGAACTAATGCCGGCGAAACTTCCAAATTGAGGTATGAGTGGGAATTTTTGTTTCCTTTCTTTAGGAATTGATGATTCAAAGGTTTGGAGAATTCATGTCATGATATATTAGGGAGGAAAATTTCAGTTTTTAGGTTGTTTTGCTAGAATTAGGCATGAGTATGAAAAGTGAAGATTTGGGTTAAGAGACAGATCTATGAAATATGTGTAGAGGAACCTTTGATCTAGTATGAAAGGCATAGGTCTAGTTCTTTGATGATAGATGTTGAAACCAGTCACCCGGTTCCACCTAGAGTCCGGACATGAAGTTGCAGCACACAACTACTCTTCTTGAACCACCCTCTCGACGTGAGTCACAGGACCAGAAATAGACCGATGGTCTCAGCTTGGAGGTCCCACCTCTTACCCGGAAGAATCTGATGTTCTCCCCCTCCCTAGCCAATGCTGAGCTAGGTTCCTCTGAGGAAGAAAATGGAAAGGTTCAACAACCTGTTCAAGGCACCTTATAGGTCTATTTATAGGCCTCTGAGTTCGATCTGCTAATAACCACACTGAACCGACCTGAAATTACCAAAACACCACGGGTTGGGTCTGCCAATAGCCAAACTCCACTGTTCTGAAGGACTATACGCAGACCACCAAGCGCAAAATGGTAGAATTACCTAGGGTAGAAGAGTAAAATCCCCCTTGGGGGTAAGAAGGTAAAAACACCCTTCTCTTATACGGCAAGTGGGGAAAGGACCAGCGGGCGAGACGAGCTCACCTTCCCGTCTCTAAGGTCTCCCGCCTTACGAGAGCCATCTTGCCCTCAAGTGCCAGCCCGCTCTACAAGGGACGTCTCGCCTACCCCTCCGAGCCCTGTCTCGCGTCCTACGAGTGGACCACATGGTCCCACTTGCCTCTTTAGTTCCTCTCACTAATTTATCCGCTCTGTCACTTGAGCCACCTCCCGTGAGCCCAAGGTTGTACACAATCCCCGCTATTTTCGAGGTTGCCCCAAGCTCGGAAGGAAAGTCCAACCGAGGCTCGCGGCGTTGGGATTCATTTATGGGAATCTTTCGCGGGCCCTCCCCCTGGAGCCTATAAATATGAGACCCCATCTCATCATGGAGTACCCCCTCTCTCATTTCCACCTCTCTTATACCGTCAACATGTCCCATAGCCAGAGTTTCTGTGAGTGTCTCGCGATGGTCCGGAAACAAAACAAAGCCAATGTGTCTTCCCAAGCCCCAGCTCTGGTCTGCACCCCTGCCTCTGCGCCTTCATCATCTCGCCTGAAGAAGGCAAAAACCATCGGCCCTCCATTCTCAGCCGGCACGACTACCTCGGAACCCCTGGGAGCCGATGCACTTTCTCCCGCACCATCAGGAGAGAGACAGGTGATTCTCGACTCCTCCTCTCGCCTCTGTCTTTTCCCTTTTCTTTCATCATCTCGCTCATTGACCATGTCTTTTCAGGGAGACCTCACCAATCCCCTCGTGCTTGTGAATCCCTCTAATGCCTCCGACAAACAATACCAAGACTCCGACTCACCACAACAGTCCTCGTCCCATACAACAAGGAATGAAGTCCTTTCTTGGCTTATGGGGAATCCTCGCATCCCCAGTAAATAAACCAATGTATTTTCATCCGTTCACCCCGCGACTTCCAAGCCTTCTTGCGAGACCATCATATATTTTGACCCCCAACCTTTTGTGTTCAGGTATCCAGTTTGACTCGGCCACCGAGGACTTCTCCGGGCCGCCCGCCATCTCGCCTCTTCCTCACCCAGATGAGATTGAGGATTATCTGGGAGATCCTACGGATCTACTGGAGATGAAAAGGAGGACAACAGGGATGCTTCAGAAATATACACACATCATCCGTGAGATGGAGCGGGAGAAGCAAGCCACATACCGGCGCATCGACTGGCTAGAAATTGAGTGCGCCCGCCTCTCCTCCGAGATCGATGCTGGGGATGAAATATACGAGACCGACCCCCAGGAAATCACTAGCGAGATCGAACAACAACATCGTCACGCGTGCCGCGGACTGGATGTCATTCGCGCCTTTCACATCCCCGGACGGCCTCCATGCGCGGGGTCTCACGGTGGTCGCTGGAAATGGCACAAGAATTAAGGACCCCCCTCGCTGTCCATGTTTATTCAATCGTCTTGTAATTTTATGTTTATGGCTTCTCTCAATCCTCCGTCTCGCCTTTGTAATCATGAATTATTTTAAGCTGTGACAATGATGCCTTCCTCGCGCAGAACGAAATAATTACTGTGATATTCTATTAACCTTCTTTCCGCTGGACTGTTTATTATAGCTCCATTAATTGCCAGTTTTTCGCTTTTATTTCGGCTCCTCGGGAAAGTCATCGCGGAACGCCACGTTTCAAGGTCAGGAATGAGAGGGAAAACGAACCATCGGGTCGTCCCTTCGACTTCCCCATTCACGTTTTCCCGAACATCTTTCCTTCTCTCTTCATCCGCCATAAATACCCCCCGGATCTAGATGCTCTATGCCTGCGTTGTCGTTCCCTGCTGCTTCTGAGATCCAGAGTTCTTGCCTGCTTCCCCTCGCCTGCATCTTCTCACGTCTTACTTCCACCACCCACTTTTCTACCCCCTTCTGCTTCTGTCATCTCTCTCACCATGGGAAAGAAGAAAGCCAAATAAGACGAGGGCCGCAACCGTTGCGGTAGGCGATTCGTTGACCACGACTTTCCCCTGGCAAAATCTCAGGAGAGGATAACAACCTCTTCACCAGCGAATACCTGGCAGAGGGGTATGAGTCTCGCCCACCAAAAGTCAGCGAGGCGATTAATACCTTCTAACCTGGTGAACTCTCCTTCTCCGTTTCGCACTTCGAGTCGGGGCTAAGACTCCCCCTATGGGCAGATGTAAAACATGCTTTGAAATACTTCGGCGTTGTCCCCGCGCAGCTCAACCCGAATGCCATCTCGATGTTGGTCGCCTTCGCTAGCTACATGTGCCGCGAGCGCATCGAATTTAGCCTTACTGTCTTCCGCAAATTGTTTATCTGCCATGCCAAAGACGATGACGTCTCGTACTTCATCGGCCAGGGCCTAAAGGTGTGTGAGATGCCTAACAAGAACCACCACAGGCTCACCCGCTTCATCTTTATTCGCGGGAATCTGGGAGGCGTCCTACTCACCCCGTTGTCGCCCGCAGAGATATACTACGAGACCCCCAAGGTAGGGGGCGCGAAAAAGGCTCTCTGCGACTTCTTCGCAGGGAAAAATTTTGAAGTTAATTATCTTCGGTGATATCTCGACACACTCCTTTTCGTCCTCTCCGGTGAAGGTATACTCGCGCCCCTTTAGTGACTAATGTTCACCATTCCTTCGATCTGTTCTAATTGTTTTCTTGTTTAGGAGAGAGAACTATTCCCGCCCATCCCCCTTATCAAAGCAGCGCAGGGCCATCCAAAGGTCTCGCCCTCGTCAATATGGCGGCAGAGGCGGTGAAGGAATCACTGACCCCCGCACCTAAGAAAAGAGCTGGGGATGATGTTGTCGCTCCTTGGCACAACCCCCCAAAAAATATGAAGAAGGTGGTGTCGCAGCCGAAAGGGAGAAAAGGAATTGCTCCCAAGGAAGGAAAAGAGATGTCGGGGTCCCTAACCCCCATCTCTGTGGAAGAATCCCAATCTCCTCACCATCAAGCCATCTCGCCTTCTCGCGAGACGGCCCCACCCGACCGAACCGCCACCACCACTGCCCAGTCCGCCGAGCTTACCCCTCATGAAGCTGGATCTTCCAGCCGCCCGACCCCCTCCTTGCATCAGAATTGTAATATGGGGCCCATGGTTAATGATGGCATCGGCGAGCCGATCCTCCTGTAGGAGAAGGACACCAACCGAGTGTCGGTGTCCACTCTGCTTCCCTCCTGGAAGGAGTAAGACCCTCCCTCTAGTCATGCCTTCTCCTTCAGGTATGGGCGCTATGGTGGCCTTGGGACGAAACCCTTCGAAAACGAGTCGTCGCGAGACCTCATCTTGAAGAGCGTCCATGCCTAATTTCGCGCCATGGAGCTCTCGCACAGAGTCTCGCGACACCTTGTTTTCAATAACAAGAAGTGGAAGGAGGCCGAGACCAACCTTGTTGCAGAACGCGAGAAGTACGATGACCTCAAAAAGAGGTTGGCAGTCACCGACAACCTTCTTGCCCAAAGCCAGGGCGATGTGGTAAGCCTTTTAACTGCCATTCACCAGTTTAACTCGCTAGTTTTACTTGCATGAATTTTTGTTGACTGATAGCCTTCTCGCAGGATGCCGAGACGGCCAATCGAATGCGTTCGTGCATGACGGCTCTGGAGGAGAACAGGAAATTAAAGGCTGATAATGCTCGCCTCCTGGACAACACCCTGCTTCATGCCCATCCAGATCTGCTCTAAGCTCCCCCGTCCACTCATTACTCTCTAGACGAGGTCAACGTCATTTGCCGAGATGCCAACATTAGGACAGCCGAGCTCATCCTGAAGATGATGAAGGAGATGGGGGTTGTCAGAGATGATGCCGCGACAGTAACAGCCCGCGACCTGGTCCCTCAGCTCTATGCCGAGACAGATGATGACTCTACTTCTAGTGACGAGGAGTAAAGAGGCATCGACGTGTATTGGGACTTATCCCCCCTGTTTTTGCTTCTTTGACTTGTACTTATTTTGGAAGCATCGAAATGCTTGTTCATGGGAGGGTCTCCACTTTTTCTTTACAATGGACATAGAAATTTCTGTCACGTCTCGCCCATGGGCTACTTTATTTTTATTTCATTTTACTTTATTGACTGCGGGTAACCCTCTGCTCTGTTTCTTTCATTTCATTTCGCTTTATCTACTATCGTCTCGCTTGAAAATTAGCTTTAGACACAAGTCATTTGACTTTTCCTCGCCCTTGCCGAGCGCGAGGCCGTTTAGTCTTGTACTCTCGTCTCGCCGCGAGACAAACCTAGCGCGGGTAGACCCTGGTGATCAAACTGCTTCTTACGGTAAGTCACCCCTTTCTATACGAGACCTGTGCTTTTGCCGGTGAGTTCCCGCTCGCTATGGGCGAGACCCCCTTCGCCGAGCACTAGTCTGAAATGCTCATCCTCACTTTTATTGCACCAATCCCTTCTTCATAGGAATCTTCTATCAATTCCCTGATAAGTATGGTCACCTTTATTGGAGGGATCTTACCACTTGACTTGCCTCCGAGTGAGCCTACAACCCTGCCAGCGAGATGAGAGCCTGGTCAGCGGGTCTGCTCGGGATCTCCACTCCAAACCATCTCCAACCCCCCGAGTGAGCCTTCAGCCCTGCCATCTAGATAAGATCCTGGTCAGCGGGTCTGTTCGGGATCTCCACTCCAAACCATCTCCAACCACATTGTGAGATTGTAGCCCTGCCAGCTAGGTGAGAGCCTGCACAGCGGGTCTGCTCGGGGTCTCCACTCCAAACCATCTCCAACCACCAAGTGATCCTACAGCCCTGCCTGCTAGATGAGAGGCTGGTCAGCGGGTCTGCTCGGGGTCTCCTCTCCAAACCTTCTCCAACAACCGAGTGAGCCTATAGCCATGTAGTTAGGTGAGAGCCTAGTAAGCGGGTCTCCTTGGGGTCTCCATTCCAAACCATCTCCAACCACCGAGTGAGCCTACAACCCTGCCAGCTAGATTAGAGCCTGGTCAGCGGGTCTGCTCCGGGTCTCCTCTCCAAAGCATTTCCAACCACCGAGTGGGCCTACAACCCTGCCAGCTAGATGAGAGCTTGGTCAGCGGGTCTGCTCGCTATCTCCTCTCCAAACCATCTACAACCACCGATTAATCCTACAGCCCTGCCAGCTAGATGAGAGCCTATGCAGCGGGTCTACTCGGGGTCTCCTCTCCAAACCATCTCCATCCACCGAGTGAACCTACAACCCTGCCAGCTAGATGAGAGCCTTGTCAGTAGGTCTACTTGGGGTCTCCACTCCAAACCATCTCCAACCACCGAGTGAGCCAACAGATCTGCTAGCTAGATGAGAGCCTGGTCAGCGGGTCTGCTCGGGGTCTCTACTCCAAACCATCTCCAACCACCGAGCGAGCCTACAACACTGCCAGCTATATGAGAGCCTGGTCAGCGGGTCTGCTCGGGGTCTCCTCTCAATACCATCTCCAGCCACCGAGTGAGCCTACAACCCTGCCAATTAGGTGAGAGCCTGGTCAGCGGGTCTGCCCGGGGTCTCCACTCCAAACCATCTCCAACCACCGAGTGAGCCTACAGCCCTGCTAGCTAGATGAGAGCCTGGTCAGCAGGTCTGCTCGGGGTCTCCTCTCCAAACTATGTCCAACCGTCGAGTGTGCCTACAACCCTGCCAGCTAGATGAGAGCCTGGTCAGCAGTTCTACTCGGGGTGTCCCCTCCAAACCATCTCCAACCACCAAGTGAGCCTACAACCCTGCCAGCTAGATGAGAGCCTGGTCAGCGGGTCTACTTGGGGTCTCCTCTCCAAACCATCTCACCCTTAATGTCATGAAAGACAATACCTGTGATTTCATCATATCTGAAGGCCATGTAAAAATTGCAAGTATTGAATGATAAAAAATGTAATTGATAAAGATTGTTACGGAAAAAATCTCTTTAATTCATCGCCACTTCGGGCACGATCGAGGGATACCCCGTCCACATCCTGGAGGTGGTACCCTCCTGACTTCAAGACCTACTTCACTATAAAAGGACCTTCCCAGTTGGGATTGAGCTTTCCTACTGAAGCTCCTCTGCCTGATTCGACCACATTTTTGAGGACCAATTCAACCTTCTTAAACTGCTTGACCCTTATATGCTTATCAAAGTATTTCGCCATCCGGAGCTTGACTTCCTCCTATCAGACCAGCGCCAAATCCCTGAGTTCTTCCACGAGATCAAGAGAGAGTTTTTGCTCTTCCTCGTTCTCTGTCATCCATCCTTCATCTTCCTCACTTGCAATGGCTAATCTTGGAGAAGTGACTTTGAATTCTATAGGTATGACGGCCTCCGATCCATGAGAGAGTTTAAACGGAGTCTCCCCCATGGCTGTGTTTGGTGTGGTCCTCAAGGCCCAAAGAACTGAAGGGAGCAGCTCCACCCAGCTTCCCCTTAAGTTTTCCACTTTCTTTTTCAAAAGATTCACGATAATTTTGTTCTCCACTTCCACCTGTCCATTACTCCGAGTATGGTGAACTGAGGAGAAATGAAGGTCTATGCCCAACCAGATGCAGAAATCGACGAACTCCCTGCTAGCGAATTGTGGTCTGTTATTAGTGACGATGGCCAGCGGTAGCCCATGCCTGTAGATGATCTCTCCCTATATGAAATTCCTGACCACCTCCAATATTACGTTAGCCAATGCCATCACCTCCAGCCATTTTGAAAAGTAATCCACTATGACCAGCAAAAACTTCTTCTGGCCACTAGCCTGGGGAAAAGTGTAACGCCCCGAAACTCAAAAGAGCGACGGGAGGTGTTTTGGGACGAATTTGGTATTTGGCAGGGGGCACACGGCCTGGGACACGGGCGTGTCCCAGGGCATGTCAGGCTTGAGTCGACGATTTGGCCGCGAGGTCGACGAAATTTGGAGTCGACGATCGTCGAGCAGGGAACACGGCCTGAGACACGGGCATGTCTCAGGGCATGTCGAGCCCGTGTCGACGATTTGCCAGGGAACTCGACGAATTTTGCTCGACGAAGTGTCAAGACACGGCACACAGCCAAGGACACGGGCGTGTCCAAGGCCGTGTCGGGTGGTCGACAAATTTCGCTCGACGAAGTGTCGAGTGTCGAGACTGTAAACACAGCCTGGAGCCCCGGGCGTGTTCGGGTGTGACACGGGCGTGTCAAATAGGACACGGGCGTGTCCAATAACCCGTGTCCTTCTCGGGTTGTTTTGGAGCTGTGTCGATGGAGGTACACGGCCAACCACACGGCCGTGTCGGTTGGAACACGGGCATGTCAGGTCGAACATGGGTGTGTAGGATGCCCGTGTGTGTTTCAGGACGCGTCGATTTTGACGACGAATGAGGGACACGGCCCTGGACACGGGCGTGTCGCATGCCGTGTTTGGCCCAGGATTTACTTTCATCTACGAATCGTAGCCATTTGTTTCCTTATTTTTGTATCCGACGGTTGGGGGTTGTTCCTACTGGGATATACCCGGGATTGGGCCTTTGAAACCCTCATTTCTTTTGAGTGGTTCTCTATCTAAAGCCTTGAGAGAGAAGAGAGCAAAGGAGGAAGAAGAAGCTTAGATCCAGCCTTTGGAGGAGTTTTAGAGCTCCAAATCGCGAGCCGACTTCAGATCTACGAAGGTAAAGAGAGTGCAGTGCTTTTCATCCGCTTACTTTTCCATGGCGCCAAGGAAGAACGCTAGGGTAACGATTCTCTTCTTGAGCATGTGAAGCACTCCTTCTTTTGCATGGGAAACCCGCTCTCGCGAGTTTGTGGTGAGTTGGAGGCGTTCCTTCGGGTAGATATGTAAAGTCCCCATTGTGTAGAGTCCGTAATCGAGATCGGACATAGGCATGATGTGTGAAGCCTACCCGGACATGCTGGTCTGGATCGGTGATGTTGCACTGCATAAATGCCGGAGAAGACTCCGTGCGATTATTTGTTTTTCGGGTTTTCTACATGGTAGATTGCAACAGGGAGCCTTGGGGATTAACCCTAAGGTGCACCGGGAAAATTGGGCGGATGTGTGATCTTGCCAACTTGGTGGCCTGGGAGCCAACTTGAGCATAACTGGGTTATGTGAAGTTTGTGTTGGAAACGGGACTCGGGAGAAGTTTGACCCGCGCATATGGCTTAAATTGTCGTTGTGACGCGAGCATGGGTTAGATGGAACCGTACCCGTTCTATGTCGTTCGGTTGGAGCCATTGGCATAGATGAGGGTCTTCGGTGGTCTATGGCTTAAATTGTCGTGACCTATGCTAAGAAGACAAAATGCTCATATGTTTGGCCGTCAAAGTGGCGGTGGTGTGATCGGATTATCTATAGCTTAAATTGACGTGACAACGACCGGCTCACTGAGAATGTGCCCTGAGTGCACGGGGCGTGTGGCCGTGCGTGCCAATGCCTGTGATGCGATGTATATTTATATATTGCTTGGTTGTGCTATTAAAATGCAGGGAAGGAGCATCGCCGCCCCGAGTTGGGGGCGGGATCGTTATAATTTGGTCAGCATTGCTGACCGTTGCTTTTGTTTGCCACCGTGCGGTGGTTTGTTGCTTGCAGGTGCTGCTGGACCAAGCGGTCAATAGCGGGCTAAAGCCCAATTTGCGAAGCCGGCCCTCGAAGGCCTAATTGGAGTGTTTACTTGCTTTTATTCATGTATGGCCGGCTTGCGTGTTGTGGTTTGTAAAACATGTAATTTGAAGTGAACCATTTGTAAGGCCTTAAGGCCAGTACTGGTGTATGCACTACATTCCTATTTGGTGTATTAGTGGACATTCATGCTTGTGCTGGGTTCTTTTAATTGTAACTTATAAACTGCTTCCGCTAGAATGCTCTGTGTAGGACGTTGTGATTGGTTGGATGGTTTCCATTAAGTAACCACCCGGTCTGTCTGTGGTATATGGCCTCGGGCCCCGGCCGGACCTACTGCTATATGCTATACGACGGATAGGGGGTGTTACAAAAAGGGCCCACCAGATCTAGCCCCCATATCACGAAGGGCTAGGGAGATGTGATTGTACGTAGCCTCTGGGCGGGAAGGAGTTGGAGGGGGACGAACTCCTGGCACTTTTGACATCTTTTTGCGAACTCTTCTGTATCTTTCCTGAGGGTAGGCCAAAAGTATCCCTGCCTCAGTATTCTCCCCTCTAAAGTCTGACTCCCTGAGTGACTCCCGCATTCTCCTGAATGGATTTCCTCCAGGAACCTTGGAACCTCCTCTTCCGATACGCATCGAGCCAGTAGGCCCAATAGCGTCTTACAGTACAATGTCCCATCCTTCAGCAGGTAGTATGCTGATTCATACCTGACTTGCTTCTTGTTAGGATCCATCTCGGGAAGCTGCCCTTAGGTCAAATGGTGATGAAGGGGTCCATCCAAGACCTTTGCTGACCTATCTCCAGTAGTTCTCCTTCTTCTATGGACATCATGAAAAGTTCTGTCACCATTCCTCCGGCTCGAGGGACGTATTTCGCGAGTTGGTCAGCCTGGGCACTTTCATCCCTTGGGACGTGCTGAATCGAAAAGCTACGGAACTGCCTGATGATGTCTTTGACCTTCCCTAGGTACAGCTAGAGGGTGGGTTCCCTCGCTTCGAACTCTCCTTTGATTTGACCCGCTACAACCATAGAGTCCGTGGAGACCCTAGTGTCTTGTATGCCTAGCTCCCGAGCCAACCTGAGCCCTGCGATGATCGCCTCATATTCCGCTTGGTTGTTGGTGATCGTGAAGTGGATCTTCAAAACCTGCTCAATTCTGGTCCCCTCTGGACTTACTAAGATTATCCCTCCTGCAAAAGAATTTTTTCCTGACGCTCTATCTACCAGCATATCTTAAGCCGCTCGAGGGGGTCCTACAACCCCTTGGATCTCAACTACGTAATATGCTAGGAAGTCGGCTACCATTTGTGCTTTGATGGCAAGCCGAGGAGTAAAAGTGAGGTCGAATTCACTAAGCTCTATCGACCATTTGGCCAACCTCCCAGAGTGCTCCACCCCCTCCAAGATGTGACGGAGGGGATGATCCATCACTATCTGAATCGAATTGGCCTGAAAGTATGGCCTAAGCTTCCTGGCTGATATGATGAGAGTAAATGCTAGATTTTCATGGGTGGGGTATCCGAGTTCCGCCTTCTTTAGGACCCTGCTCACGTAATAGATTAGGAACTGCCTTTTTCCTTCCTCTCATATTAGAAACGAACTCACCGCTCCTATCCCCACTCCCAGGTACAAGAAAAATACCTTCCCTTGGCCCTTGGAGTAGAGGCGTTCGGGTGAGCTGCTGCTTTAGAGCTCCAAAACCCTCCGCGTACTCAGGGGTCCACTCGAACTTCTTGCCCCCTCTTAGCGCCCGAAAGAAAGGCGAACATTTTTCCCCAGCTTGGGAGAGAAACCTGCTTAGTTCGGCCAGCTTGCCGGTGAGGCATTGAACTTCCTTGGTGCATCTGGGAGATTCCAGTTCGAGGATTGCCTTTACCTTATCGTGATTTGGTTCTATTCCGGATGGGGTTAAGAGATGCCCTAGGAACTTTCCCTTATTTGCTCCAAAGATGCATTTCAGAGGGTTGAGTCTCATTTTATATTTTCCTAAGGTTCCAAAGGTTTCCTCCAGATCTAAGACATGAGACCTGAGATCTCGACTTTTTATCATCAGGTCATCCACATAAACTTCGAGGTTCCACCCTTTCTGCTCTCGGAAAAATCGATCCATTATTCTTTGATAAGTCGCCCCCGCATTTTTCATCCTAAAGGGCATCATGTTGAAACAGAAACATCCATCCTCTGTGATGAAGGTGATGTCCTTGACGTCCGGAGGGTGCATGCATATTTGGTGGTATCCTGAAAATGCATCTAGAAAACTCATTAGTGAGAAACCGACGGCTGAGTCAACCAGCGCATCGATTCGAGGCAGAGGATAACAATCCTTAGGGCATGCTTTATTCAAAAGAGAGAAATCCACACACATTGTCCACTTACCCTCCCCCTTTTTTACCATTACAACGTTGTTTACCCACACCGGATACTTACATGCAGACACAAACCCCGCCCTAAGCAGCTTCTCTACTTCCTCTTTGATGGGCACGACCATCTTAGTGGCGATGACCCTCTTCTTCTATTGTACTAGACGAGTGTTGGGGTCGAGGTTGAGACGGTGGTACACCATGTCCGCGTCGAACCTGTACAACCTTGGGCTCGCGAGAGGCGGTCCAGCGAGCGAGAAGGGGAGACCGGCGAGAGGAGAATCCTCAGAAGTGGGCGAGACCTCCTAGTAGGCGAGATCTTTCTGGGAGGCGAGATGGCCTGCAGGGCAAGAGGCCGGCGAGACGGACAGGGGGGGGGGTCGTCTCGCCCGCCAGTACCTTCCCCACTCGCCTCATGCGAGAAAAGGTGTTTTTACCCTTTTTCCCCCAAAGGAGGATTTTACCTTTGTGCCCCAGATAATTTTACATTTTTACCCCTGGAGGTCTGCATATAGCTCTCCAGAACAGCGGAGTTTGGTTGTTGACAGACCCGGTCCAGGGTGTTTTGGTCATTTCAGGTTGATTTAGAAGTGATATTTGCAGATCAGATTCAGAGGCCTATAAATAGACCGATAAGTTGCCTGAGAATGGTTGTTGAACCTTCCCACTAACTTCCTCGCAGGCACCTGGCTCAGTATTGGCTAGGGAGGGGAAGATCGTTGGTTCTTCCGGGAAAGAGGTGGGACCTCCGAGCTGAGACCCCTCGGTCTATTTTCTGGCCTCCGACTCTCGTCAGGAGGATAGTTCAGGAATAGTACGTGTGGGTTGCATCCTGGTTCAAACTTTAGGAGGAACCAGAAAGCTGGTTCCAACAGACCCCTGACATGTCAGCCGCACTCCAGGAGAAGGCGTCAATATTCCTCTATACATATGCCTTGATCTCCTCCTGGTCTTCTCAGTTGAGCTTGCCGCTGACTTTTATCGTCTCTTTCCTTCCTTCTTTAGTAAGGATCTCCATCTCTAGTACCTCCACGGCTGCCTTCAGCCTTGACGTCTCCTTCTCTTTCTCCTAATCCCCCCAACATATCCTATTCCGTGCCTTCTTGGTTCGTTGCCTCGTGCTCCGTAACAACCACAACCATTTCTTCCCAAAACGCTTCCACCACTACCTCGCTGGCGGTCCATCCTTCCAGTAGTGTAATTCTCCTTTTTTCCAGCCGGGCTCCCGCTTGGCCGACCCTCCTGCTCCTCCATCTTTCTCGTTTCTTTCCTCCTCCCTCCACCTTCCTTCGACCCCTACTCATCTTCCACTTCCATCTCTCCATCCTTCTCTCCCGCCGTTTCTGGCTCCACCGCAACGCCTCCCTCCATCTCCACTTCTCTTTCTCCTCCGACCTCCGGTTCTCCTTTCTCCTCTTCCACCTCCATCTCTCCATCCTTCTCTCCCACCGTTTCTGGCTCCACCGCAATGCCTCCCTCCATCTTCACTTCTCTTTCTCCTCCGACCTCCATTTATTTCTCCTCCTCTACTTCGCCACCGAACTCCTGCTGCCATCGTTCCATCCTCTTCCCCATATCCTCAGCCTCTCCCTGCTATGAGATGGTATTTACCGTCGTCACGTAGCATTCCATGTCCGCCTTTGGGTCTCCCCGTACTCTGATCTGGGTAACTCCGGCATTGATCTTCAGGCATTGGTGGAAAGAGGAGGAGACACATCTAAAAGCACTAATCAAGGGGCGCCCAAAATTAGCATTGTAACTGTTGGGGGCATCCACTATGACAAAACGTGAGTTCCTAGATAGCTCCCCCAGGGTCACCTGGAGTCCCACTCCCCCTCGACTTCCTTCCTCTCTCCTGAGAACCCAAACTAGTCCATCTGCTACCAGCACCCTTCGGGCCTCCACCCTCATCTCATTAAAATGTCTTTTTGAAGATAACATCTTCTGAGCTTCCATTGTAGACCAGGATCCGCGACACCATGAAGTTTTCGATGGCAGTCCAGATCACCAGTGCATCACAAAAGGTGATCTTCTCGAGAGAAGGCGATCTTCTCGAGAGAAGGTGATCTTCTCGAGAGAAGGTGATCTTCTCGAGAGAAGGTGATCTTCTCGAGAGAAGGTGATCTTCTCGTCCGGGGGAGGGGCATGTGACGTCGTAGCTACGCTCTGACGGTACATGGTATGAAGGTTCGCCTTACGGGCAGCCTCAATCCCCACTCCCCCATGGATCACTCCAATTCCACCTCGATCTCCCACATCCGCTCGATCCACACATCGGTCTTCCTCCCCAGTCCCTGTCACCTCCACTATCTCCAGCGGCATCTGCTGCTCCCCTAGATCTTCTCATATCCAAGAATTCCGAGCAATTAGCCATGGTGTGACCCTCCCCCTCCCTAGCCAATGCTGAGCTAGGTGCCTCTGAGGAAGAAAATGGAAAGGTTCAACAACCTATTCAAGGCACCTTATCGGTCTATTTATAGGCCTCTGAGTTCGATCTGCTAATAACCACACTGAACCGACCTGAAATTACCAAAACACCTTGGGTTGGGTCTGCCAATAGTCAAACTCCGCTGTTCTGAAGGACTATAAGCAGGCCACCAAGGGCAAAATGGTAGAATTACCTAGGGTAGAAGAGTAAAATCCCCCTTGGGGGGAGGAAGGTAAAAACACCCTTCTCTTATACAACAAGTGGGGAAAGGACCAGCGGGCGAGACGAGCTCACCTTCCGGTCTCTTAGGTCTCCCGCCTTACAAGAGCCATCTTGCCCTCAAGGGCCAGCCCGCTCCACAAGGGACGTCTCGCCTACCCCGCCGAGCCCTATCTCGCGTCCTGCGAGTGGACCACATGGTCCCATTTGCCTCTTCAGTTCCTCTCACCAGTTTCTCCGCTCTGTCACTTTATCCACCTCCCGTGAGCCCAAGGTTGTACATAATACCCGCTATTTTCGAGGTTGCCCCAAGCTCGGAAAGAAAGTCCAACCGAGGATCGCGGCATTGGGATTCATTTATGGGAATCTTTGGCGGGCCCTCCCCCTGGAGCCTATAAATATGAGACCGCATCTCATCATGTAGTACCCCCTCTCTCATTTCCACCTCTCTTATACCGTCAACATGTCCCATAGCCAGAGTTTCTGTGAGCGTCTCGCGGTGGTCCGGAAATAAAACAAAGCCAATGTATCTGCCCAAGCCCCAGCTCAGGTCTGCACCCCTGCCTCTGCGCCTTCATCAGCTCGCCAGAAGAAGGCAAAAACCATCGGCCCTCCATTCTCAGTCGGCGCGACTACCTCGGAACCCATGGGAGCCGATGCACTTCCTCCCGCACCCTCGGGAGAGAGACAGGTGATTCTCGACTCCTCCTCTCGCCTATGTCTTTTCCATCTTCTTTCATCGTCTCGCTCATTGACCATGTATTTTCAGGGAGACCTCACCAATGCACCCGTGCTTATGAATCCCCCTAATGCCTCCGATAAACAATACCAAGACTCCGACTCGCCACAGCAGTCCTCGCCCCCTACCGCAAGGAATGAAGTCCTTTCGCGGCTTGTGGGAAATCCTCGCATCCCCAGTAAATAAACCAATGTCTTTTCATCCGTTCACCACGCCGCTTCCAAGCCTTCTTGTGAGACCATCATATATTCCGACCCCCAACCTTTTGTGTGGAGGTATCCAGTTCGACTCGGCCACCGAGGACTTCTCCGGGCCGCCCTCCCTCTCGCCTCTTCCTCACCCAGATGAGATTGAGGATTATCTGGGCGATCATACGGATCCACTGGAGATGAAAAGTAGGACAACAGGGATGCTTTATAAATATACACACATCATCCGCGAGATGGAGCGGGAGAAGCAAGCCACTGACCGGCGCATCGACTGGCTGGAAATTGAGTGCGCCTGCCTCTCCTCCGAGATCGATGCTGGGGATGAAATAGACAAGACCTACCCGCAGGACATCATTAGCGAGATCGACCAACAACATCGTCACACGTGTCGCGGATTGGATGTCATTCGCACCTTTCACATCCCCGGACGACCTCCATGCGCGGGGTCTCGCGGTGGTCGCTGGAAATGGCACAAGAATTGAGGACCCCCCTCGCTGTCCATGTTTATTCAATCGTCTTGTAATTTTATGTTTATGGCTTCTCTCAATCCTCCGTCTCGCCTTTGTAATCATGAATTATTTTAAGCTGTGACCATGATGCCTGCCTCGCATGGAACGAAATAATTACTGTGATATTCTATTAACCTTCTTTGGGCTAGACTGTTTATTATAGCTCCATTAATTTCCAGGTTTTCGTTTTTATTTCGGCTCCTCGGGAAAGTCATCGTGGAACGCCGCGATTCGAGGTTAGGAGTGAGAGGCAAAACGAACCGTCGGGTCGTCCCCTCACTTCCCCATTCACATTTTCCTGCTCATATTTCCTTCTCTCTTCATCCGCCATAAATACCCCCCCCCAGATCTAGATGCTTTATGCCTGCGTTGTCGTTCCCTGCTGCTTCTAAGATCCAGACTTCTTGCCTGCTTCCCCTCGTCTGCCTCTTCTCGTTTCTTACTTTCACCACCCACTTTTCTACCCCCTTCTGCTTCTGTCATCTCGCTCACTATGGGAAAGAAGAAAGCCAAATAAGGCGAGGGCCGCAGCCATTGCGGCAGGCGATTCGTTGACCACGACTTTCCCCTGGCAAAATCTCAGGAGAGGATCACAACCGCTTCACCAACGAATACCTGGCAGAGGGGTATGAGTCTCGCCCACCAAAAGTCAGCGAGGCGATTAATACCTTCTACCCTGGCGAACTCTCCTTCCCCGTTTCGCACTTCGAGTCGGGGCTAAGACTCCCCCTCTGGGCAGATGTAAAACAGGATTTGAAATACTTCGGCGTTGCCCCCGTGCATCTCAGCCCGAATGCCATCTCGATGTTGGTCGCCTTCGCTAGCTACATGTGCCGCTAGCGCATCGAATTTAGCCTTACTGTCTTCCTCAAATTATTTATCTACCATGCCAAAGACAATGATGTCTCGTACTTCATCGGCCAGGGCCTAAAGGTGTGTGAGACGCCTAACAAGAACCACCACTAGCTCAACCGCTTCATCTTTATTCGCGGGAATCTGGTAGGCATCCCACTCACCCCGTTGTCGCCCGCCGAGATATACTACGAGACCCCCAAGGTAGGGGGCGCGGAAAATGCTCTCTGCGACTTCTTCCCTGGGAAAAATTTTGAAGTTAATTATCTTCGGTGAGATCTCGACTCACTCCTTTTCATCCTCTCCGGTGAAGGTATACTCGCGCCCATTTAGTGACTAATGTTCACCATTCCTTCGCTCTGTTCTAACTGTTTTCTTGTTTAGGATAGAGAACTATTCCCGCCTATCCCCCTTATCAAAGCAGCGCAGGGCCATCCAAAGGTCTCGGCCTCGCCAATATGGTGGCAGAGGCGGTGAAGGAATCGCTGACCCCCGCCCCTAAGAAAAGAGCTGGCAATGATGTTGCCTCTCCTCGGCACAACCCCAAAAAGAAGATGAAGAAGGTGGTGTCACAGTCGAAAGGGAGAAAAGGAATTGCTCCCAAGGAAAGAAAAGAGATGTCGGGGTCCCTGACCCCAATCTCTGAGGAAGAATCCCAATCTCCTCGCCATCAAGCCATCTCGCCTTCTCGCAAGACGGACCCACCCAACCGAACCGCCACCACCTCTGCCTAGTCCGCCGATCTTACCCCTCGTGAAGCTAGCTCTTCCAGCCGCCCGGCCCCCTCCTTGCATCAAAATTGCAATATGGGGCCCATGGTTAATGACGCCATCGGCGAGCCGGTTCTCCTGTAGGAGAAGGACTCCAACCGAGTGTCGGTGTCCACTCTACTTCCCTCCTGGAAGGAGTAAGACCCTCCCTGTAGTCATGCCTTCTCCCTCGGGTACGAGCGCTATGGTGGCCTTAGGACGGAACCCTTCAAATACTAGTCGTCGCGAGACCTCATCTTGAAGACCATCCATGCCCAATTTCGCGCCATGGAGCTCTCGCACAGAGTCTCGCTACACCTTGTTTTCAATAACAAGAAGTGGAAGGAGGCCGAGACCAACCTTATTGCAGAATGCGAGAAGTAGGATGACCTTGAAAAGAGGTTGGCAGTCGCCGACAACCTTCTTGCCCAAAGACAGGGCAGTGTGGTAAGCCTTTTAACTGCCACTCACCAGTTTCACTCGCTAATTTTACTTGCATGGATTTTTGTTGACTGATAGCCTTCTCGCAGGATGCCGAGACGACCAATCGAATGCGTTCGTGCATGGCGGCTCTGGAGGAGAACAGGAAATTAAAGGCTGAGAATGCCCGCCACCTGGACAACACCCTGCTTCATGCCCATTCAGATCCGCTCCAAGCTCCCCCATCCACTCATTACTCTCTGGACGAGGTTAACGTCATTTGCCGAGATGCCAACATCAAGACAGCCGAGCTCATCCTGAAGATGATGAAGGAGATGGGGGTTGTCACAGATGATGCCGAGACAATAATAGCCCGCAACCTGGTCCCTCAACTCTATGACGAGACAGATGATGACTCTACTTCTAGTGACGAGGAGTAAAGAGGCATCGACGTGTACTGGGACTTTTCCCCCCCATTTTTGCTTCTTTGACTTGTACTTATTTTGGAAGCATCGAAATGCTTGTTCATGGGAGAGTCTCCCTCTTTTTCTTTGCAATGGACATAGAAATTTCTGTCACGTCTCGCCCATGGGCTACTTTCTTTTTATTTCGCTTTACTTTATTGACTGCGGGTAACCCTCTGCTCTGTTTCTTTTATTTCATTTTGCTTTATCTACTATCATCTCGCTTGAAAATTAGCTTTAGACACAAGTCATGGGACTTTTCCTCGCCCCTGCCGAGCGCGAGGCCGTTTAGTCTTTTACTCTCGTCTCACCGCGAGACAAACCCAGCGCGGGTAGACCCTGGTGATCAAACAGCTTCTTACGGTAAGTCACCACTTTCTATACGAGACCTGTGTTTTTGCCGGCGAGTGCCCGCTCGCTATGGGCGAGACCCCATTCGCCGAGCACCAGTCTGAAATGCTCATCCTCACTTTTATTGCACAAACCCCTTCTTCATAGGAATCTTCTATCAATTCCCTGATAAGTATGGACACCCTTCTTGGAGGGCTCTTACCACTTGACTTGCCTCCGAGTGAGCCTACAACCCTGCCAGCTAGATGAGAGCCTGGTCAGCGGGTCTGCTCGGTGTCTCCACTCCAAATCATCTCCAACCCCCGAGTGAGCCTTCAGCCTTGCTAGCTAGATGAGAGCCTGGTCAGCGGGTCTGCTCGGGATCTCCACTCCAAACCATCTCCAACCACAGTGTGAGCTTACAACCCTGCCAGCTAGGTGAGAGACTGCTCAATGGGTCTGCTTGGGGTCTCCACTCCAAACCATCTCCAACCACCGAGTGAGCCTACAGCCCTGCCAGCTAGATGAGAGCCTGGTCAGCGGGTCTGCTCGTGGTCTCCTCTCCAAACCATCTCCAACCACCGAGTGAGCCTAGAGCCCTGCAGCTAGGTGAGAGCTTAGTCAGTGGGCCTCCTTGGGGTCTCCATTCCAAACCATCTCCAATCACCGAGTGAGCCTACAGCCCTGCCAGCTAGATGAGAGCATGGTCCGCGGGTCTGCGCCGGGTCTCCTCTCCAAACCATCTCCAACCATTGAGTGAGCCTACAACCCTGCCAGCTAGATGAGAGCCTGGTCAGTGGGTCTGCTCGGTGTCTCCTCTCCAAACCATCTACAACCACTAATTGAGCCTACAGTCCTGCCAGCTAGATGAGATCATAGGCAGCGGGTCTACTCGTGGTCTCCTCTCCAAACCATCTCCAACCATCGAGTGAACCTACAACCCTGCCATCTAGATGAGAGCCTGGTCAGCGGGTCTACTTGGGATCTCCACTCCAAACCATCTCCAACCACCGAATGAGCCTACAACTCTGCTAGCTAGATGAGAGCCTGGTCAGCGGGTCTGCTCGAGGTCTCTACTCCAAACCATCTCCAGCAATCGAGTGAGCCTACAACCCTGCCAGCTATATGAGTGCCTGGTCAGCGGGTGTGCTTGGGGTCTCCTCTCAATACCATCTCCAGCCACCAAGTGAGCCTATAGCCCTGCCAGCTAGGTGAGAGCCTGGTCAGCGGGTCTGCCCGGGGTCTCCACTCCAAACCATCTACAACCACCGAGTGAGCCTACAGCCCTGCCAGCTTGATGAGAGCCTGGTCAGCGGGTCTGCTCGGGGTCTCCTCTCCAAACTATGTCCCACCATCGAGCGAGCCTACAACCCTGCCAGCTAGATGAGAGCCTGGTCAGCCATTCTGCTCGGGGTATCCTCTCCAAACCATCTCCAACCACCGAGTGAGCCTACAACCCTGCCAGCTAGATGAGATCCTGGTCAGCGGGTCTACTCGGGGTCTCCTCTCCAAACCATCTCACCCTTAATGTCATGAAAGACAATCCTGTGATTTCATCATATCAGAAGGCCATGTCAAAATTGGAAGTATTGAATGATAAAAAATGTAATTGATAAAGATTGTTATGGATAAAATCTCTTTAAGTCATTGCCACTTCGGGCACGATCGAGGGATACCCCGTCCACATCCTGGAGGTGGTACCCTCCTGACTTCAAGAACTTCTTCACTATAAAGGGACCTTCCCAGTTGGGATTGAGCTTTCCTACTGAAGCTCCTCTGCCTGATTCGTCCACCTTTTTGAGGACCAATTCAACCTTCTTGAACTGCTTGACCCTTATATGCTTATCAAAGTATTTTGTCATCCGGCGCTTGAGTTCCTCCTATCAGACCAGCGCTAAATCCCTGAGTTCTTCCATGAGATCAAGAGAGAGTTTTCGCTCTTCCTCGTTCTCTGTCATCCATCCTTCATCTTCCTCACTTGCAATGGCTACTCTTGGAGAAGTGACTTCGAATTCTGTAGGTATGACGACCTCCGATCCATGAGAGAGTTTAAACGGAGTCTCCCCCGTGGCTGTGTTTGGTGTGGTCCTCAAGGCCCAAAGAACTGAAGGGAGCAGCTCCACCCAGCTTCCCATTGAGCTTTCCACTTTCTTTTTCAAAAGATTCACGATAATTTTGTTCGCCACTTCCACCTGTCCATTACTCCGAGTATGGTGAACTGAGGAGAAATGGAGGTCTATGCCCAACCAGATGCAGAAATTGACGAACTCTCTGGTAGCGAATTGTGGTCTGTTATCAGTGACGATGGCCAGCGGTAGCCCATTCCTATAGATGATCTATCCCTATATGAAATTCCTGACCACCTGTAATGTCACCTTAGCCAATGCCTTCACCTCCAGCTATTTTGAAAAGTAATCCACCATGACCAGCAAAAACTTCTTATGGTCACTAGCCTAGGGAAAAGGGCCCACTAGATCTAGCCCCCATATCACGAAGGGCCAGGGAGATGTTATTGTACGTAGCCTCTAGGCGGGAAGGAGTTGGAGGAGGGCGAACTCCTGACACTTTTGACATCTTTTTGCTAACTCTTCTGCATCTTTCCTGAGGGTAGGCCAAAAGTATCCCTGCCTCAGTATTCTCCCCTCTAAAGTCTGACTCCATGAGTGACTCCCTCATTCTCCTCAATGGATTTCCTCCAGGACCCTTGGAACCTACTCCTTCGATACAAATCGAGCCAGTAGACCCGATAGTGTCTTACGATACAATGTCCCATCCTTCAGCAGGTAGTATGCTGATTCATACCTGACCTGCTTCTTGTTAGGATCCATCTCGGGAAGCTGCCCTGAGGTTAAGAAGGTGATGAAGGGGTCCATCCAAGACTCTTGCTAACCTATCTCCATTAGTTCTCCTTCTTCTATGGACGTACTGAAAAGTTCCGTCACCGTTCCTCCGGCTCGAGGGACGTATTTGGCGAGTTTGTCAGCCTGGGCACTTTCATCCCTCGGGACGTGCTGAATCAAAAGCTACGGAACTGCCTGATGATGTCTTTGACCTTCCCTAGGTATAGCTAGAGGGTGGGTTCCCTCGCTTCGAACTCTCCTTTGATTTGAACCGCTATAACCATAGAGTCCGTGGAGACCCTAGTGTCTTATATTCCCAGCTCCCGAGCCAACCTGAGCCGTACGATGATCGCCTCATATTCCGCTTGGTTGTTGGTGATCGTGAAGTGGATCTTCATAGCCTGCTCAATTCTGGTCCCGTCTGGTCTTATTAAGATTATCCCTCCTGCAAAAGAGTTTTTTCCTGACGCTCTATCTACCAGCATCTCTTAAGCCGCTTGAGGGGGTGCTTCAGCCTCTTGGATCTCAACTACGTAATCTGCTAGGAAGTCGGCTACCGTTTGTGCTTTGATAGCAAGCCGAGGAGCAAAAGTGAGGTCAAATTCACTGAGCTCTATCGACCATTTGGCCAACCTCCCAGAGTGCTCCACCCCCTCCACGATGCGACGGAGGGGATGATCCGTCAGTATCTGAATCGAATGGGCCTGAAAGTACGACCTAAGCTTCCTAGCTGATATGATGAGAGTAAATGCTAGATTTTCAAGGATGGGGTATCCGAGTTTCGCCTTCTTTAGGACCCTGCTCACGTAATAGATTGGGAACTACCTTTTTCCTTCCTCTCGTACGAGAACCGAACTCACCGCTCTGATCCCCACTCCTAGGTACAAGAACAAGACCTCCCCTTCCCTTGGCCCCTGGAGTAGAGACGTTCGGTTGAGCTACTGGTTTAGAGCTTGAAAAGCCTCCTTGCACTCAGGGGTCCATTTGAGCTTCTTGCCCCCTCTTAGCGCCCGAAAGAAAGGCAAGCATTTTTCCCTGGCTCGGGAGAGAAACCTGATTAGTCTGGCCAGCTTATCGGTGAGGCGTTGAACTTCCTTGGTGTGTCTGGGAGATTCTAGTTCAAAGATTGCCTTTACCTTATCGTGATTTGGTTCTACTCCAGATGGGGTTAAGAGATGCCCTAGGAACTTTCCCTTATTTGCTCCAAAGATGCATTTCAGGGGGTTGAGTGTCATTTTATATTTTCTTAAGGTTCCAAAGGTTTCCTCCAGATCCAAGACATGAGACCTGAGATCTCACCTTTTTATCATCAGGTCATCCACATAAACTTCGAGGTTCCGCCCTTTCTGCTCTCGGAAAATCCGATCCATCATTCTTTGATAAGTCGCACCCGCATTTTTCATCCCAAAGGGAATCATGTTGAAACAGAAACATCCATCCTCTTTGATGAAGGTGACTTCCTTGACGTCTGGAGGGTGCATGTGTATTTGGTGGTATCCTGACAATGCATCTAGAAAACTCATTAGTGAGAAATCGATGGCTGAGTCAACCAGCGCATCGATTCGAGGTAGAGGATAACAATCCTTAGGGCATGCTTTATTCAAAAGAGAGAAATCCACACACATTCTCCACTTACCCTCCACTTTTTTACCATTACAACATTGTTTACCCACCCCAGATACTTACATGCAGACACAAACCCCGCCCTAAGCAGCTTCTCTACTTCCTCTTTGATGGGCACGACCATCTTAGTGGCGATGGCCCTCTTCTTCTATTGTACTGGACGAGTGTTGGGGTCGAGGTTGAGACGGTGGCACACCACGTCGGCATCGACCCCTAGCATGTCAGCTGCACTCCAGGAGAAGACGTCAATATTACTTTGTACATATGTCTTGATCTCCTCCTGGTCCTCTCAGTCGAGCTCGCCGCTAACTTTTATCTTCTCTTTCCTTCCTTCTTTAGTAAGGATCTACATCTCTAGTACCTCCACGATTGCCTTTAGCCTTGACAGCTCCTTCTCTTTCTCCTGCTCCCCCAACATATCCTGTTCCTTGGCTTCTTGGTTCATTGCCTCGTGCTCCGTAACAGCCACAGCCATTTCTTCCCAAAACTCTTCCACCACTACCTCGCTGGCGCACCCTCCTTCCAGTAGTGTAATTCTCCTTTTTTCCAGCCGGGCTCCCCCTTTGGCGACCCTCCTACTCCTCCATCTTTCTCATTTCTTTCCTCCTCCCTCCACCTTCCTTCGACGCCTCCTCCTCTTCAACTTCCATATCTCCATCCTTCTCACCCGCCGTTTCTAGCTCCACCGCAACGCCTCCCTCCATCTCCACTTCTCTTTCTCCTATGACCTCCGTTTCTCCTTTCTCCTCTTCCACCTCCATCTCTCCATCCTTCTCTCCCACCGTTGTCGGCTCCACCGCAATGCCTTCCTCCATCTCCACTTCTCTTTCTCCTCCGACCTCCCTTTATTTCTCCTCCTCTACTTCGCCACCGAACTCCTGCTGCCATCGTTCCATCCTCTTCCCCATCTCCTCAGCCTCTCCCTGCCATGAGATGGTATTTACCGCCGTCACGTAGCATTCCTTGGCCGCCTTTGGGTCTCCCCGTACTCTGAACTGGGTACCTCCGACATTGATCTTCAGTCATTGGTGGAAAGAGGAGGGACACATCTAAAAGCACTGATCAAAGGGCGCCCGAAAATGGTGTTGTAACTGCTGGGGGCATCCACTATGACAAAACAACAGTTCCTGGATAGCCCCCCCTCCAGGGTCACCTGGAGTCCCACTCCCCCTCGACTTCCTTACTCTCTCCTGAGAACCCGAACCGGTCCATCTGCTACCAGCAACCTTCGGGCCTCCGCCCTTATCTCATTAAATGCCTTTTTGAAGATAACATCTTCTGAGCTTCAATTGTCGACCAGGATCCGCGACACCGTGAAGTTTTTGATGGCAGTCTGGATCACCAGTGCATCACAAAAGGTGATCTTCTCGAGAGAAGGCGATCTTCTCGAGAGAAGGCGATCTTCTCGAGAGAAGGCGATCTTCTCGAGAGTAGGCGACCTTCTCGAGAGAAGGAGATCTTCTCGAGAGAAGGTGATCTTCTTGTCCGGGGGAGGGGCATGTGACGTCGTAGCTACGCTCTGATGGTACATGGTATGAAGGCTCGCCTTACGGGCAGCCTCAATCCCCACTCCCCCATGGATCACTCCAATCCCACCTCGATCTCTCACATCCGCTCGATCCACACATCAGTCTTCCTCTCCAGTCCCTGTCACCTCCACTATCCGCACCGGCCTCTGCTGCTCCCCTGCTCCCCTAGCTCTTCTCGTTTCTAAGAATTCTGAGCAGGTAGCTGTTGCATGACCCTCCTCCTTGTGAAAGTCACTGTATGACAACTCTACTTCCTCCCCTCGTCTCCTCTCCTGAGGGTTCCTCCTCCTTCCATCTCCTGCTCCTGATCTTCCTCTCTATCGGCCTCTACCTCTCCCTCGGCCGATGGCCATAGATTATTGCTGCGGGGGTAGGGGTGGTCTAGGACCGTACCCCTAACCCTGCTGGTTAAACCTTCCGGGTCCTCCTGGTTGGTTCCTCCCCCCTGGGGAAATCCTCTCCCTTACCCTTGGGCAGGGCCTCCCTGCTGCCACCATCCCAACTCCTGGTACATCGAAACCCTCGGCTCTTCTCTTCATCTTCCTTCTTGCTGTCTCCCTCCTCCTGGTTCTCTCGATTCAACCTCTGTCAGCCTTGCTAGCTTTTTAGAAAAGGCTGGATTCACCGCCTCCATTGTTATTTCTTTCGCAACCTTCTCCATCAACCCTTCAAATGACAGTGGCGCCTTCCGAGTGAGGCTCATCTTGAAGAAGCCTTCCCGTAGTACCACGGTAAAGGCCATATGGAGGGTGAATCCCGGCACCTCCTGAATATCCAAGATCTCCTCCTGGAATCTGTCTACATACTGGGCCAGAGACTCATCCGCCCTCTGCTTAATCATGAAAATCGACTCCGGGTTTTTCTTCCTCTTCTTTGAAGTTGAGAAGCGCAGCTGAAAACTCCTGCTCAGGTCTTCAAAGCTGTATATTGACCCTATCGGGAGCTGATGATACCAGTCTCTAGCCTTGTCCTTTAGGGTGATGGCGAAAAGATGGCAGTTGAATGCGTTTGTCATCGGTCTGATGAAAATCGCCCCTTCGAACCATTGCAAGTGCTGGAGAGGATCGTCTTTCCCCACATAATAATTCATCTCGAGCTCCCTGAACCCTTCTGGGAGTGGAGCTGATAGGACTAACTCGCAGAATGATGACCCTCTCACCACCGGTCTTGCCACCCCCACTCTCGTGATAACGTCCCATGGCGAGATGGAACTCACAGGGCTTGGGAATAGCTCCCTTCCTACCAGGTATCACCCGCATCCTTCCACCATCACATCCTTCCCCGGCAACATCCATGAGGCGTCTTATCCCACTCTTGCCAATACGAGCTCCTCCTGCGGTGCGAGAGCAGGCACTTAAGGTAACGGGGTCGAGCAATCGCCCTACCGCGAGATCCCTGTAGCATGTACATAATGCCTTCGATGGACAGCATGAATTCCTCCCTTCCAATGAATCCTCCTGGGTTATCTGACCCGTCTCCGTCTCCTTCTCCGTGACCTCCCGCCATGAGGTTGCTCAAGGTTCTTCTCTGTGGGCTGCGGTCAATGCTCACCGCACCAAAAATGTTGAAACCAGTCACCCGGTTCCACCTAGAGTCCGGACCTGAAGTTGCAGCACATACCTACTCTTCTTGAACCGCCTTCTTGATGTGAGTCACAGGACCAGAAACAAACCGAGGGTCTCAGCTCGGAGGTCCCACCTCTTACACGGAAGAATCTGATGTTCTCCCCCTCCCTAGCCAATGCTGAGCTAGGTGCCTCTGAGGAAGAAAATGGAAAGGTTCAACAACCTGTTCAAGGCACCTTATCGGTCTATTTATAGGCCTCTGAGTTTGATCTGCTAATAACCATACTGAACCGACCTAAAATTACCAAAACACCCAGGGTTGGGTCTGCCAACATCCAAACTCCGCTGTTCTGAAGGACTATACGCAGACCAAAAAAATCAAAAGGGTAAAACTACCTAGGATAGAAGTGTAAAATCCCTTTTAGGGGTAAGAAGGTAAAAACACCCTTCTCTTATACGGAGAGTGGGGAAAAGACCAGCAGGCGAGACGAGCTCACCTTCTCGTCTATTAGGTCTCCCGCCTTACAAGAGCCATCTCGCCCTCAAGGGCCAGCCCGCTCCATAAGGGACGCCTCGCCTACCCCGCTGAGCCCCGTCTCGCGTCCTGCGAGTGGACCACATGGTCCGACTCGCCTCTTCAGTTCCTCTCGCCAACTTCTCCGCTCCGTCACTTGAGCCACCTCTCGCAAGCCCACGATTGTACAATAGATTGCTTAATAAAACTAAAATTTTGGGAAGAAGATGATGAGTAGTAAAAAAGTGTTTTTGGTTGTTTTTTTTTAAAAAAATTAGTTAAGGCAATCCGTGAGAAAAATGATTTTTGTTGAGTATTTAGGAAGGGGGATTATTGATTTGATAGAAAGCATGTTAAAATAGTAGATTCAACGTGTTTTTGATATCGCCGACAATAGTCACTGTCGCCCGACAATATTGTTTTAGTTACTAAAACTATTTTTTATTTCTGTTCGCAGTTATGTCTTCAAGTTTTAAGGCCAGGAGGAGTACATGCAGTGATTCTCATACAACATATTAAACATTTTCGGGAATAAAAAAAATGCAAACATCGGTGTGGGTAAAGTGATTGAATTTGATCAAGTCTTGCATGCACACATTCATGATTTATTGACAATGGAAGGTAAAAAGTCAATTATACTGCCAGATATGTTTTGTTCAGTATTAATTATAGAATTTTACAACCACCTAAGGGATCCAAATTTTACTGAACTAAATGGCGGAGTGAGATCGAAATTCCAAGGTCAAACTATGGAGATAACGCACCATGACTTAAGTGATGAGTTTGGTTTGAGTGAGCGGGATTATGTACTGGATTTAGTGGAAAACTACAGGAAAGATAGGGATTGGACCCTTTTGAATATAATTTTACATGGTAATTTCATGAAAAACCTAATTCAATCCACAGCTACACTCACTCTGGACGCACGTTTAGTGCAGGATATCTTGAGACATAAGATTATGCTCATGTCCGGGGACATTAGAAAGATAACGGCTCAACTAAGTTATGTTACTTTCATGGTCCTGGAGAGGGAGCTGTTTGACGTGGCGGAATTGATTTTATCGATTATTCGGTATGTTGGATCCCTAGTTGTATTTGGTCTAGGTTCACTAAGTTAGGATCATTTGACCCAACATGTATAGCCAGGGTCATGGTTATGTCCTAGAGTTTAGGCCAAGTACTTGGAGTCAACACTGCATGGACCGGCCATCAACAGACTGCAAAAGACTCAAGACTTAGAAGAATTTCAAAGACTCAGAAAATGAGTTCGACATTCGTCGAACTCAGGTCGACGATAGGCGTGCTCAGCTCAACAAACTCAGAGAAAATTCTTTGAGCTGAGCTCGACGAACTTGATACTCAGGTTGACGAACTTAGTTCTCAGGTCGACGATTGCTGGGTATTTTACTTCAACTTCTTATTCCAGAAACATCTAAGTATTCCAAGTCCAGAATCATACTCCAGTCGACGATTTAATCTTCTGATCTCGACGAAATTGGATGTCTGGTTGACGATTCATGGGTATTCTATTTCAACATCTTGTTTCAGAAACATCTAAACATTCTAAATCCAGAATTATACTTCAGTCGACGAATTTATCTTCTCAGCTCGACGAACCTAGAACACATTCTTGGCAAGACTTCTCAAGGAACAGTTAGAAGTTCTCAGCTCGACGAAACTAGTTCTTTGGTCGACGAACCTATTACTCAGGACGACAATTCCTGGATACTCTACTTCAACATTTCATTCTAGAGACATCTAATATATTCTATGTCCAGAAACATTTTACCGAACTCTAGTCAACGAAGTCAAAATCTCAGCTCGACGATCTTGATGCACAAAATTGGCAAGGTTCCATATAAAGTAGTTATC
The DNA here is from genome assembly GCA_039583875.1 of Platanthera guangdongensis. Lineage (NCBI taxonomy): Eukaryota > Viridiplantae > Streptophyta > Magnoliopsida > Asparagales > Orchidaceae > Platanthera > Platanthera guangdongensis. Next base: position 196,230,000 of record CM077152.1, on the reverse strand, counting down.
TATTCTCAGGTCGACGAACTTGGATCTCTGGTCGATGAACAACTATTATTTGGTCGACGAACTTGACTTCTTAGCTCGACGAACTCTGGACCCAGGTCGACGAATTTTGTTCTTCACTCGACGATTTCTGTGAAGTTCTAGACTTAGATATTTTCTTCCCTCTGTCCCTTAATTTATTGCAATAATTCCTGAGTAATCAATGCTTAAATATTATTTGAATATTACCGTTAGTAGTAGCATTGATTACGGTCTTCATCAGGGTTATTACTTGCCGATTTTTTATGGGACAGTTGGGGAAATCAATCAATGCAAATATTCTCCAGGCTGTTAGCATTGAATGTAGCATGGAATTCAAATTTCAAAAAGAAAATCATAATGGAAAATATAAAAGGGATTTTATTCCTCTCTCTACAGTGATATATAGTAATACAACAATAAAAAAACAGTGAATAAGGATCTTCTTCTTCTCTCTCGACAACACTCTGAGATACAGTAGAGAAAGATACTCATATGGTAATAACACAGAGAAGAAACAGAAGCCCTAGACCAGAGAAGTTACATCAAGTTGAAGAAGAAGAAGAACAACCATTCAAATCAAGAGTCTTCTTCTGTCTTCATCCCAGGATTCTTCAAAGGACAACAACCATTCTATCTATCAAGAAGTTCCTGGAGTTTTTCTGGTCAAAGCAAAAGTTTCAAGACCTATCACCCTGCAGAAAAGCTCCAACTTCCTGAACCATTCAATATCTCAGGGGGAGCTTTTGCTAACATCATAGATCCACTTAAGTCTTCTCAGTTGTATTGAGAAAGAGAAGACATAATCACTCTCTCATCCCCCACTGTATAAAGAGTTCTTTAACTCCCTTTAAAAGTTATTCCTGGTTGCAAGTCACCTGATCAAAAGACTTGAGGTTTGGTTTTTGAGCACCTGATCAAAAGCTCATTGGTGGAAGTCACCTGATCAAAAAACTGCTAGTGGATTCCTACCAGGGTGGTAGAAGAGTGGATGTACCCAGGTTGGGGAACCACTATAAAATTCTTGTGTTGTCTGGTTGCTCTTTTATTTTGTTCTTGTTGTGGCTGTGCTTATTAGGTTTGTTGTGTTTATGTTTAGTTAGTTCATATATTGCTGAACCTGTGGTAGAACTACTTATCTTAGGACTGAGAGTTTGCTGATTATCAAAAAGTTTTATAAGTCCTAAATACTCTATTCACCCCCCTCCTCCTGAGTATTTCAGATCTAACTCTCACTTTCAATTGATATCAGAGCGAGGTTCCTTTGGCTGTACAAGCTAACCCTTGAACCAAAAGATCCTGAGTTAGATCTGAGTTTTATCTTTATTTCTATTAGGAGTATATACACAGCATGACACAGAACAAAGACTATGCAAACACCAGACCTCCAGTATGCAACTTAAATAAGTTTGCCATCTGGAAGACAATAATAAAATTGTATATGAATTCTATTGATGAGGATATCTACAATTCCATTTTGATAGGTCCTCCTCAAGCAACTGCATCTACCTCTATAGCAACATCCAGCACTAGTGTAGTTCCACCACCTGAGTGGACTGAGGCTCAGAAAAAGGCTAAAGTTGCTGATGCTAAAGCCATGAATATTCTGGCCCAACCAATATCAAATAACATTTTCCAGAAAGTGGCTGAATGTACATCATCCAAGGACATTTGGGACTCCCTAAATCAAATGGTGGCTGGATCTACTGATGAAAGAAAGGACAAAAGATCTAATCTCATATCACAATATGAGAATTTCAAGAAGGAGGAAGCAGAATCAGTTACAGATATGTACAATAGACTGAGCTCAATCATTAATGAGCTAAAGACCTTGGATAACGACATCACCCTCACTGAGGTGAATGATAAAATCCTTATGTGCTACCCAAGCTCATAGGATTCAAGGATCTGGCTAATCAAGGAGGCCAGGAGCCTAAATGAGATTTCCACAGAATCTCTTTTAGGAAAGCTCAAGTCTTATGAGCAGCTAATCAAATCCAAAGAAGCAGCTGAGCAGAGAACACCTCCACCAGCAAGTAAGGAGCAAAACATAGCTTTTAAAGCTGTTGAAGAAACTGAAGCCTCAACTGTGAATAAAGAGCTGATGAGTCTCTTTGGCAGGAGATTCTATACAATGGAAAGGAAAGATTTCAGAAGAAAGTCATCCAGGAAGGATGACAAGCCAAGGTATGACAAAACCCCCACTAAAGAAGTGGTGTGCTTTGGCTGCAGGAAACCTGGACAATTCCTCTCAAAGTGTCCTGATAATCAGAAAAAGGAGAAGAGAAGAGAGAAGGACACAAGAAGACAGCAAAGCAGCAGAACTTCCTCCAGCAAATACAAGAAGAAGGAGAAAGGCTTTGTAGTTGAATCCTGGAGTGAAACTGAAGATGAATCAACATCCCCCAGCTCCAGTGAAGAAGAAGAAGAGTCAAGGGCCAAATAAGTCTGCCTCATGTCCATTGAAGCTTCTAGAAGTCATTCAGATGAAGAAGAGTTAGACAGTGAAGGAGCTTCTGAGTCAGAAGCTGAACAAGTACTGTCCACTTTTGATTATAGTTCTGATTCTTTCAAAACTGAATTTAAGACAACGTGTATTGATCTAATAAATACTGAAAAAGAAATCAAAACACTTAGGGAAAGACTAGGAAATCAAGACAATACTATTTCGGAAAACACTAGGCTAAAGGATGAACTAAATCAAGCTAATGAACTAATCACTTCCTTGAAAACACAGCTATGTGAGGCTAAACAACTTGAGGAATCTCTCAATGGGAGAAGCCTCAAGCTGATGGACATTACAAGCACAGTCAATGCCAGACTAAATGGCAAGCTGGGCTTAGGTGCATCATCAAGTTTGCCCCTCATTCTCAAGAAGAATATCTTATCAACCCCCATTAAATTTGTTTCTGCTAAGTATAAAAAAATCATAACCAATAATCAAATCACAGAAGAAATGCCCAACTTAAAAGATCAAAATAATAGAAACCAGAAAACAAAGTTAATCAGATTTCGTCGAACTCAGATTGACGAAATGTTGCGAGTTCGTCGAACTCTATTCGACGAACTCTGAACACAAATTTTAACTATAATTATTCGTATTACTGCGATCGACAAACTTTGTATGGTTTGTCGAGTAGAGATCGACGAAAGTGGGGCACAGAAAATGAACATATTCATTCTCTGAGCAGAGATCGACGATCTCATCCCAATTCATCGAACTCTGGTCGACGAACTCACAGCTATTCGTCAAACCCAGTCAGACTTAACAAAAATTATAATTATGATACTAACTCTAATAAATCAAGAAAACCATTTAACCCACTTGCTGATTGGACAATTCCACCTAAAAGATATCACCCTTTAGGATACAAATCACAATCTGAATTCTCTGTGATATCTAGTTTTTCATATCAGCAATATAAAGGACCCAAGGTAACCTGGGTCAAGAACAACTAACTGTCTTCCTTGCAAATAAAGAGTTGTCTAGTTGTGAATCAACTATGGTACCTGGACAGTGGTTGCTCCAAACACATGATTGGTAGCAAGGACAACCTAATCAACTACAAGTCCAAGATGAGGCCAAAAGGTAATCTTTGGTGACTCAAAGTTTCACCAGTCTGAAGGCTATAGAGAAGTAAGGATTGGAGCTGTCACCTTCAAAAAGGTGACCTATATAAGTGGACTAAAGCATAACCTCATCTCTATCAGCCAATTATGTGATGAAGGTTATCAGGTACACTTTAACTCTACATCCTATATTATTTCTAATAAAGAAAAACAAAAAGTTTTAATTGGAAATAGATAAGGAAACATATACTTTGTGAATTTTCTTTCTACCAATTCAGATATTTGTCTTCCTAATATTGCTTGCAACCAAAATGAATTATGGCATAAAAGGCTAGGACATGTTAACATGAAAAATATTGGTAGGCTATCTAAAGATAACCTTGTGAGAGGTTTACCTTCTGGTCCCTACAAGAAGGAAGGCCTTTGTAGGGCTTGTCAACTAGGCAATCAAACTAAATCTAGCTTTAAGTCAGTTAATAAAAGTGATTCACCTAAGATTTTATACTTGCTACACATGTACCTATTTGGACCTATTGTTGCACAAAGCCTAGGAGGGAAATCCTATACCCTAGTTATTGTAGATGACTACGCAAGATTCACTTGGGCGTTCTTTCTGAGATCTAAGTGAAATACCTTTAAAGTTCTTATAGATTTTCTCAGGACCATACAGATTGAGTACTCTACTCATGTTGCATTGATTAGAAGTGATCATGGTACAAAGTTTTATTCTCTTCTTATGCATGAGTTCTGTGAGAAGGAAGGTATCAGGCACTGCTTCTTAGCTCCTAGAACTCCCCAACAAAATGGGGTAGCTGAAAGGAAGAATAGAACCTTAATTGAAACTGCAGGTACATTACTTACAGATGCTTATATGCCACTATCCTTTTGGGCAGAGGCTGTAAGCACAACAAATTATGTACTGAACAGAAGTCTGATACATAAACTAAAGAACGGGACTCCCTATGAATTACTTAAAGGGAAGAAACCTAAAATTACCTACTCTAAAGTATTTGGTTGCATATGCTATATATATAATAACAACAAGAAATATGTTAGAAAGTTTGAAGCTAAGGCTGAAGAGGGAATTTTTCTAGGATATTACCAAGTAAGCAAGTCTTATAGGGTATTTAACAAATCATCTTTGAAAATTGAAGAATCCATACATATAACTTTTGATGAGGCTAACATGTCTTGTAAGGAGAAATAGAATTCTACCAGTGATCCTTTGCAGGTACCTCACTTGTGTGAAAATTTGGATGGACTAAGCCTCACCCAAGAGGCTCCAATACATGCTTCTCCACAGGTTGATGAAGACAGTGAAGAAGAATAGCTGGAAGAAGTTGAACTTCATTCAACAGCAAATGTGATTCCACAAGAGGAATTAATTCCAAATGTTGTTGCTGAACCAACTCCACCCACTGATTTTGTCACACTAAGGGATCACCCTAGATCTCAAGTGATTGGAGACATGTCAGTAGGTGTACAGATAAGGCATCAACTCAACCAAGATTTGATGCATGCCTGTTTTCTCTCTCAAGTTGAGCCCCAATCCATAAAAGATGCTGAGCAGGATCCCCACTGGATCATTATTATGCAAGAGGAACTAAATTAATTTGAGAGATGTAGAGTTTGGGATTTAGTTCCACGACCCAAAGACTACCCAATCATTGGAACTAAATGGGTATATAGAAACAAACTAGATGCCCAAGGTATAATTGTGTGGAACAAGGTTAGGCTTGTTGCTCAAGGATATAGGCAAGAAGAAGGCATAGACTATGATCAAACCTTTGCACCAGTTATAAGGTTAGAATAAATCAGAATATTCCTTGTCTATGCTGCATACAAGAAGTTCAAGGTATATCAGATGGATGTAAAGAGTGATTTTCTGAATGGAGTATTGAAAGAAGAGGTTTATGTTGAAAAACCTCCAGGTTTTATCTCTCCAACCCATCCCTCTCATGTATTTAAATTACATAAAGCCCTCTATAGTCTAAAGCAAGCTCCAAGAGCTTGGTATGAGACCTTAGCTAGCTTTTTGATAGAGCATAAATTCATTAGAGGCATTGTAGATAAAACCTTATTCACTAGGCACCATAAGGATCAAACATTATTAGTACAAATATATGTAGATGACATTATATTTGGGTCAACAGATCCCAAACTATGCAAGAGGTTTGCTGACCTCAGGCATTCAAAGTTTGAGATGAGTAGCATGGGTGAGCTCTCCTACTTCCTTGATCTCCAAGTGAAGCAGCTGCCTGATGGCATTTTCATATCCCAGACTAAGTATACTAAAGTTCTGATTAAGAAGTTTGGGATGACTGATGCCTCAGCAAAGAAAACACCTATGGAAACTAATGTTGTAATAGATTTTGATCCATATGGGAAACCTATTGACCAGAAGCTATATAAGGGCATTGTTGGGTCCCTACTATACCTTATAGCTAGCAAACCTAATATAATGTTTGCCACATGTCTTTGTGCTAGGTTCCAAGTGAACCCTAAAGAATCTCACCTAAAGAATTTTGAGATATATAAAGAGTTGCCCAAGTCTAGGCCTTTGGTATCCTACTGAGTCAGGATTTGAATTAACTTGATATTCAGATGCTGACTTTACTGGATGCAGGGTAGATAGGAAAAGTAGCACAGGAACTTGCCAGTTCCTTGGTATGAGACTAGTGTCCTGCTTCTGCAAGAAATAATCATCTGTGTCTACATCAACAGCTAAAGCAGAATATATAACAGCTGGCAGTTGCTATTCACACATGTTATGGATTTAGAATCAGCTCCTGAACTATGGTTTCAACTTAAATAATTCAACTCTCTTATGTGATAACACTAGTGCTATAGCTATAACACAAAATCCAGTCCATCACAGTAGGACTAAGCATATAGATATTAAACATCATTTCATTAGAGAGTGTGTAGACAAAAAATAAAATTAAACTTGTCCATATTTACACTAATTTACAAAGAGATGATATTTTTACCAAACCCTTGGATGAAAGAAATCACCTGTTTTTTATAAATCAGCTTGGAATGATCAATGGAGAAGCTTTACTTTAACTTCTGTCTGCACTTGACGAATTCTTCAACGTTCATCGAATAGAGTTCGACGAACTGGGAAAAGTCCATGAGATATTCGTCAAACGGAGATCGACGAACTCTCAGTGAGTGAAGTTATTTTCGTCGAGCGGAGATCGACAAATCTACTTCAAAAAACTTTCGTCGAACGGAGCTCGACGAAATGCTTTCAAATATTCAGACTGAGCTCGACGAATTATTTAACTATAGCTTATTTTGTCGACCTTAGATCGAAGAATTTTTCATTTATGGTGGAACGTAGTTTGGTTGTTCATATTCTGAAAACCTTATATCTAGGTTTTCTTCAACCTCCATCCCACGCTTTCAGTTCCTTTGCACTTGATCTTTGTTTTTCTCTTACAGGTGCTCTAATGGCGATTCTAGTAGGAAATCTTGCGGCAATGAAATTCGATACAGGTTTTGATGTGGACTTTGAATCATTTAAACATTCAGACCCTATATTCCTGGAAATCCTGCAACTGCTTGAAGAACAACAATTAAAGACTCTGATGTCAACCAGGATCAAACTCGCCAGCACTGAGATCAGAGAGTGGGTCTACACTTCTTCCACCGCCGATGAGAATACCTTGACTGGAACTATATCGGGTAATGCCATCTCCCTTACCCCTGCAGTGTTAACCGAAATTTTTGGATTAAACAATGGAACAGAAGACTTATAAATTGAAACTGAAGAGTTTGATGAGATGCTAAGTATGATGGGTTATTCTGGCTCAATCCCTAACAAATTGCTGAAGAAACATCTTTCTGCTGAATTTAAATTCTTAGCAGATCTTGTGGGCAAAGTGTTGCTGGGCAAGTACACTGCTCATGACTACATAACCAGGCACCAATTCCTGGTAATGTGTAGTAGTAAACAAAAAGAAAGTGAATTGGGCTCAGATTATGTTTGATCTGTTTAAGAAAAAGAATACAAAGAAAGAGGTTTGTTTTGGAAGAATTCTAGGACTCTTTTTGAAGGAAAAGGCTGCTGAATCACTGGTCTCCCCGACCATATTCATCAATGCCTCTATGGGGCTCACCTGTTCTCTCTTTGGTAGGTGGGAGAGGACCATCACAAAGCCCTCCAAGGCTTCCTCCTCTGCCACCAGGGCTTCTGAGAGTACTAGGGCTGATCCAGCCACTTCCCACCCTACTGAAGAGATTCCTCCAACACCTCCATCACCTCCAGCAATCCATACCCAACTCCCCTTCACAATCCCCACAACAGTACCTACTACTACACCTCCATCCTCTCCAATACATCCACCACAAACTCATATTCACTTTCATACTCCCACACCTCCATCATCCCCAATCCATACCTCTCCAATTCATGCTCCACATGATATACAAGTTCCATCCCCCATTCATACTCCCTCTCCATATGATACACCAACACCATCCCCACATGGTACAACCCTTTCATCTCCCTTACCCCACCACCTGGCCAACATCCCCTCATTCAATGCAAGATGCTCTCCCTCCTACTCCACCCTCTCCTACCATCCCCACTTATATTCCCCTTCAAACACCTTCCGCCACACCCCCTGCAACTCCACTATTGGATCCCTCCATTATACCTCCACTCATTGCACTTCTCACTCCCATCCTCAAAACCATCATAGCATAGACCATTTCACCTCTTGCTACTTCCATTTCCTCTCTTGCTGCCCAAATATCTGCCCTCTCTGCCACTTCTTCTTCAGATAGGGGCCTGGCTCTAGTGTACACTAAAACCAGGCAGAGGGATATACTCCATGATGAAGAAGAAGCAGCAGTAGCAACAACAGCAACAACAGTAGAATTAGCAGCAGCAGCAGCATCGGAAACAACAACAGCAGAAGCAGAAGCCACAACAGTTGCAGATGCTGATACAAATTTATTTAATTTAATTAATTTTATTGAGTCTGATATGGATCTGGATGAGCAGACTCTAGAGGAAATAAACACTACTGGTAATTTTATTATAAATCCCACAGTTGATCTCTTAAAGCTGTTAACCAATTTTGACACAGTTTATTTTAATCATCTTCCAGAGTGCAACACTAAGCCATCTTTGGCTATAATTCCATATACCTCTCCCATAAGCCCCAAGGTTTCCAAGAAACTAAAAGCTAGTTTTGCTATAATAGAGGTTCCAGCTATAGAGGTTCCAGTCATTTCAACTCCTCCAAAAGATGTTCCCCTTATTACTTCATCTCCACCTAGAGTTGCTTCCCCCATTATCTCATCTCCTCCTGCTCCAATATTTGTTATGGATGATTCACCCATGCATGATCTTGATGAATTGATCATGGCTGACATTGAAGAAGAAAATAAGACAGTTGCTGAAAGCACTGAATATATAGTTCTCCAGCTCCAGCTCAAGCTCCTCCTCTAGCTCCCTCTTCAGTTCCTTCCCAGGCTGAGAAACCACTGATATCTGTTGAAGCCCTGAAAGAAATAAATGCAATGTATGATAATCCTCAGGATTCTTCTGATGATGAGGATGATGATGAGGACTCAGATGAGGAACCTAAGAAAAAGAAAGTATCCAAGAAGAGAAAAGTTCCTCCACCTCCTGCTCCAAAACCAAATCCAGCAAATGACACACCATATTATATACTGCGAAAGATCACACCATATAAGGGCATACCAGCATGGATGTGGCTGTCCAAGAACCAACAAAAAGACAGAAAAAAGAGCAGAAGGTACTCACCCCCTCCTCCAAGATTCAGGAAAGACCCTCCTCCTCCTCCACCTGCTGGAGCTGCAGGTGCTTCAAGCTCTTCAACTCAGAGGACTACCCAGCTTCAAACCTACCAAAGGCATTAGAGTAGATCCTCATCTTCAGGAAGCAGCCAGTAAAGACAGTATTCATCTGGCAAGTAGCATCAACAACAACAACAGCAACAATTCCCTGAACATAAAAAGGCTGAGAGTCCCAAAAGACCTGCTTCCCCACCTATACCATTTGAAGATCCAGAGACAGCTGCAACAGCTAGGATGGCCAGGTTACAGGAACTGGTTGGCCTTTTCATGATTAACAAAGCTAAAGCTGAAGGGAAGGATCCCTCTCAATACTCTACAATGTCCAAGTACATAAAAGAAGAGCTGAACAGGTTTGCTAAGGCTAACAAGTTTTTAATGTTGATGATTATATGAAACTGTATCCAAAAGCAGTAGTGCCCAGGGCTACATCTCTTAATATCATTCAGGCTGCTGACATGATAATGACTAAGGCTCAAGCTACAAATCCCAACAGGGAAATTAAGTTTACTCAACCTGGAAACAAAGCCAAGGAGGATAAGTCAAAGGAGCCCAAGAAGAAGAAATGAAGTTTGAACTGATTAGTTTCTGTGTTATTTTAAAACTGTATGCTTATTTCCTGAGACAAAATTTTCTGTATATATATATATATCTGCTGCACTTTCTAAAATTTCCTGCCAGATATATATTTTTCTTGCTTTGGTTTTGTTATGAGTTTGTAATTAGTGACCTCAGCCAAATAGGGGGATATTATTGGATCCCTAGTTGGATTTGTGCTAGGTTCACTAAGTTAGGATCATTTAACCCTACATGTATAGCCAGGGTAATGGTTATGCCCGAGAGTATAGGCCAAATCCTTAGAGTCAACACTGCATGGACCAGCCATCAACTGACTACAAAAGACTCAAGAATTAGAAGAATTTCAAAGACTCAGAAAATGAGTTCGACGTTCGTCGAACTCAGGTCGACGATAGGCGTGCTCAGCTCAACAAACTCAGAAAATTCTCTGAGCTAAGCTTAATGAACTTGATACTCAGGTCGACGAACTTAGTTCTCAGGTCGACGATTGCTGGGTATTTTACTTCAACATCTCATTCCAGAAACATCTACGTATTCCAAGTCCAGAATCATACTCCAGTCGATTATTTCTGACAAAGAGCTTTAAACTAAAACCAACTCCGTTAGAGGCGACAGAGTGGGAAAACCTGGTCGTGGAGCCTCCACGACAGTCAATACGTCGACCTCACAGGACATGGAGCAGCGATCAGAGCTCCACTGAATACTAGGAGGATACCAGTGTTAGGGATAACAAAGATTTATAAGGTTTCAGACAGAAAATGGCTTATGGGCTTATCACCAGGCGACAGCTAGTATCGCCAAGCGATAGTTAATTTTATGTTATTTCATGTTTCTGTATTCTGTGATGAACAAGTGTTTGTAATAATTTCAGTGAATTATGATATGATGTTTGTTAGTGCATTTAAGTAGAATTTTGTTGTAATATGTTAGTTGTTTTAATTTTAAATTTTTGTTTTAATGTTTTAATATATATATTTTTCATAATGCCTATGTGAATTCATCAGCTTGAAATGCCTAGGATTCCTAATTCTAGTCTTAGCATTGAAAAACGGGAATCTGGAAGTGGTTTTGTGAAAATATTCACAAGTTGGGAATATGTGCTTATAAAATTAACCTTTACTGAATTTTGTTTTATATGGTCTCTAAAGAAATGATGGCGAACATCTATGTGTTTAGATCTAAAATGATGAACTGGATTATTAGTCAAATCAATTGCACTTTTATTGTCACACCTTAATTTGATAGTTTCTTAGCATATTCCAAAGTATTCTAAGGTTTGTTTCATCAAAAGAGCTGGTGCACAACTACCTAGTGCAATGTTTTCGGCCTCGGTAGTGGATAGGGAAACTGAATTTTGTTTCCTACTTGACCACGAAATAAGTGATGGGCCTAGAAATTGATAAGTACCACTAGTGCTCTTATGATCTAATGAATATCCAGCATAACTGGAATCAGAATAAGCATGCAAAATGAAAATATCATAATGTGGATACCATAAACCTATTTTAGAAGTATCAATAAGATATCTAAAAATATGTTTACCGCTTTTAAATGTGATTTTTTAGGATTAGCCTGAAATCTAGCACATAAACAAACTGCAAACATAATATCAGGTGTTGATGCAATTAAATATAGAAGTGATCCTATCATTCCTCTACATAATTTCTGATCTACAGATATTCCACTTTTATTTTTTCCTAGTTTCAAAGAAACACTCATAGGGGTATTTGTTTGCTTTAGATTTTCAAATACAAATCTTTTCAAAACATCATGAATATATGTAGATTGACAAATAAAAATATCATCGCGTCTTTGTGTACTTTGAAAACCAAGAAAATAAGTAAGTTCTCCTACCATGCTCATTTCAAACTCATTTTTCATAATTTTTACTACATTATCATATCTCTTCATTAGTGGCTCCAACAATAATGTCATCAACATAAATTTGCAAAACTATTAAATCATCATGAACTTGTTTAATGGAGAGTGTACAATCAGCACTACCGATTTTGTAATCATTGTTTAAATAAATATAAAGTCAATCTATCATACCATCTTTTGGATGCTTGCTTTAAAATATAAAGGGAATTTTCTAATTTATATACATGATCAAGAAAGTTTTCATTAACAAAGCCTATATATTGTTCTACATAAACCTCTTCCTTAATATACCAGTTAAGAAAAGTTATTTTTACATCCATATGAAACAATTTATATCTTTTAAAGCTAGCAAATGCAAGAAAAATTCTAACAGCTTCTAAATGTGCTACGAGTGCAAAAGTTTCATCAAAATCTATCTCCTCAATTTGAGAATATCCTTTTGCTACAAGTCTAGCTTTGTTTCTAGTGACCCTAAATTCACTATCCATTTTATTTTTAAAGATCCACTATACACCTACAACAAGATTATTTGAATGTCTTTCTACAAGTTTTCAAACCTTATTACGTTCAAATTGACTAAGTTCTTCATTCATAGCTAAAAATCAAGAATCATCATTTAAAGCGTTTTGCACATCTTTTAGTTCTTTATTTTATATAAAACAAAGGTTTGAAAATAAATCATTTAAAGATGAACGAGTACTTACCCCTCTTGATGGTTCTCCAATGACCAAATCTTGCAGATGATCTTTCGAAAATCTCAGTTCACTTGGAGGCACATATTCTTCAACTTCTACATCTTCTTTTTCTTCATTATCTTCTTCACCATTTTCTTTATCTCCAAGTAATTCATCATCATCCGACCAAAGTGGGGGAAAGGGTTCTTCATCATTACTTGTAGTGTTTGTTTCTACACAAGGATGAAGTTCATCAAATTTAGCATGAATTGATTCTTCAACTATCTTTGTCCTCTTATTAAAAATTCTATAAGCTTTACTAGTTGAAGAATAACCAATAAATATGTTTTCGTCACATTTTTCATCAAATTTTCCTAATGTGTATTTAGTATTTAAAATGAAACATTTACAACCAAAAACTTTAAAATATGATACATTCGGTTTTTTTGAAAATATAATTCATAAGGTGTTAGTTTCAAAAATGGTCAACGCGTAACAAGATTAATAACATAACATATAATATTTATGACTTCGACCCAAAATGATTTAGATAATTTGTATTCAGATAACGTAGTGTGTGTTTTATTGTCACACCTTAATTTGATAGTTTCTTGACATATTCCAAAGTCTTCTAAGGTTTGTTTCATCAAAAGAGCTGGTGTATAACAACTACCTAGTGTAATGTATTCGGCCTTGGTAGTGGATAGGGCAATAGAATTATGTTTCCTACTTGACCATGAAATAAGTGATGGGAATAGAAAGTGATAAGTACCGCTAGTGCTCTTACGATCTAATGAACATCCATCATAACCAGAATCAGAATAACCATGTAAAATGAAAATATCATTATGTGGATACCACAAACCTATTTTAGAAGTCTCAATAAGATATTTAAAAATACGTTTAATGACTTTTAAATGTGATTGTTTAGGATTAGCCTGAAATTTAGCACATAAACAAACTGCAAACATAATATCAGGTGTTAATGCAATTAAATATAAAAGTCATCCTATCATTCCTCTATATAATTTCTGATCTACAGATATTCTACTTTCATTTTTTCCTAGTTTCAAAGAAACACTCATAAGAGTGTTTGCTTGCTTTAGATTTTCAAATCCAAATCTTTTCAAACATCATGAATATATTTAGATTAACAAATAAAAATATCATCACATCCTTGTGTAATTTGAAAACTAAGAAAATAAGTAAGTTCTCCTACCATGCTCATTTCAAACTCATTTTCCATAGGTTTTACTACATTATCACATAACTCTTCATTAGTGGCTCCAAAAATAATGTCATCAACATAAATTTGCAAAACTATTAAATCATCATGAACATGTTTAATGGAGAGTGTACAATCAACACTACCCATTTTATAATCACTGTTTAAATAAATATAATGTCAATCTATCATACCATGTTCGGGGTGCTTGCTTTAAACCATAAAGGAACTTTTCTAATTTATATACATGATCAGGAAATTTTTCATTAACAAATCCAGTATGTTGTTCTACATAAACCTCTTCCTTAATATACCAGTTAAGAAAAGCTATTTTTACATCCATTTGAAACAATTTATATCTTTTAAAGCTAGCAAATGCAAGAAAAAATCTAACTGCTTCTAAACGTGCTACGAGTGCAAAAGTTTCATCAGAATCTATCCCCTCAATTTGAGAATATCCTTTTGCTACAAGTCTAGCTTTGTTTCTAGTGACCCTAAATTCACTATCCATTTTATTTTTAAAGATCCACTTTACACCTACAGCAAGATGATTTGAAGGTCTTTCTATAAGTTTTCAAACCTTATTACATCCAAATTGACTAAGTTCTTCATTCATAGCTAAAAACCAAGAATCATCATTTAAAATGATTTGCACATCTTTTAGTTCTATATTAGATATAAAACAAAGGTTTGAAAATAAATCATGTAAAGATGAACGAGTACTTACCCTCTTGATGGTTCTCCAATGACCAAATCTTACGGATGATCTTTTGAAAATCTCAGTTCACTTGGAGGCACATATTCTTCCACTTCTACATCTTATTTTTCTTCTTTATCTTTTTCACCATTTTCTTTATCTCCAAGTAATTCATCATCATCCGACCATAGTGGGGGAAAGGGTTCTTCATCATTACCTGCAGGGTTAGTTTCTACACAAGGATGAAGTTCATCAAATTTAGCATGAATTGATTCTTCAATTATCTTTGTCCTCTTATTAAAAATTCAATAAGCTTTACTAGTTGAAGAATAACCAATAAATATGTCTTGATCAAATTTTTCATCAAATTTTCTTAATGTGTATTTAGTATTCAAAATGAAACATTTACAACTAAAAACTTTAAAATATGATACATTCAGTTTATTTTGAAAATATAATTCATAAGGTGTTAATTTCAAAAACGGTCGAATCATAATAAGATTAATAACATAACATGTAGTATTTATTGCTTCGACACAAAATGATTTAGATAATTTGTATTCAGATAACGTAATGCGAGCTAGTTCTTGAAGAGTCCTATTTTTCCTCTCTACCACACCATTTTGTTGCAGTGTGCGAGCAATGGAAAATTCATGTTTAATTCTTAACTCTTTACAGAAAGAAACAAACCTATCATTATCAAATTCACCTTCATGATCTGAACGAATACATTTTATTTTTAAATCAAGTTCATTTTGAATGCGTATACACAATTTAGAAAATTTTAAGAATGCATCAGATTTTGATGTTAAGAAAATTGTCCAACAAAACGAGAATAATCATCAATTAAAACAAAAGTATATTTTCTACCTCCTAAACTTTATGTAGTAATTGAACCAAACAAATCCATATGGATCAATTGTAAAGGTCTAGCAGTAGAAATAACATTTTTGCTTTTGAATGAGGACTTTGAAAATTTACCTTTTTTACATGTCGAGCATAAAGAAGATAAACTTCCACGTAAAATTGGTAAACCTTTAATTAGTTTATCTTTTGATTATTTTAAAATTAATTTGGCACTAGAATGTCCAAGTCGCTTATGCCATAAGTCTAACTCGTCATTTTTGGACATAAAACACTTTAAATACGAATGTGATGAATCAAGAAATTTTATCATATAAACATTTTGAGTCCTAAGTGCAGTAAGAAAAACATTATTATTTTTGAAATAAAAAATTTTACAAAGGTTTGTAGACGAGTCAAATAAAACATTTTGACCAATATTGCATAACAAACTTATAAAAATTAAATTATGTTTTAAAAGTTTCACATACAAAACATTTGATATACTAAATGAATTGTTACCAACTAATCTAATGTCAATGATCTTTCTTTTATTGTTGTCGCCAAAAGTAACTACTCCTCCTTTCTTTATTTCTAGACAAAGAAACTTTGACTTATTTCCCGTCATGTGTTTTGAACACCCTGAGTCCAAGTACCACACATCTTCCTTGTCCTTAGCTTGCCAACACGCCTAGAAAGAGGATGAGAGTAAAGATCTGGTTACCCAAGTAGAGCTTCCCATAGAATAGGTGGACGCCTTAGTTACCCAGATTTGTTTAACAAAATAATAGCTTGTCTTCCTACAGGTGTGTGTGGTGTGTCCAAACTTATTACATTTGGCACACGTGATAAAAGATGCTGATGAATTTTTTAAAATATTTTGAGAATTCCTGCTGGAAGTAGCAGTAACATCAGATTTTGTGTTTTTATCTGAAAACAATGATTTTTTTGAACTTTTTGCAATCGCCGACATTAGTGGTTATCGTCGGACGATAGCTTTCTAAAGCATATCCGAGCCTGAATTTTGTTGAACCATAGCATTGGTTTGCCAAAATCATGTCCAGTGATTTTTGGCCCACTCCAAACTTTGTAATGACCATTTATAAATCACGAACTCAGGCTTTCAAAGCGGTTTTTTCAGCGACTAATGTACCACACCGGTTTGCAAAGTCTTTCTTACTACCTTCTACTTGAGATTGAGAAAATTCTAGAGATCTTTCTAAGTTCTCTTTTCCCTTTGTAAGAGAATCTACATGAGACCGAGACTTAGCAAGATCCTTTTCAAGTTTTATTATCCTTTTCAAAGAGTGAGAATCCTCTTGACAAGTCACTTTCTCCCTCCCAAGTAATTTTAATTCAGTAGTTAGTTTTTGTTTTCTTTTAGCAAAATTTTAATTTCAAATTTAAGTAACTTAACTTCTTTTAAGCTTTAATCAAAATATTTACAAGTTTTTTGAAATTCAGAATATAAATCATCATATGTTGGAGGAGATCCCTCAGTGTCGCTCTGGATACTGCACTCGTCATCGGATGATGAGACGTTCTTTCCCATCAAACACATATTGGCCTCCTCTTCAGTTTCTGAACTTGATCCACTCGACTCCTCATATGTGCATCAAATGATATGTGAACAGATTCCTCAATTTTTAAAGATGATTTATTATAAACCCTATAAGCCTTGCCGATCATAGAGTATCCCAGAAACACTCCTTCATCAGCTTTAGCTTGAAATTTTGCTAAATATTTCTTGTCATTATTATGTATGTAGCAAATACAACCAAAAACTCTAAAATAATGAACTTTAGGTTTCTTCCCTTTGAGTAATTCATAGGGAGTCTTTCCCTTTAGTTTATGTATCAAACTTCTATTCAGCACATAGTTGGAGGTGTTCACTGCCTCTGCCCAAAAGGATAGAGGTAGATGAGCATCTGAGAACAATGTAGTGACAGATTCAATAAGGGTTCTATTTTTCCTTTCAGCTACCTCATTTTGTTGAGGAGTTCTAGGAGCTGAGAAAGTATGCCTCATCCCTTCACTCTGACAGAACTCTTGCATAAGAAGAGAATCAAACTCTGTCCCATGATCACTTCTGATCAGGGCAATGTGAGTATTGAACTCAATCTGTATACATTTGAGAAACTCTGTCAGACACTTACTGTTATCAGACTTCTTCCTTAGAAAGAACACCCAAGTGAATCTAGAGAAGTCATCTACAACTACTAAAGTGTAGGATTTCCCTCCTAGGCTTTGTACTGTGATGGGTCCAAAAAGATCCATGTGTAAGAGATACAATATCCTAGGTGAATCACTCTTATTAAGTGACTTAAAGGTGTTTTTAGTTTGCTTGCCTAATTGACAAGCCCTGCAGAGTCCTTCCTTCTTGTAGGGGCCAGAAGGTAGTCCTCTAACAAGGTTGTCCTTGGATAGCCTAGCAATAGTTCTAAGGTTTAGGTGTCCTAGTCTCTTATGCCATAAAATGTTTGGTCTATAGACAGAATTAAACAGGCAAATATCTACATCAGTTGAAAGAAAATCTACTAGATAGATGTTACCTTTCCTTTTACCTGTCAACATAGTTGTGTTGTCCTCTGACTTGATTTTGCATAAGGCTTTGCTGAAGGTCACCTGGTAGCCTTCATCACACAGCTGACTGATGCTTATTAAGTTGTGCTTCAGTCCTTCCACATAAGCTACCTTCTTGAAAGTTACTGATCCAATCTGGACTGCACCATATCCTTTAGTCTGTCCAAAGTTTGAATCACCAAAGATAACTTTGGGTCCAAGCTTGGCTGTAAAGGATGTGAGGTTGTCCTTGTTTCCTGTCATGTGCTTAGAACTCCCACTATCCAAGTACCATTGCTGGTTAGATGTTGGATAGGTCTTCACCTGCACATGAAATAATTCATTTGTTTTTGACCCAGTTTACCTTGGGCCTAGGTTGATAACCTTTAAATTCTGAAATAAAAGACATCCCAGGTTGACTCTTATAACCTTCAGGATGATATCTCCTTGGAGGTATAATCCATTCAGTATAAGGGTTAAAGATTTGGGATGAAGGACCCTTAGGATTGAATTTTGATTTGCCCTTGAAAAACTTTCCAGAGCTCTGACCTCTGTTCGACGATCTTGGAGCTGAGTTCGACGATCTTGGGTCAGATCGTCGAGCTCCGTTCGACGGTCGACTATGGCTGAGTTCAGGTACTTGAGATCATCGACCTGAGTTCGACGATTTTGCCTGAGATCGTCGATCTTCGTTCGGCGGTCGTCGATCTGCATTCGGCGATCGTCGATCTCCGTTCGACGATTTCTGCTGGGACTTGGTTTTCTTGGGCAGGTCAGAATTTTTCCTAGCTACCTCTACAACTCCCTTTCCTTTGTCAGAAATGAACTTGATTGGAGTGGTTAGAACTATGGGTTGGCTGGATGAAGCACCCAAGCCCAATGTACTATTAAATCTGGAGTTCACTATGCTTGTGATGTCCATCAGCTTGATGCTTCTCCCATTAAGGGATTCTTCAAGCTTCTTGGCCTCAGATAGCTCACCTTTCAGTGAAGCTATCTGCTCCCTACAGCACTCCAACTCCTGAGAGAGTTTGAGGTTTTCTGACTTTAAAGTATTATGTTCAGATAAATGATTTCTGAGAGAGATAATTTCTTTCTCAGATTTTAGCAGATCTAAACACAATGCTTTAAATTTAGATTTAAAGTCCTCTGAATTAAAATCAAAAGAACTGATTACCTGATCTTCTTCAGGTTGAGTCTCAGAGCCTGACTCTGACTCCTCTTCTTCTGAATTATGTTGTGAGGCATTGATTGCCATCATGCAGAACTCTTTTTCTTCTGCATCATCTTCATCATCACTGGAGCTGGATGAGGCTTCTGACTCCTCTTCAGTCTCACTCCAGGATTCAGCAACAAACCCCTTTCTTATATGTTTATTTTTGCTTGATGAGGGTTTGCCATTGCCATTCCTCTTGGAGTCTTTCTCCTTTCTTCTTTCTTTCTTGTCCCTTCTGTCCTTGTTTTTGTTTTCTGGACAGTCAGGAACTATGTGCCCTGGTTTCCTGCAACCAAAGCAAACAATTTCTTTATTATTAATTGACTTGTCATACCTTGGCTTATCATGCTCCTTGTATGATCTCCTTCTGAAGTCCTTTCTGGCCATCTTGTAAAATCTTTTGGCCAACAGACTGAGCAGTTCATCATTGCCTGTGACTTTGTCTTCAGGCTGATCTTCAGTTGCCTTGAAGGCTATGGTCTTCTCTTTTCTTGTGGCTGGTGAGGCAGTCTTCTGTTCTTCTTCTCTATTTTTGATAAGTAGCTCATAAGATTTGAGCTTACCCAATAGAGCTTCAGTGGTGATCTCATTCAGACTTCTGGCATCCTTAATTGGCCAGATTCTTGAATCCCAAGTGCTAGGGAAGCACATTAGAATTTTGTCATTGAGTTCAGTTAGTGAGATATCTTTATCCAATGTCCTGAGTTCACTGACAATTAGACTGAGCCTGTTGTACATATCTCCCACTGACTCAGTTTCTCCCTTCTTGAAATTCTCATATTGAGATATGAGGTGGGATCTCCTGTCCTTTCTCTCATCAGCTGAGCCTGAGACTATTTCAGAAAGTTTGTCCCAAATTTCCTTAGCTGAATTGCATTCAGCCACCTTTTGAAATATGTCATCAGACATCGTCTAGGCTAAGATGTTCATAGCATTGGCATCAACTACCTTCCATTTCTTGATGTCAGCATCTGTTCCTGATGGAGGTGGAACAACATTTGTACCTGAGTTCTCTGGAGGTCTTGGACACACTGTCAAAACAGAGTTAAAAATATCCTCATCAATAGAATTCATGTATAGTCTGATCCTTGCTTTCCAAAGTGCAAACTTGGATAGATTGCACAATGGAGGTCTGGTGCTAGCATAATCTTTGTTTTGGGCCATGATTTGTGAAAACAAAATCTAATAATAAACTCACAAGAAAACAGATCTAACTAGGGATCTTTGGGTTCAGGTGTTAGCCTGTGCAACCACCAAGGTGTGGTATGTTTAACCAACCTCGCTTTGATACCAATTGAAAGTGCAGCTAAATCTGATATACTCTAGAGGGGGGTGAATAGAGTATATGGTGCTTTAAAACTTTTTACAACAATTGTTGTAATCTGAGTGAGCAGGGAAGCAGTTAATAAATCTAATCACAGAACTAAAATAATCAAAAGCTAATCACAGAATAATCACAGCCAGAAACAAAAATAAAGACAAGCAAAACCAGATGACACAAGGAAATATAGTGGTTCCCCTAAACTTGGGTACATCCACTCTTCTACCACCCTAGGTAGGAATCTACTGCAGGATGAGTTGATCAGGTGTCCTGGGCACCAATGAGCTTTTGATAAGGTGCTCAAAAACCAAATCAGATTTTTTGATCAGGTGTCTTGCCACCAATGAGCTTTTGACAAGTTGCTCAAAAACCAAGCTCAAACTTTTGAAGGGAGTTTGAGAAACCCTTTACAGAGATGGGGGTGAGAGAATGATGGAAGTCTTCTCTTTCTCAAACAACTGAGAAGACTATATGGATTGATGGTGTCAAAGCTCCCCCTGAGTCCTTGAGATCTTCAGGAAGAGAAGCTTTGCTGTAGGGTGATAGGCCTTCACAAGTTGAGCTCCAGCAAAAGATGATTTCAGCAACAGCTGAAATGTTGGATGTCTGGAGTCTTGAAAGATGTTGGCCTTGAACACTTGAAACTAGAGAGATCTGAAGATTTCAGAAAAATTTGATCTCCTTAGATGTGTGTTCTTGAGAATTCTTTGAGACAGAATATTTTGTTCCTGTTCTGAAGATTACTGATGTCTGTATTTTTTTTGTCTGTGTATGTATCTGTGTTCTTTTTGAGATTCAAAAATTCTTCTCTTTTATTCTCTGGTACAGAATGGAAAAACATTCTCTGTCAAGAATTGCCGTTGACCTGCATTAATTGCATCCTTAATTGCAAAATCTCTTCTGGAGGAAAGTCCACAGAAATATTCCTCGAAAGATCCCTTGAAACTTGGTCCAGAAATAAATGAAAACGGCTAGAAAATCTTCTGAATTAATTGCAGAATAACTCCTTAACTGATTTGAATTTGAATCTAGAAGCATCCTTGAAGTTATCTGAAAACGTCGAACTGAGATCTGCTATCGTCGAACTGAGCTCAGCGATATGGATTTATACAGCAGCAGAACATCGTCGATCTGAGCTCAAAGATCGTCGAACTGAGCTCAGAGATAGAGATCCAAAGCTGAGTCATGATCGTCGAACTGAGCTCACCGATCGTCGAATGGAGTTTGACGATAAGATGAAGTTGAGCTCAGCGATCGTTGAATGGAGTTCGACGATCTGTCGAAGTTGAGCTAGACGATCGTCGATCGGAGTTCGACGAATCGTCGTGCTGAGCTCGACGATATGACTTAGTCTCAAACTGAAAAAGGCTTGGTCTTGAGTACAGCTTCCAAACATAGACTTCTAACCCTTAGACTCAATTCTAATTGACCTTTTGAGCTATACAGGAGGTCAAACATTGGTTTCCTAGAGACATAGTGATCCTGACCCAAATTAGTAATAGGGTGTTCCAACACTCTATTACGTAGAGAGAAGTGACGCTTTCACCTTTACATTGGTCTTCTAAATTTTGCTCTTTATGACTGAATCTTCATGACGTAGCTTGGCATTCTGAAAGAACTCAAGGACTTCCTTGTCCAGGACCTTGCAAGGGTGTTCTAGGACAAAGGAAGTCCTGCAGTCTCCAACATTAGTAAAACATTTATGAACTCATCAAAAGAATCAGGAAAGCTTGTGCGAACAAGTTCTCCTCCCCCCAGCAAACCACTTGTGCTTCTGGGAGCCATGGAGAAAACTAAATCTGGAATGAACTGGATTTTTGAACTTTGTCAAAGTGAGCGAAAACACGGTTTCGGGAACACAACATGAGAACAAATCGTCAGGAAATCCTTGTTGTGTTGTCGGCTAGGGTTAGGAATTTGCTCACAACCCTAATCGAAGAAGAACAAATCTTAGGAAGACGATCTAGTTGTTGCGGGAGATGGACGGTCGTGATTTCTATTTTGGTGAGTCGGCTTGATGGTTTCGTCGAATTAGACTATGTGGTTGCGCCCAGTATATATATATATATAATTTTAAAATAGTCTAGAAAACACGTACCTGAATTTGTGGCTTTTTGGATCCAATATAGAAATTTGAAATTTTGACCTAAGTTGAATTCGACGAGAATCATCTGGTGGCCGAGTCCGATTCGGTGAGTATTGCTTGAATATCCGACGAATCAGCGACTTCAGCTCTGATACCCAATGAATTTTCCTTGGGACAATTTTCTGACTTTGTGAAATAATTCACGTGTGAGTTCCTGCTTGCTTGGCTTTCCTCATGAGTCTATGTTCAGCATGCCTAGTTCTGTTTTAAAGAATGAGAACTGGGCCTCGTCTAGCGGCTTCGTAAAAATATCCACGATCTACTTATCCGTAGGGATATAGCTGAGGGCTATGTTCTTATTCTCCACATACTCTTGGATGAAGTGATACCGCACTTCAATGTGCTTTGTCCGGCTGTGAGAGACTGGATTATTCGCGATCACGATTGCGCTGGATGAGTTACAATACATTGGAATCTCCTTAAACTTCAAGTTGTAGTCTTCAAGTTGATTCCGGATCCAGAGATGTTGTGCACAACAACTACCCGCAGAGATATACTCTCACTCGGCAGTAGAAGTTTCCACACAATTCTGCTTCTTACTGCTCCATGAGATAAGCCGTCGTCCGAGGAATTGGCAGATGCCGGAAGTGTTTGTCTTATCATTCCTACTTCTATCAAAATCGACATCTGAAAAACCAATTAGCTCGACATCATTATTTCTCGGATACCATAAGCCAAGATTGGGTGTACCCTTAAGGTATCTTAAAATTCACTTTACAACAATGTATTGAGATTCCTTAGAGTTCACCTGAAATTTAGCGCAGATGCCTGTTGAAAACATCATGTCCGGTCTACTTGCAATAAGGTAGAGCAAGGATCCAATTATGTTTTTGTACCTAGTTTCATCAAAAGATTTCCCTTTCTCATCCTTATCCAGAGATAGTTAAACTCATTGGAGTCCTCATAGAGGTTGCGTTCTTCATTCCGGATTTCTTAAGAATATTCTTATTGAACTTTGTCTGATAGATAAAAATTTCATCTTCAGATTGTTTCACCTGAAGTCCTAAGAAATACTTAAGCTCTCCCTTACTGCTCATTTCAAATTTCCCTTGCAAAAGTTTGGAAAACTTCTTGCAGAGATTGTCTTCCGTAGAGCCAAAAATAATATCATCGATATAGATTTGCACTAACAGAATCTTGTATTTTACTTCCCTAAGAAAGAATATCTTGTCTATCTTTCCTCTTGTAAACTTGTTCTCAAGAAGAAAGCTAGACAACGTCTCATACCAAGCTCATGGAGCTTTCTTTAAGCCATATAAAGATTTCTTAAGAAAATAAACATGTTCAGGGTGTATAGGATTTACGAAACCTGGGGGTTGCGCTACGTATACTTCCTCTTTCAGATTCCCATTAAGAAATGTTGACTTCACGTCCATTTGATATACGGTGAAGCCTTTGAGGGCAGCATACGTAAGAAACAACCTGATTTCCTCGAGCCTCGCCACTGGAGCAAAGGTCTGGTCGAAGTCAATCCCCTCTTCTTGTCTATATCCTTGAGTTACAAACCGGGCTCTGTTCTTTATGATGACGTCATTCTCGTCTAGCTTGTTTCTAAAAATCCACTTGGTGCCGATCACGTTCTGTCCCTTGGGACTAGGTACCAACTCCCAGACTTTGCAATGCTCGAACTGGTTGAGCTCCTCTTGTATTGACAAAATCCAAGAAGCATCCTTATTTACCTCTTAAAATTTCTTCGGCTCAATCTGTGACAGGAAACTAAGATGCATAATCTCATTAGTTGTACCTCTTTTGGTTCTAACGTCGTTGTCTGGCTCTCCAATGATTTGATCAGCTGGGTGATCTCTTAGGTGTCTGAACACTAGATTTCTTTCTCTTTGCGCGAGCAGGTTCTGCCACATCTGGTGCATCCTCTGGGGTTTGTTCATCTAGCAGTTCTCCATCCACCATGCCTGGATCAACAACCTTGACTGAGCTTGGTGCCTCTTCCTTGGATTCTTCATCCAAGCTTAGTTCCTTAAACATGGTACCTGCATCTGCACCAAAAACACGAGACGAGCTGCTTTGGAGCAGACTTGTCTCATCAAATCTAACATTAATTGACTTTTCTACCACCAGGGTTTTCTTGTTAAAAATCTTATACGCCTTACTATGACTACTATAACCTACAAAAATACCTTCAAAACATTTTTCACTAAACTTTGTGCGGTAATACTTCCCATTATTAAGTACGGGGCATTTACTTCCAAAGATTCTAAAACAGGACACAGTCGGTTTTCTATCCTTCAACAGCTCATAGGGGGTCTTACGATAGCTTTTGTTGATAAGTGCTCTGTTTTGCACGTGACAAGCTGTGTTGACTGCTTCAGCCCAGAAGTACTCCGAAAGTGAACCGTCGTTCAACATAGTTGTACATGCTTCAATTAGTGTTCTATTCCTTCTCTCAGCAACTCTATTATGCTGTGAAGTATGCATTGAGGAAAAATCATGAAAGATACCTTGGCTTTCACATAATTTTGTCATTGCATCAAACATAAATTCTGTTCCGTGGTCAATTCTGATTTTGACCACTGAACAATTCAAATTGTTTTATATTTGCCAGACAAAATTAGTGATGGTATTAAATTTATCTTACTTGTGTTTTATAAAGAACACCCAAGTAAAATGTGAGTAGTCATCAAAAATTACTAAAATGTAGACCTTACCTCCTAAACTGTGAATAGGTATAGGACCGAATAAGTCCATATGGAGTAAGTATAAACTTCTCGTAGAACCTTTTTCAGCAATACCCTTGAAGGTAGCCCTTGTCTGCTTACCCATTTGACATGAGTGACATGGAATCTCTTTAAGGCACTTAGTGTTATGGCATCACGCACTAAGTTGTGAGAAAATAACATATTTAAGGTTTTGAAATTAATATGTGTCAATCTCTTGTGTCATTGGTCACAAAGAGATGCACTACTTTTAGCTAAAAACACATTGGGTAGAATTGTCTAAACATAGGAAATTTAAACAGAAAATATTTCTACTTCGAGTGCCTGTTAAGACCGTCTCCAAATTTGCAGATGATTTTATCAAACACTTGTCTTTACAGAACTCAACAATGAAGCCTTTATCACATAGATGACTTATGTTTATCAGATTATGATGTAATCCTTCAACATAAGCTATGTTTATGAAAGAGACTACTCCGTTAGAGATCATACTATAGCCTTTTGTAGTTCCCAAATATGACTTTTGGTCCCCCTTTGACTGGCGTGAAATCAAGCAATGGACTTCTTGTCCCGATCATATGCTGAGAGCATCCGCTGTCCAAATACCAGATAGGATTTTTATTAGCATTTGGGCATACCTGCAATGACAAATCACTTTACCTTAAGAACCCAAACATATTTGGGTCCTTGATTCCTGGTTACCTTAACACCACTAGGAACATTAACTTTGTGAGTGGTCTGTCTCGCAGGTTTGACTTGTGGAGTTACAAAATTTGTAGGATTACACCAGCAATTTGCGCCAAAATGACCAATTTTGCCGCAGCACCAACAGTCAAACATGTTGTACCTTCTCTTATACTCTTGCTTTACCCTTTGAATATGAGGTCTAGCCGGGGCAACATACTTGGAGGTGGAAGCCTCCTGATGGTAACAAACACAGAGCTTCTAAATCTCCTTAGTCTTAGGTACAAAAGTTTTGGCTTTTGGTGCCCTCATATGGTTATGTCTATGAACATAAGGACCATAACTCTTGAGTACACTCTCTTCATATGGTGCTTTGAAAACACTAGAACCATAGTCTCGGGGATGGTTCCATCCCTGGTATCTCTTCTTGGGTACTACATAGGTAGGCCTAGCAAGATGACCATAGGATGACTCAAGGTCAAACTTGTTCATCAGAAAGATTACCTTTCTAAACGAGGGTTGACCTAGAGGTGCCTTACCCTTTTATTTAGCACTGGCTTTCTTGGCATCCTTACCTTGTCCAGTTTCGTGGACAAGACCACTACCCTTATTTGGAGCTGAGAACTCATCAATGAGAGGGAGAACAGTCTTCGGCTTAGAGAAACTCTCAAAAAGTTTTCTCTCCACCAAAAGCTTATCTTCTAGCTCATCAAGATATTTCTGTTTAATATTTGATAATCCAGCCGAGCTCTTCAATTCCTCTTGCAAGGAGTGAACTTCACTTCTGAGAGAAGTTAATTCTGAAATTTCCTCCCCCACGCTTGATTCCACTGACTTGAGAGAGACAATATCTTTTTCCTGCTTTTTGACTACCTTGCGGCATTTGTCAAAATCTTTCAAAAGGTTCTCATGTTGAACCATTAACTCAGACTTGCCCTCTTCAGAAGAGTAGTCTTCATGACCATTACTGGACCTTTCTGATTCTGAGAGTATCGTGTCTGAGTTTACCTTCCCTCAATACTCTGAGTCACAAACTTTCTCGGTTGATTGAGCTGTATGCCCGAAATAGGCTTCCTCATCCTCTGAGCTGAACTCGCTTGAGTCACTGTCGCTGAGAGTTTTGGACTTCTTGGCGGCGAAGCTCTTTACTTCTTTTCTTTTGCCCTTGAAGGATCTTTTCTCCTCTTTCTTGGAGCCCTCCTTCTTCTTGTATGGACACTCAGCAATCATGTGACATGTCTTGTTGCAACAATAACACACAACGTCAGAGGAAGAATGTTTTTTATGTTTCAATTTATACTTGTCCTCTCGGTTGTAGCTTTTTCTGGAATAGTCACAATCACGATGAGGTTTCCTGAAGTCAGAGGAAGATGGTTGTTTCTTCATCTGACTCCTCTTTTTGAGCAGTTTCTTAAACTGCTTAGATATAAGAGAGAACTCTCCATCTAATAGCTCAGATCCAGATGTGCTAGGCTTGGAGTCTTTTGGGGTTTCTAGATCACATGTCCTAACTAGTGACATGGTCTCGATTTCCTCGAACCTTCATCCTTCAGGGAAACAAACTTCTCTTTACTTGAAGTCCGGCTGCTTTGCTCTTCCTTCTTTCTGGTGTTCATTTGTAGTTCGTAGGATAGAAATTTCCCAAAGAGATTCTGAGGGTCAGTCTCAGGCAACTTCCCAAACTCTCTGATGGCAACTACTTTAGTGTCCCATTCTTTGTCAGGGATCTGAGAAACTTGTCATTTAGTTCGCCATTAGTTAATTTGCGGCCATATTTCCTGAGACCATTCATGATCTTGAAAAACTTCTCGAAGCTGTCAGCAATACTATCACTTGATCCTTACTTGAATGCTTCGTATTCCTGATTCAGTAATGATCTACGGTCATCTCTTACTTCCTTTGTCCCATCCATCAGCACAACTAGGAAGTGCCACATTTCTTTGGCAGATTTACAGTGGAATAGATTCTGAAGCATTGAGTCGTCCACTTCACTTGCGATGATGTTCTTTGCCTTCTTATTAAGAGAGACTAAGACAATTTCATCCATAATAAAGTCCATCATCTTCTTGGGGACTATGACTGCAGAATTTAGAGCTGATGGTTGAGTATGTATGTGGGGTCCATATTCCACAATCTGAAAAATCCTCAGATCTACAACTTCCATAAAGAATCAGACCCGTTCTTTTCACATCGAAAAATTCTCTTTCGTGCACACCGACAACTTCATCGAATACAGGTCATTATTTCTTTCCATGGTTACTAGACGAAATCTCTTGATGCTATAACTGGGATCTTGTTCAAGGTGTTAACCTTATATCAAACCAACCTCCCTCTGATTCAACTTGAAAGTATCTAGCGTCTACCTAAATTACTAAGAGGGGGGTGAATAGGTGATGTTAGTGTCTTTTTGTGAAATAAAAATCACTTTAAAAATCAAACATACAAACACAAAGATTTATAGTGGTTCCACGAGTTGGGTACGTCCAC
This sequence comes from Platanthera guangdongensis, assembly GCA_039583875.1. Classification (NCBI taxonomy): domain Eukaryota; kingdom Viridiplantae; phylum Streptophyta; class Magnoliopsida; order Asparagales; family Orchidaceae; genus Platanthera; species Platanthera guangdongensis. Next base: position 196,201,596 of record CM077152.1, on the reverse strand, counting down.
TTTCCCGCCTCATCTATCCACCACGAAGGGATAGATTCGTCTACTTCACCAACACTCAGATTTCTTCAAATCTTAGACCTCGGAGCCACAACTCCTACAACTTGGAGACGACGCTCCTACCACTCGATCCACAACCGGATCTACAAACTCGATCCACAAATGGATTTACAAACTCGATCCACAAACGGATCTACAAACTCGATCCACAAATGGATCTACAAACTCGATCCACAAATGGATCTACAAACTCGATTGACAAACAGATCTACAAACTCAGAGAAAAATCTAATACAAACGTAAATGAAAATTACAATAATTACAATTACTTAGACAAGAATTAAGATCTTCAATCTGTCGTTCCTTTATAATGGCAGATCTTGAACTTGCTTGGAGAACACGTAATTTGTAGACTTGAAAGATCTTAAATCTCGACTTGAATCTTTAAACATCTCGTTCTGGATGATGATAGATATGTAGAGGGAGAGCAATCCAGTCGTGTATGTCAAAGAAGATGAGTCGTGCACTGTAGTTGGCGGCCGATCAGAAGAATCGCGACGTGCCCGGATCGGTTGTGTTGTGGTGATGCGTTGTGATTAGCCCTAGTTGCGCTAACGGGAATGTCCTGTACTATTCGTCGTAGTGTTGGCAGGAATTCGTGGGATTTATTCGTGAATTCCCCGTGCCTAGGCGGGCCTATATTAGGCCCGGTAGAACATCATTTTGAGTACTTCATAGGATGAATGGTTTCCTCATCACTTGGTGGTGTGGTCCATTTACGTAACATTATCGTTTTGAGAGCCTCGTTAGGCTGCGTTCGAAGATGGGTTCGTTTCTCCTGTCATGGTGTTTCAGGACAAGTAATGATGTTACATTCCCCATCGCGCTCTCTCGGACAGATGGGGGCTGTTTTCCCCACCGTCGCGCTCGTTTGGACATTAGTGGATTGTTTTCCTTCCTGTCATGCTCTTATGGACAGTTAGGACCTTGGCGCCTTTCTGTCGCGCTCTTTGTTACGTGGTATTGTCCTCCTACTGTTATGTTTGAGTGCGAAAGGCGAGATCACACCTCTCATTGTGGTTCATACGGCTTTGGATGCCTTGCCTAATGCGTGATGGTATGGTTGTGGGAGCACCTTGTGTGCACCCATGTTCTTTATGTTCTTTTATGTTTCAGTTATTGTGCGTACTAGCAGTAGAGTGATGTACTCGCACCAGAGTCCGCTAGGTTGGCTGGGGGGAGGGGTCATTACATTGTGTTGGTCAGCCCCATGCTGACCTTCATTGCACCGCCTCTTTGTTTTTGGTTTCAGGTGGCAGAGCTCGAAGTGGTGTGTAGTGGGCTGGAGCCCATGGGTTGCTGAGGAGCTGGATAGTGTTTTCTCCCTTTTTGGGTTTTCGTGTAGCTTTACGTTATGTTTTTAGTAAGGCGTTAAGGCTGTTTATTTTACTTTCGATGGAGTACTTTCCTATTAGCTGTGGACATTCGCTCCCCTTATTGTATGCGCGTTTTTTTAGTTTCCGTTGTAGCTTGTTTTAAATTAATGAAGTGGTTGGGTATTTTCCTTTTATCAATTAATAACATTTATGGTTTGTGAATCTTGTATGTCGTGGGGCCCCGACAGGACCCATTCTATATTCTTTTTGCAGTCCAGGGATGTTACAGTTTTCCCCTTTTAATATAGTATATATATATATATATATATATATATATATATATATATATATATATATATATTTATATATATAGGAGAATATATGTAGGTGTTACTATGGTGATCTGAAAGTGCTCAAACATGTAGTCTCACTGCCAATGCAATATAAGCCTATGGGGTCTCACATAAGAGCTTTGGAGAAGTTGGAAAGATTTGTGTTGGCCTTCCTCATATGTGATATGAGTGAAGGACCAAGGCTCTGACGTTCTGGGACTGAAGGTTTTTCATTCCGGGACCTATATTGTGAATATAAGTCATCAGGTAAGTGGTCGGAAGACCCAAGGGGCAATTCGTCGAGTATGGTCTTGAGGTTTCAATGAATAGGTTTGAATTCATCAAGTATCGTCATGACAACTCAACAAATCTATCTTGAATTCGTTGAGTATCGTGTTGACAATTTCGACGAATTAGACTTCGATTTGTCGAATATCGCCTTGATTCTTTGACGGTTTGTTCTGTCTGGATTCGTCAGATATTTACGTGTTGTTTCGACGAATGGTCTTATGTTTCAAAGGATATCGATGTATAATCTCGACGAATGTTGTTGCCTCTGGTTTGATCCTTTAAGTCTCGGTTTGGCGTGGTTTGCGGGTATTGGTTGTTTCGGTCTTCTGTATATATACGATATAAACAGTAACTCGAAAGTGGAATTATTCTACTTCACCTAATCGTTCGAGATTGTAGAGAGCGGCGTCTGTAATCCCCCTAACCTATGCTCGGGTCAGGCCGAAGGGGATCCTACTTGCCCAGGACGTCCACCCAGTGCTCCTAAAGGGTAACGGCCCACACTACTAAGCACTAGTTGGCCGTCTTGCTCGGATTGAATCACAACATTCACATCACAACATAGAGTTTTGCGGAAGCATTAACAAGAAGCCACAATAAATATATATAACAATATATATTTAAAAGAGAACACAAAAGGTCGTAGCCATTGTTTATACATGAACCCCGTAGGCTATAAAAGTACTACGACAAACAACTCCTCACTCTCTCAATCCTGTTGACTAATACTCATGTTTCAAAACTCTGGAGACGACGTGGGTGACTCTACTCGGGTAGTCCTATCAGCTGGCGTATCGTCCTACAGCAGCTAGTCACTACGGTGCTCTCTCCTGTGAATGGTTATTAAAATAACCGTTACTCATAGAGCTAAGTGGAAACAAATCTCCTCCCCGGATCCATATCCTGGGGACGAGCTCACATGCCCAACAAAAGTAGATAACCGAAGCAAGAGAGAGTTAGTACAACATTTCATATATAAGATAGGAGCAACCTTAAAAGAATGTGCAGCGTAGTATACATTAATTATAATTAAAGCTCCACTAGCAAATCAACATAGCAAGTATTCACAAACTTTATTCATATAGTAGACATTCACAGCCACACACACCACAAGTATTCATAGACGTGCATGTAACACCCCCATCCGTCACATGACATATAACAGAAGGTCCAGCTGGAACCCGATGCCATATACCACGGACAGTCGGAAGGGTTACATAAGAATATCCAAACTATCTAATTAAGACTACTCGTCCTACACAGAGCATTCTAGCGGAAGCTTTTAAATAGTTGAAAGAACCCAAAACTTAAATCCATAATCATGAATGTCCACTTCCACACAACAGGAAAGAAATCAAAATACACTGAAAGGGTACATGGCCTTATGGCCTTTCAATAGTTCACTTAGCAAATAGTGTCTTACATACATTGGCTCGCAGGCCGGCCACACATGACAAAATAAAAACAAATATTCTTAACGGCCTTCGAGGGCTAGTACGGCAACATGGGCTCCGTCCCTCTATTTTGCACTCAGCTCTGCATCACCTGCAAACAACATTCCACCCCACGGTGGCGAACAGGCAACGATCAGCTAAAGCCGATCAAATTATAACGACCACGTCCCTTTCATGGGATGGCGGTGCTCCTTCCCTGCATATCATTAGCCCAGCTAAACAATTATGTAAAAACATACTACGCCACAAGTGTAGAACCGTACGGCCAAACACCCCGTGCACTCAGGGCACATTAACGGTGAATCCTGACACTTCAGCGTCTTCACCACCACCACCAACATGGCAACAACATGAGCATTTTAGCCTTCCTGACCACTGTCTAAGGCTCCCGACTATGCCAACGGCCAGTCCCCTTTTCGGGTCTCTAACACCGAACCACATAGCCCAGGTCCAATTCCACTTGCCCGTGGCTCAACCACGTAGTTCACCTTAAGACATACGCACGGGCCAAGCTTCTCTCAGATCCTGACATTTCCAAACAATCACATAACCCAGTTATGTTCAAGATCGGTTCCCAGACCGCCAAGTTTGCAGAACAATGATTCCGCTCAGTTTTCGGGGTACGCCTTGGAGCTAACCCTCAAGGATCCCTACTGTAATCTACCGCGTAGAAACCCGAAAACCCAAAGCACGGAGACTTCTCCGGCAAATCATAACAAATGCAACATCACCGATCCAGACTAACATGTCCGGGAAAGCTTCACTCACAATGCCTATGCCCGTACTTCGATTCCGGACTCTATATGCAACACAAGGGGTACTATTCACATCAACCCCAAGGAACACCACGCACTCGCCGCACACTCGCGGGAGCGGGATTCCCTATGCAGAAAGGAATTGTTTCACATGCTCAAGTGGAGAATCGTTACCCTTGTAGTCTGCTTTAGCGCCATGAAAAAACTACACGGATGGAAATCTTCGCAACGAACTTTCCTCCACGGATCCGCTCTCAGATCTCAAAGCGGCGCTTCGATGCTCCGTCGGTGGCCGGAATCCTCCTCCTTCTTCCTCCTTGCTCTAACTTCTTGGAAAGAGAGAGCTTTGGAGAGAAATGATGGATTAATTCCCCTATTCCAGGCCTTGACAGAGTAGGAAACCATCTGGGCCGTTGGATCTTATTTAAAGAAAACGAACGGCTTAGATCCGCTCAAAAATCCCCAAACCTGGGCCGAACACGGCTTGGCACACGGCCATGTCCCAGGCCGTGTGCCTCGATCCAGGCACGATCGCCGAACATAGAGACTCACAAGGGCTCAGACATGACCGTGTCTCACTCGACACGCCCGTGTAGGGTCCTCAACACGCCCGTGACTCGGGGCATGTCACACATAACTGCCACGCCAACCGATACGACCCTGCTGAACATGGGTACTGACACGGGTAGGCACACGCCCGTGTCAAATGACACGCCCGTGTCATTAAGCCGTGTTCCTGTTCGTGTCCTTCTCGGGATGAAAACGGCCAAAACACCAGCCAGACACGGCCTTGGACACGCCCGTGTCCTAGGCCGTGTACTCATATACAGGCACCAAAAATCCCTTTCCACGCGACCAACTCAAATACAATTTTCGGGGCGTTACAAATCTCCCCCACTTAAGGAATTTCGTCCCGAAATTAAGTAAAGGTACACAAAACTACAAGTTACCTGAATGGAACAACTCGGGGTATTCTTCAAACATAGCTTGATCTCGCTCCCAAGAAAGCTCCTCACATTCGCAATTATCCCAACGGACTTTAACCATTCGGATATCCTTGTTGCGGAGTCGCTTGACTTCCACGTCTTCTATACCTATAGGCTTGACCTTTGTCGTCAACTCGTAATCAACTGGCACTTGATCAACCACAATTATCTGCGAAGGCTCTTGCAACTCCTTACGCAACACCGATACGTGGAACACATCGTGTAGCCCACTCAACTCCACCGACAGCTTCAATCTATACGCAGCTTCGCCAACACGCTCCAAGATCTCAAATGGTTCAAGGTATCTCGGACTCAGCTTCTTCAAGCGTCGAACCCGGGAGACACCCTTGAACGGTTTGATTTTCAAGTACACCCAGTCACCAACACTGAACTCCATGTTCCTATGTTTGGCGTTATAGTACTTCGACTGTCTATCCTGAGCGATCTTCAACCATTCCTGAATTGTCTGTATCACTGAAGTGGCATCTTCCACCGCTTGACGTTTGTAAAGCTTTGACTCGCCAGTCTCCAACCAAGACAACGACGTGCGACACTTTCTACCGTACAAGGCCTCAAAAGGCGCCATTCCAATACTCGCCTGAAAGTTGTTGTTATATGCAAACTCCACCATGTACAGGTGATCTTATCACTGCTTCCCAAAATCTAGGATGCACATGCAAAGCATGTACTCCAACGTCCGGTTGACCCTCTCGGTTTGGCCATCCGTCTGCGGATGAAAGGCTGTGCTGAACTTTAGCTTAGTACCCAACAAACTATGCACCAACCTCCAGTCATTCGACGTGAAGCATCCATCTCGATCGCTAACAATACTGCGGGGCACACCATGCAACCGTATAATATTTTTCACATAGAGTTTGGCCAACCTTTCCACCGGATCTTCCTTCCTGATCGGGATGAAGTGCGACACCTTTGTCAACCTATCTACGACCACCCAGACAACGTCGTTTCCCTTCTGCTCCCTCGGCAAACCATGCACAAAATCCATAGATATGTCGTCAAATTTCCATTCCGGGATAGGCAAGGACATTAGGAAACCTCCGTGCTTCTGGCACTCCGCCTTAACCAAGGCACAAGTTTGGCACTTGGCCACATAAAGTGCTACATTCTTCTTCAATCCTGGCCACCAAAATAATTTCTTCATGTCTCTATACATCTTCGTGCTTCCCGGGTGGATTGAGTACTTGGCATGATGAGCCTCGTACATCAATTCCTCCCGAAGATTATCCGCACTAGGAATGCATTGGCGACCGTCCTTCCTTAGTAACCCATTCTCAACAACAAATTGAGAATTTGACCCATCCAATGATTCATCCAAGATCTGCTTCATGCTGTTATCCTAAATCAAAACCCGCCGAACTCTATCAGCTAGGTCACCCTGCACCTCGGTCCAAAACAGTTTCACCTCAGAACTAGACTGCTTGTCGACGCAAGATATTTTCAAAGCCTTCAACTCTCGGATGAATCTCTCATCATGTATCGTTAACCAATTGGCCTGTGCAGGAACCTTACGACTCAACTCATCCGCCACTACATTACCTTTACCCTGGAACATAATGTATCTTGAAGGAGTAGTCCCCTAGGAACTCCATCCACCTTCGCTGCCTCATGTTCAGATCCTTTTGATCTAATAGGTACTTCAAGATCTTATGATCAGTGTATATATCGTCTTTCACACCGTACAGATAGTGCCTCCACAGCTTTAAAGCAAATATCACGGCCGCTAACTCCAAGTCATGGACCGGATAGTTTCTCTAGTGAGCCTTCAATTATCGCAAACCATAGGCTATCACACTCCCATGCTGTAGCAGAACACAGCCCAAACCACTGCCCGAAGCATCAGTATAGATTTCGAACCCTTCGGTTCCACTTTGGGAACATAAAATAGGCGTTGTGGTCAACCGCCTCTTCAACTCTTCAAAAGCCTGTTCGCACTGCGAAGACCACACAAACTTCTGATTCTTCCTAGTCAAAGTCGTGAGTGGTAGAGCTATCCGCGAGAAGTTCTCTACGAATCGTTGTTAGTAGCCACCAAGCCCCAGAAAGCTCCGGACCTCCGCCACTATAGTCAAAGCAGGCCACTCCCGTATCGCCACTATCTTCGCCGGATCCACAGCTATCCCTTCTCCACTAACAACATGACCAAGGAACGCTATCGAGGATAACCAGAACTCACACTTGGAGAACTTAGCATACAACTGGTTTCTCCTCAACGTCTCCAACACCATGTGCATGTGATTGTAGTGATCCTCTTCACACTACGAGTACACCAGGATATCGTCGATAAATACTATCACAAAACGGTCCAGGTACTCTCTGAACGTTCTGTTCATCAGATCCATAAACACGGATGGCCCATTTGTCAAACCAAACGGTATGATCGTGAACTCGTAATGCCCAAACCACGTAATGAATGCTGTCTTTGGGATGTCGCTCTCCCTTATCCTCAATTGGAAGTAACCGGACTTCATATTTAACTTCGAATATACCGTTGATCCAACCAACTGATCAAATAGATCGTCAATTCTTGGGATCGGATACTTATTCTTTTCCGTAAGCTTGTTCAATTCCCGGTAGTCGATACAAAGCCGCAAGCTCCCATCTTACTTCTTAACAAAGAGAACTGGTGCGCTCCAAGGAGACGAACTTGGACGCACATAACCTTGCTCTAACAACTCTTGCAGTTGCACCTTCAACTCTGCCATCTCTTTTGGCGCTATCCGATAGGGGAAGCGTGACACCGGTTTGGCACCCTGTACCAGCTCGATAGTAAAGTCTATCTCCCGCTGAGGAGGGGCTCCTGGGAGATCATCTGGAAACACATCAGGATACTCGAACATAACTGGGATACTATCCAGACTAGGCCTAGGCGTCGAAGTCTGCACTAGAGTGACAAACAGCTCTGCCCTAGAACGAACTGCCTTGATCACCTGAAGGGCTGACATCAAAACTTTCCCTGACCCCTTCATGCCCGCAAACATAGTCTCCCGTTCAGAATTTAATCCCAACTTAACCTCCTTTCGTTTGCAATCAATGTAAGCTCGCTGCACCGAGAGCCAGTCCATACCAAAGATTACATCGAACTCTACTAACGGTAGAATCAACGCTCGCAAATCAAACTTCTGCTCCCCAATCCAAACCTTGACTACGCAGACCTTATCCGCGCGCATTGAGCACCCATTGGGCAACAACACATCCAACTTGTCTTTTGCCATCGAGGGAGGGACCCCGATGCGCGTCACAAATCATTCGGACAAGAAGGAATGTGAAGCTCCCGTATCAAATAAGGCTCTCGCCGGATAATCGAGAATCAATACAAATCCTAGCAACAACAGAAGTAAGCTAACACACAAAAGATGTAAAAACTACAAAAGTTAATCTACTATAAATTAACTCATACCTGTCACCATGTCAGTTTCTTTATGGCCTCTTGCAAACCAAGATTATAAACTCTAGGCTGGACTGGAGCATGATGGGATGCGGTTGACTCCACCGCCTTCTCTTTCTCCTAATAAGTCTCTCCAGACTTCCTCTCGGACTTTGCATGTCCACTCCAACACTCACGAGCAAAATGCCCTGTCTTCCCACAGTTGTAGCAAGCTCCTGGGACTCGAATTGTGGTTGCCCCTGACGCTCCAGACGAAGAGGCTGAGTTCGAAGTCCTCTGCTTCTTGTTCCATCTGCGGAATCCTGACTTTGCACTAGGCACTTTGAACTCTGCCTTCTTTTCTCCTGAGTCCTTCTTTTCTTGCACCCTCTTCACAACCTTTTCCAAAGACCGGGCCGAGTTGACCAAGCCTAGGAAGCCCCGCGCTTTAGGTCCATCAAGGAGTAACTGTAGATCACCACGAAGACCCTCATAAAATCAGTTGGTCTTCCTCTCCTCTTCCGTAAACATAGCCCCAACATACCGACCCAACTGTGTAAACTCGTGGAGGTACTCGTCCACGCTTCTGGATCCCTGAGTCAACCCAAGATGTTGGTTCTCCATCTCAAGCTTCTGAGCAGGGGGTACATATCTGGCTAGGAACAATCTTGAAAATTCCTCCATAGGCACATCAGCAAGCTGCCTACCCACTAAGAGATGAACCTCCAACTCATCCCACCACAGCCTCGCTTCACCCGCCAAAAGAAAGTTCGCTATGGTGGTTTTCTGCCACTCCTCAGTTAACGTGGCTTTCACAACCCTCTTTATCTTAGAGTGCCAGTCCTCAGCTTGAGCTGGCATTCCAGTCCCGTCAAATACTGGGGGATGAAAGCCCATTACATTCTTAAGCTGCTTCTCCGCAGCTCTCCTCAGCTCTACCAGATCAACTGCTGCGCGCTCCACCACTCTCGGCTCTGCCACCGTAACCGGTTCTTGCTCCACAACAGGAGGTGCATGGTGCAATTGCCCTGTAGGTTGGGCATTAATCATTGCAAATACGGCTTCAGCCACCATCCTGATGGTTTCCGCTGAAGGAGGTGTAGTAGGCATGTCTCTCAGTGCACTACTTTCCGCCGATTGCGGACGCTCTGATTGACCAGCACCGCTCCTAGCTGCCTATAGAGGTGAAGACACACGATTAGACGATAACCAAATTGCTAAAAGCAATCATTGGAACACTCAGATTCCACAAAACAAGTGTATTTTTCATTCCTAAGGGGACATTTATGGGTTCTTTTTGATGTTATAACGATGACGCACACATGTGCTCACCACCCCTTAAACGAATTCGCCCACGAATTCATTTAAGACTGACCGTAACCAGAAGTCTGATACCAAATTGTAACACCCTCATCCGTCGCATGGCATATAACAGAGGGTCCAGCTGGAACACGACGCCATGTACCACGGACAGTCGGAAGGGTTACATAAGAATATCCAAACTATCTAATTAAGACTACTCGTCCTACACAGAGCATTCTAGCGGATGCTTTTAAATAGTTTAAAGAACCCAAAACTTAAATCCATAATCATGAATGTCCACATCCACACAGCAGGAAAGAAATCCAAATACACTGAAAGGGTACATGGCCTTATGGCCATACAATAGTTCATTTAGCAAATAGTGTCTTACATACATCGGCTCGCAGGCCGGCCACACATGACAAAATAAAAACAACTATTCTTAACGGCCTTCGAGGGCCAGTACGACAACATGGGCTCCAGCCCGCTATTTTGCACTCGGCTTCGCAACACCTGCAAGCAACATTCCACCGCACGGTGGCAAACAGGCAACAGTCAGCTAAAGTCGACCAAATTATAACGACCCCGTCCCTTTCTCGGGACGGCGGTGCTCCTTCCCTGCATATCATTAGCTCAGCTAAACAGTTATGTAAAAACATACTACGCCACAGGTGTAGGCTCGTACGGCCAAACACCCCATGCACTCAGGGCACATTAACGGTGAATCCTGACACTTCAGTGTCTTCACCACCACCACCAAGATGGCAACAACATGAGCATTTTAGCCTTCCTGACCACTGTCTAAGGCTCCCGACTATGCCAACGGCCAGTCCCCTTTTCGGGTCTCTCACACTGAACCACATAGCCCAGGTCTAATTCCACTTGCTCGTTGCTCAACCGCGTAGTTCACCTTAAGACGTACACACGGACCAATCTTCTCTCGGATCCTGACATTTCCAAACAATCACATAACCCAGTTATGTTCAAGGCCGGTTCCCAGACCGCCAAGTTAGCAGAACAACGATTCCGCTCAGTTTTCCGGGTGCGCCTTGGAGCTAACCCCCAAGGATCCCTACTGCAATCTACCGCGTAGAAACCCGAAAACCCAAAGCACGGAGTCTTCTCCGGCAAATCATAACAAATGCAACATCACCGATTCAGACCAACATGTCCGGGTAGGCTTCACACACAATACCTATGCCCGTACTTCGATTCCGGACTCTATATGAAACACAAGGGGAATATTTAAATCAACCCCAAGGAACACCACGCACTCGCCGCACACTTTCGGGAGCGGGATTCCCTATGCAGAAAGGAAGAGCTTCACATGCTCAAGTGGAGAATCGCTACCCTTGTAGTTCGCTTTGGCTCCATGGAAAAACTACATGGATGGAAATCTTCGTAACGAACTTTCCTCCACGGATCCGCTCTCAGATCTCAAAACGGAGCTCCGATGCTCCGCCGGCGGCTGGAATCCTCCTCCTTCTTCCTCCTTGCTCTAACTTCTTGGAAAGAGAAAGCTTTGGAGAGAAATGAAGGATTAACTCCCCTATTCCCGACCTTAACAGAGCAGGAAACCATCTGGGCCGTTGGATCTTATTTAAAGAAAACGAACGGCTCAGATCCGCTCAAAACTCCCTAAACCTGGGCCAAACACGGATTGGTACACGGCCGTGTCCCAGGCCGTGTGCCTCGATCCAGGCACGATTGCCGAACACAGAGACTCACACGGGCTCAGACATGCCCGTGTCTCGCTCGACACGCCCGTGTCGGGTCCTCGACACGCCCGTGACCGGGGGCGTGTCACACATAACCACCACGCCAACCGACACGACCCTGCTGAACACGGGTACTGACACGGGTAGGCACACGCACGTGTCAAATGACACACCCGTGTCATTAAGCCGTGTTCCTGGCTGTGTCCTTCTCGGGATGAAAATGGACAAAACACCAGCCAGACACGGTCTTGGACACGCCCGTGTCCTAAGCCGTGTACCCCTATACAGGCACCAAAAATCCCTTTCCACACGACCAACTCAAATACAATTTTCGGGGCGTTACAGTGCACACACCGCATGTTGATGTATGGTTACCGAGCTGTCTGGCGGTCTGACCCTGGAGGCTTGTAGACCGTACGGTCTGGCAGTTTCTCTCCAACTGTTTGCTAACAGGTTGTTGATTGGTGATCGGGCGGTCTAGCTGTCTGACCTTGGCGGCTTGGAGACCGCACGGTCTGGTGGCTTAACACAGGCGACTTGAAGATAGTGTTAGCTTGTCTTCTCTTTATTGTTGTTGCCGGGCGGTTTGTCTAACCACGCGGCTTGTGCGGCTTGTATAATTGCTTGTACCTGTAATTATTAGTCTCACATTGCTCATTTGTAATCTCTCCTCTCTCCACTCTCATCCATTCTATAAAAGGGAGGCTATACCTTTGTAATAATTACATTTTTTTGATAATAAAAATTCTGTTAGTCCAAATTTTCGGTCTACTTTTTCTTGTTCGCACATGGTATCAGAGGACTCGGTCTTTTCAACCTGGCTCTGTGAGCTTCTTCTATCTGCGCGACATGTTTTCTCGCGACCTATCTTCGCGGCTTGCCCCTTCTTCTCACGACCTGTCTTCACGACCTATCTTCGCGATTGTTTCTCCCTCCTATTTGCGCCATGTTCGCGCAGTTTCTTTCTCATCCTTGTCGTTGCCCTCTGTGTGTGAGGCCTCTCAGATTTTCCTTTCTTCTTGTCGCGACCTCCTCTTAACTCGCCCCAACCTGTTCTTCTCGCAATGACCTGTTCCTAGTTGGCACGCCCTCGTCATCTCGCCACGACTTATTCTTCTCGCCGCGACCCGTTCGTCAAGCCGCGAGCTCCTCTTATTCATCGCAACCTAATCTTCTCGCCGCGACTTGTTCTTCTTGCAGCTATCTGCTCTCTTCTATGGCTCACTCTGATACCTCTACCACTAGTACTCTCATTGTCCACCCTCCTCCTCCTCCTCCTACACCTCCTACTCCTTAGGGCAACCTTGGCACCGTTTCTAAACTCATCGGTACCAACTACCTGCACTGGAGTGTCTCCTTCACCTTTCTTCTTTGCTCACAACACAAATGCCATCATCTCAATGATGACTCTCCTCCTCCAGACTCCGCTCTCTTTGATGATTGGGATGCTAGCGACACTCTTGTTCGCACTTGGCGTAGCGGAATGCAAAAACTGTCACCTCCTTGATGTCGCTCGCACTCTGATGACACAAATACAGGTTCCTCACTCTTATTGGGGCTATGCTGTTCTCATCTCCTACTATCTCATCAATCGCATTCCCTCCACTGTTCTCCACGGTCAAACCTCGTTCTCTATTCTCTATCCGGGCAAGGATCTGTTTCCTATCCCCTTGCGTATCTTTGGGTGCACGGCCTTTGTGCACGCTCCCTCCGTCACTCGTGACAAACTCTCCCCACGTGCCACCAAATGTGTCTTCCTGGGTTACTCTACTACTCAGAAATGTTATTGTTGTTTTGACCCTGTTCTTCGCAAGCAAGTCGTCTCCACGGATGTAACCTTCTTTCGAAAATGCGTCATATTTCTCTCATGACTGGCCACTTCTTCCTGATGTTCCTGATTCTCCTACCGTCCCCTCCGTCTCGTCTACTCCTATCGCGATTACTCCTCCTCCACTGTGTCCACTGTCTCCTTCTCCTCTCTCTACACCTCCGCTATATTCAGCTTCTCTGCAGCCGTATCTCTCTAACTCCACGGCCATCTCTCTCTACTAGGATGCACTGGATACTGAGGAACACGTCGACCTGGATCTTCCCATTGCTCTTCGCAAAGGGGTGCAGACATGTACCCAACACTCTCTTACTATTGTTGTTTCCTGTGCTCGTTTTACTCCATCTCGCAGGAATTTTACGTTAGCTATCTCTGTCACTACCAGTCCCCGTACCTACCAAGAAGCCCTTGTTGTTCCTCATTGGAAGGCGGCCATGGATGAGGAAATTGCAACCCTCACTGAGTGGGGTACATGGACCCTTTTTCCTCCTCCATTGGGCACCAATGTTGTTGGCTGTCGGTGGGTATTTGTTGAGAAGTTTAGTCCAGACGGCAGTATGGATTGTTATAAGGCATGCCATGTCGCCAAAGGCTTCACTTAGACTTATGGTGTTGATTATTCTGATACCTTCTCTCCCGTTGCTTGTCTTAGCACTATTCGGGATATCCTCTCTATGATCGTCAACAGGGATTGACCAATTTCCTAACTAGATGTCAAGAATGCCTTTCTCTACGGTGATCTTCAGGAGGATGTCTACAAGGAGTAACCTCCTGGGTATGTTGCTCCGGGGGAGACACAGGTATGCAGGCTGAAGAAGGTCATCTATGGCCTAAAGCAAAGCCCTCAGGCTTGGTTTGACAAGTTTAGTGGCATTGTGGCGGCTGTGGGTTTTACCAGGAGTTCCACCGATCACTCATTGTTCATTCACAAAACCTCCCTGGGTTTGGTGGTTCTTGCTGCATATGTGGATGATATTCTTCTCACTGGAGATGACCAGGCTGGGGTAGCCTTGACAAAGAAACAACTCCGTCAACAACTGGTCACAAAGGATATGGACTCCCCAAAATATTTTCTGGGAATAGAAATCTCTCAAAAGCATAACTCCTTGGTCCTCTCCCAACGTAAGTGTGCTCTTGATCTTCTAAAATAGACATGGTTGAATGGGGCTAAACCTGCCCGATGCCCCATGAATACTGGAGAAGATAAAACCTAGACAGATGACTTGCCTCCTCTATTAGATGTTATGAGGTACATGCGTCTGGTCGGCAAACTCATTTATCTTACGGTAACCAGACCCGACATCTCCTAAGCTGTAGGCAAGGTTAGCCAGTTCATGCAAGCTCTTAGCGAGTACCATCTATAGTATGTCCTGAGGATATTGGAAAATGTTAATTCTATGCAAGTCAAAAGACTGCTGTTTCAAAAGAATGGTCATTGGGAGGTTGAAGAATACTCAGATTCTAGCCATGGTGATGACAAAGGAGATCGCAAGTCCATATCGGGCTTTTGCACATTTATGGGGGGAAACCTTATGAGCTGGAAGAGCAATAAATAGTCTGTCATCTCCAAGTATAGTGCATAAGCAGAATATCGAAGTATGACATCAACCACATGTGAATTAAAGTAGTTGCAGGCTCTCATGCTAGATTTAGGAGAGGTCTACAATCATACTCTACCTATGTTTTGCGACAACAAGGCCGATATATATAGATAAAAATCTGGTCTTGCATGAGAGAACAAAGCAGATTGAAGTCGACTGCCATTTTATTTGGGAACAGATTTTGAAGAAATAGATTTGTACTCCCTTCGTTACCTCCGACAACAAGTTAGCAGATATCTTCACCAAGCCTGTGTCTGCTTACTTTTTTTCACATTTGCAACAAGCTGGGCATGATTGATATATATTCTCCATCTTGAGGGGGAGTGTTGATGTATGGTGACCGGGCGGTCTGGTGGTCTGACCCTGGCGGCTTGGAGAACCGCACGGTCTGGTAGTTTCTCTCCAGCGGTTTGCTAGCAGGTTGTTGTTGATTGGTGACCGGGAGGTCTGACCATGGAGGCTTGGAGACCGCGTAGTCTGGAGGCTTGACACAAGTGACTTGAAGACAGTGTCGGCTTGTCTTCTCTTTATTGTTGTTGTCGAGCGGTTAGTATAACCGCGCGGGTTGTGCTGCTTGTATAGTTGCTTGTACCTGTAATTATTAGTTCCACATTGCTCATTTGTAATCTCTTCTCTCTCCTCCATTCTATAAAAGGGAGGTTATACCTTTGTAATAATTATATTTTTTGGATAATAAAAATTCCGTTAGTCCAATTTTTCGGTCTACTTTTTCTTATTCTCACACCACAAGCATTCATAGACGCACACACACCGCATGCATTCACAGCCGTGCAAAAGACCATATGTCATCATAGTATGAATTGCTTCTTTTCATGCTGGGTAGCTTGTAAGACCCCCCTTCCCCCTTACCAAGGAGGGCTACCGAGTCTTATGCCCAGAACCGCCGTCCTACGGTGACACTAATGCACGGGTTAGTCGACACTGCAACACGTCGATTCTGTCGGCTATTGCGATCATATAACCTGTAGGCCAATATGAGAAATAGAAGTATAGCAGTATATCAAATCCACTAGTCCACAAGTCATAGAGTACATATCATATATATAAATGAAGAGTATAGAAACATAGTCCACAATGAGTACAAAATGAAAGAGTAATAAGGGCTTATGCCGAGTACATCATATTAACTCTCTCTCAAATCAATGCGGAAGCTAATCTAGTACATTAAAACTCATCCCACCTGAGGACGCGCAATAGTAGTAGTAGTCTGCAGTAGTGGTATCTGCTCCTCAAGTCCTGCCTCCTCGTCATGCTGGTGCTCCATCTCCACGAGCTCCTAAAATAGTATGGTCACCGACCATTAGTCAAAAAGACTAAGTCGTTTCCTCCGCACCTCGCCCCGCAGCTCCTAGGCACCGAGCAGAAGGATGAAGCGGAGGACAACAAGGGGTAGCAAAAGTGGAAGCAGGTGACACGAACAAACTAGCAGTTGTAATAGATATTATTATTCTACTCTAGTAGTTCTAAGTATATAGTACAAGTAAAGTGCAGTACTAGTAAAGGAAAGAACTGAAAGTAAGAGCAGAAAAGTAAAGTAAAGCAGAAAGGTAAAGCTATCTACCATCACAGAGTACCCTAAATTATATAAATGCCCATACAAATATAAAAGTTAGGATTTCCAAAATAACTTATCATATAAAAGAGCCCATACTAATTTATATGATAAGGATCTTTGAAGCGTATGTCCTAATGCAAATGGATGATATGTTATGAATTATGAAACATGCAAGTGCAACACACACACATGTCTCTGAGATCCCAGACCTTTAGTTCCCACTTTTTGAGAGCTAGCTTCACTCTCGGGTACCATCGTTGTGGCTACGGCAGCAGCGGAGCGGGCATCTCCACTTCTAGGCCGGTATGCACACTACCAAACCTTAGACCCCTCTCATATGCCTCTGTACACGTCCAAGGTGTACTCTAGAGTCTATGCGTACGTACTTTGCTGACAACCCGTCAGTCTTGTTGGGTCGGATGTGCGTTATCGGGGATCGTCCTCCAGACTGCAGTGTAAAATAACCCACTAGCCCCTCTAACCCTCACACATGCCTGGTGCACCGTACTGCCATCGGTGTGGCGAACGGCCAGTACCGCATGCCCCGCCACTAAATTAATGCACATGCAAGTATTTCGTCTCGAGCCTTCAGCACGCAGGACCAACCCGTCTTGAATCCCTCAAACCCTACACGGGCGAGCATTTATCATAAGTCTCCCTCCAACCCATCACGGGTGAGAATGAACCACAATCCCTCCAACCCTACACGGGTGAGAATGAACCACAATCCCCCAACCCTACACAGGTGAGATTGAACCACAATGTCTTAACCTATTAGACTACTCTTGTCTACGGGTTATTATACTTAGTGATTTAAGGTTAATCCCAGGACTACCTAGGGTATACCCGGTGAAGGGCTATCGGGGGCACTAGGAACTATGATGGGATTACGCCCAAAGTTCCCTTTCTCAAGGATAATTACTTTTATTGGTGTCTTTGCAGGATTTATACCCCAACTCTTGTATTACTTTAGAACGACCTTAAAGACTTAAGGTGTTATTAGGAGTGCGGCGGTCTTCCGTCGGTCCCCGTTATTGTTGCTGTCACGGGACTTGCACTCTTCCACACATGGTTAAGGAATCCTCTAGGATACCAACCAGGGTTAATTCCTCCACTAAGATCCTCACTTTACTAGTTATTCAGATTTCTCCCCTAGTGGCCCTACTAGTACAAACATCGGTGTTAGACCCTTACCCATGTCCCGATACCACCCACAAATGTGACCTTCTAATTCCTCTGGCCATATGCCTCAAATTATTTATCCTAGGATGGTATGGACCTATATGATGAACATGATAAATTCCATAATTTTCCAAATTACTTACACCGTTAAATTAATTTCTTTAAATGTAATCCCTACTCATTTTGCACATGAAGTATTGTCAATATTAAACCTACTATCCTAGGGATTTTTCCAGGTATATAATATGACAATTAATGGGGCCTACCAAAATTTCATGCTTTTTCAATTCAGATTTATAATTAATTCCTATTTAATACTATATCCAAAAATCTAGCATTTTACAAATGAAGTACATAAAATATTTTCTCAAAAATTCTAATTAAATTATGGAGTCTTGATAATAATGAAATAATGTTATGTCCAGATTTCCATTGACACCTAGGTTGAAATGACCTATCCATGAACAATTTGAATTATTTACCAAAATGACATTATGGGGCCTAAGTACATTATTTTTCACTCCAAAAATTCTGAAATAATTGCACAAGGTATAAAACATACAATTACAGCAATATGAATTTTCTCAGATTTTTCAAAGGAATATACACAACATTTCTACACAAAATTCCATAAGGGTAAAATGGTCATTTTGCTCCCTAAACTACTTAAGCTTCATCCAACAGAGATATAATTTATTTCTAGTGTTTATTATGTCACTCCTTAGTCCTCAATAGAAACTGAACATTTTATGATAAGGGTAGACCTATTTTAAATTTATTTCCTAAACAGGATCAAATTTTCAGAAATTCAAAATAATGAGATTTTTTTGTTCCCAAAATTCCCACCATTGCTATGAGAGGTGTATTACACCCTCATGTGTCTCCATAATGAAAATCATGATTTTTAAATGTTCCAAGTTGGCTGAATACACATTATTTCATTTTAGGCTAAATGCACATCAAGCCTATAACAAGCCAACACATGCAAGTGGGTTTACCCAACATGCAGTGGTCCAAATTGGCTGAAGTTTAAAACATACACTTATAATGTCCCTAAGGACATGCCACCAAATTTTGGGGCCATTTGGAGTTCCACAACTCCAAATATTTCATTTATTTCATTTTGGGTATTTTAGTAAAAACTATAGAAAACGTTTTCCCAAAAACTCTCATTTTTGTACAGGAGTTAACCAAGCCCTAAACATGCATGCACCCAAAAGTTTGGGCCATTTGGATGATGGTTTGACTTGGGCATCGTTTTGAAATTCTGCCCTAGCTAAGGACCAACCCTAGTAAAATGGTACTACAGGTCAGGCCACTGGACCAACTCTCAAGTTAAGGGTGGCAAATTAAAGTTAACACAACGGGCTACATTTTTCATGTTCATGTCATCCTCTGGAAATGGCTGTAAGAGCCCTATATTTGACATGCAAGATCACTGAACTAATGTGACAAAAATTTTATTTCATTTTATTAAAATAATAACAAAATTAAATTGATTTTAAAAAAAATGCAGTGCACGAATCTTAAAGTTAGATTGGGCGGCATCCTTTAATCTTCCCCAAGTGTTCAATGGATAAGATCGAGCCGACATGGGGGATATTGCGGGGCCATTTCCGGCCACCTGAGGTAGCGCCACCCCCGGCCAACGGTGCCATCACCTTCACGATGGTGGTGGCTATCCTTTGCCGGTGATGAGGCAGCGGGAGACGGCAGCGACGGTGATCCCGAGCTGTAAGAAAAAGATTGAAAACTCTCCCATTTCTCCCATAGCATCGGGCTCAATTGAGCCCGATATCTCCCCTAGTTGATCTAGGATTCTAGTACCGGTAGAGGGACGGTGAAACGAATGTGTGTTGGTGGCTGGAGGCGAGGATGGAGGCGGGTGGCCATTCCCGACCTCGCTCCGGAGAAACCTCTCGGATTCATGGTTCCTGCACTGTTTCCTTCACTCCAGCTATCGATTTCTACTCTTCTTTGCCCTCTGAAGCTAATGGATTAACTATTTCTGGTTGGGAGGGGTATATGGGGAGATACAACCAATGCAAGCTCAGTTTGGAGCTTTGGTTGTATCACCCTTCATGCCAAGTAGGCACCATGCAGTCAAATTCTCTGGAAATTCTCTAAGGAGGCCAGCCAGCACAATTTTGGGCTGATGGAGCCAAGGCCAAGTGGCCTCTGCCTCTTTAATTCACCTGCCTGCATCAAGCCAAAATCTGCCCGAGAAGGACACGCCTGGTGACACGCCCTTGACACGCCTGTGTCACAGGCCGTCTACCTCTTACTTGACACTCGACGATCGTCGAACGCAGGGTTTCACGATCGTCGAACGTGCAATTTTCGTCGATCGTCGAACGCAGGGTCACTCGACGATCGCCAAACGTAGGGTTTCACGATCGTCGAACGAGCAATTTTCGCCGATCATCGAACGCAGGGTCACTCGACGATGGTCGAGCAGCTTTTCGTCGATCATCGAATGCAGGGGTCACTTGGCAATCATCGAGCTGCGTTTGACGATCGTGAAATGCAGAGGGACATTCGACAGTTGTCGAGCACCTTTCGCCGATCGTCGAACGCAGGGGGGACACGCCCTGGGACACGCCCGCGTCCCAGGCCGTGTCACCCAAAAAAATTTTCCTGCTGAGAAGTTGGGATGTTATCAGTCGTCGGGCACCTTTCTCCGATCGTCGAATGCAGGGGTGACACGCCCTGGGACAAGCCCGTGTCCCAGGCCGTGTCACCCAAATATTCAGTCGTCGAGCACCTTTCGCCGATCGTCGAACGTAGGGGGGACACGCCCTGGGACACGCCCGTGTCCCAGGCCGTGTCACCCAAAACGTTTTCCTGCTGAAAAGTTGGGATGTTACAAATCCCAATAAACAAGAAAATAATTTCGTCCCCGAAATTCAAGTTCGGGTCTACGGGGATTCTACTTGCAAGAGTTATAAGAAATTTTAAACGTATAAACTAAAGTAAACCTGAAGTGAACAGCTCCGGGTGTCGCTCCAGCATTAGATCCCTCGGCCCCCATGTGTGTTCCTCCCGTCCATGGTTGGACCACAACACCTTCACAAGAGGGACCTTCTTCTTCCGCAACACTCAGACATCTATATCATCAATCCGGATCGGCTCCAATCTGATGGATCTGTCTGGCGCTATCGGACCGGCTGTAGTAGTAACATGTTGCTACGGCCGTAGGAGAGCTCTTCGCAAGGAAGAGACATGGAAGACGTCGTGTAGGGCACCCAACTCCGGTGGCAACTGCAGTCGGTAAGCTAAGGGGCCGATCCGCTCCAGGATCAAGTATGGCCCCATGTATCGAGGACTGAGCTTCTTGTGCCTCTGTACCCGAGAGACACCATGTACCGGACGTATCTTCAGGAAAACCCTGTCTCCAACCTAAAACTCCACCTTCCGGTGCCGAGCATCATAATACTTTGCCTGTCTGCTCTGGGCCTCTAGCAGCCGATCCCTGATCAAATGTACCTGAGCCTCCGTATCCTTCACATAATCAGAACCAAGAGCTTTGGTATCCACATCCTGAACCCATGACAGCGCTGTCCGGCATTTCCTCCCATAAAGTGCCTCGTAAGGAGCCATCCTGATGCTAGCCTGGTGGTTGTTATTGTAGGAGAACTCGATCAGTGGTAGTAGCCTCTTCCAAGGCTTCCTCGTATCCAATATGCACAGGCGGAGTAGATCCTCCATGGTTCGGATGGTCTGCTCGGTCTATCCGTCGGTCTGCGGGTGGAAGGCGGTACTAAAAGTAAGCCGAGAGCCCAAGTAAGCATGCACGACCCTCCACTCGCTTGAATTGAACTGACCATCACGGTCTGAAACAATCATCCTGGGAATGCCATGGTATTTGACAAACTGCTCCACGAATAGTCTCACCAAAACTGCAACTGGCGCATCCTTCCGGACTGGAATAAAGCGCGCTACCTTTGTCAGTCTATCTACTATGGCCCATATAGAATCATGCCCAGAGTGGGAGCGAGGTAGTCCGTGCACAAAATCCATAGCAATGTCCTCGAACTTCCACTTTGGAACTGGCAGTGGCTGTAGTAAACCTCCTAGGCTCTTGCATTCCGCCTTAACGCGCTGGCACGTCTCACAATGTGTCACAAAGTGGGTGATCTCCCTCTTCATCCCAGGCCAGTACATGGTCCTCCGTAAATATGCCCACATCTTGGTGATGCCGGGATGCTCTGAATATCTGGAGCAATGAGCCTCTCTGAGTATGTCATCCCGGATACTGCCCCCTGCTGGTATGTAAATGCGTCCACGGAATCGAAGGAGATCATCCTGCAGCATGTAGTCCTAAACCTTGCCCCTTTCCAGGGCACTGAAAATCGGCTCTAATGCTGCATCCAGCCTCTAATGTGTTCGGATGTGCTCCCGTATATCATCACCACTGATCACTGAGCTCAAGTACTCTCGATATACCACTGGTTCGGTCTCAGATACCATGGTAATATGCATGTCTTCCATCATCCGTATCAACTCTATAGACATCAATCGAGGCTCTGGTCCAGAAATGTCGGCTCTCCTACTCAAAGCATCTGCTACTGTGTTTGCTTTCCCCGGGTGGTAGTGGATCTGGTAATCATAGTCACAGAGGAATTCCAGCCATCTCCTCTGTCGCAGGTTCAGGTCCTTCTGTGTATCGATATATTTAAGATTCTTGTGATCTGAATAGATATCGCAATGAATCCCATATAAATAATGTCTCCACATCTTTAGGGCGAATACCACAGTGCCGAGCTCTAAGTCATGTACTGGATAGTTATGTTCATGCTTCTTCAACTGTCTTGAAGCATAAGCAATAACATGTCCATGCTGCATCAGGACAGCACCCATCCCCTGGTAAGAGGCATCTGTGTAGATCTGAAATCCTTCATTCCCGGATGGGAGCGCAAGAATAAGGGATGAGGTGAGTCGGTCCTTCAGCTCCTGAAAAGCTGTCTCGCACTGCTCTAACCAAACACAATCTGCATCCTTCTTCGTCAAGGACGTGAGGGGGAGGGCTAACCTCGAGAATCCCTCCACGAACTTGCGATAATAACCTGCTAACCCCAAGAAACTGCGTATGTTTGATGCTGTCTTCGGTTGTGGCGAATTCCGTACTGCCTCTATCTTGGTTGGATCCACTGCCAATCCAGCCCCACTAATAGTGTGCCCCAGGAAAGCCACCTTCTGTAGCCAGAACTGACACTTAGAAAACTTCACATACACCTGGAAATCTCTCAGTCTCTGCAAAACCTGTGTCAAGTGTTCAGTGTGCTCCTCTTGAGTCCGGGAATAGATCAGAATATCATCGATGAACACAATGACGAAGCAGTCTAAGTAAGGTTCGAATACACAGTTCATTAGGGTCATGAACACGGAGGGGGCATTCGTGAGCCCAAAAGGCATCACCGTGAACTCGTATAACCCATATCGTGAACTGAATGTCGTCTTCGGTATGTCCTCTTCCCTGATGCGGAGCTAGTAGTAACCGGATCACAAATCTAGCTTAGATAACCAGAAGGCTCCCTGCAGCTGATCAAATAGCTCGTATATCCGAGGCAGTGGATAGGTATTGCGGACCGTTAACCGGTTTAGCTCCCGGTAATCTATTCATAGTCGCAATGACCCATCCTTCTTCTTCACAAAAAGAACTGGTGCTCCCCACGGCGATGAACTGGGCCGCACAAATCTCGACTCAACTAGATCCTGAAGTTGAGTCCTGAACTCTGCCAACTCTCTGGGATCCATCCTATAAGGTTCCCGGGACACTGGCCTCTCTCCCGGTACCAGCTGAATCCTGAAATCCAAGTCCCTGGCTGGTGGTAGCCCGGGCAATTTCTCCGGGAACACGTCGGAGAAATCCCAGACCACCGGAATATCTGAAATAGAAGCCTCTTATCCCACCATCTCAAAGCAGATAAGGTAAACCTCCTCTCCCTGCTCGTGGGCCTTCACAGCCTGTACAGAAGATAGTAATAGGTGGGTGATAGGTTTAATACCTTCGATGATGACATGGGAGACGCCATGCCTTAGTGTGATCCTCCTTGATGGGCAATCTATCTGAGCATGGTTCTGATGTAACCATGTCATGCCCAAAATCAAATCGAAGTCTTGCAGCTTCAGAATAGTTGCTGGC
This sequence comes from Platanthera guangdongensis, assembly GCA_039583875.1. Taxonomy (NCBI): domain Eukaryota; kingdom Viridiplantae; phylum Streptophyta; class Magnoliopsida; order Asparagales; family Orchidaceae; genus Platanthera; species Platanthera guangdongensis. The sequence goes on along the minus strand of CM077152.1, from coordinate 196,177,668 downwards.
GCCTCAAATGCCTTGCCGCCAATCTCGGCCTCCATATTGTAATGGGCAGTGGTCCGCAGTTCTGACCCATCGGGTAGACGCACCCTCATCTCTAGTCCCAGAAATCTTTCCACACCTTCAAGTCCGTCTATGAAGGCCTCAGATACGAACGAGTGCGAAGCACCCGTGTCGAAGAGGGTATGTGCGGGCTTGCCGCTGATCATAACTATGCCTGAGATTTATTTGAGGTATGATGGATTTTATTTCTATGGTTTTCAAGGCACTACTAAGGTTGAAATTTCTAAATTAAAACAATTTAAGTACCTGTAATCACCTCCTCGGGGTTCCTCTGCCCCGTGAGGTCCAAAGCGTATATCTGCTCCTGATTGCGTCCCCTGCTGTGATATCCTCGGCCTCGGCCTCATCCTCGGCCTCGACCTCGGCCTCGGCCCTGCTGTACTGGGGCCACTGGAGGTGGAGGAGGAGGAGGATGGAATCGATGCAGACACTCCGATCTAATGTGCCCGGGCTGGCGGCATCCGTAACAAACTACCTGCCGGTGTCCATGGTCATCCTGTCTCCTCGGATCATGCACCTGTAGAGGTGGGGGAGCTAATACTGAGGAGGTCCCTGCTCCTGCCTGTAGTTGGGGCGACGACATCCCCCACTCCTCTTATATCTAATAGTACCTACCTCTCTGAGAGCCCCTATTGCTCTCTCCTGATGTCGACCCATTATACGGTCTCTTCCCTCTGCCTTGCACCATCAGCTGGTCAGCCTCCAGCTTCTTCGCCATATCGATAATCTGGGTGGACGTGCCGTGAGAAATGAACAACAAAGCCTGCCTCAAATCGTCCCTGAGGCCCTGGTAGAACCTCTTGGCATACCTCCTATCATCAGTATCATGTATCCCTACGAACCGGGCAAGGTGGGAGAAGTCCCTCTGGTACTCAATCACAGACCTGCTGCCCTGCCGGAGGTTCAAAAACCTCTCCTCCAAAGCATCTCTGGCCGTAGTAGAGACGAAGTGATCCAAAAATACATCGCCAAACTCCTCCCACGATATGTCAGACAGCTCCCAGTCCGCATATGTAGACTCCCGCACTGATTTCCACCATCTCTTCGCATGAGCCTCTAGTGTAGAGGTGGCTAGAGGTACTGCCTCGCCGACCGGGCAGCTGATGCCTGCCAAAATCTCATGTATGGCCTCCATCCATTCCTCCGTCTTTACCGCATCCTCTGTCCCACGGTACATCGGTGGGGTCATGCTCTTGAAGGCACTCAGCCAGCTTGACCCCGGATTTGGCTGCGGAGCCGGGACTTGCTGGGCTTTGAAGGCATCCAGGATCGCCGTCAAAGTCTGCCCCATCTCCGTTTATAGAAATGGAGTGGCAGCTGGATGGGGAGGAGCCACATTTTGCGGCGCGGCGACCTGTGCAGGTTGCATAAAGGTAAGGTTAAAACAGAACTGGCCTAACTCATTGTACTTAGTGGACTGTACTTAGTGGACTGTTTTATGTGACTTTTTACACATGGGCACACCACTGCTTCTGCTGCATAGTTTGTCCGCAAAGTAATGCTCGCACGGGGTGGTCCAGTGTTGTGGACTTCTTTCTCATATGATCGTTTGTTCAAGTGATACCAGTTTGTAAGACCCCCCCTCCCCCTTACCAAGGAGGGGTACCGGGTCTTATGCCCAGAACCGCCGTCCTACGGTGACACTAACGCACGGGTTAGTCGACACCGCAACACGCCGATTCTGCCGGCTATTACGATCATATAACCTGTAGGCCAATATGAGAAATAGAAGTATAACAGTATATCAAATCCACTAGTCCACAAGTCACAGAGTACATATCATATATATAAATGTAGAGTACAGAAACATAGTCAACAATGAGTACAAAATGAAAGAGTAATAAGGGCTTATGCCCAGTACATCATATCAACTCTCTCTCTCAAATCAAAGCGGAACATCAAAACTCGTCCCACCTGAGGACATGCAGTAGTAGTAGTAGTCTGCTGTAGTGGTATCTGCTCCTCAAGTCCTGCCACCTCGTTATGCTGGTGCTCCATCTCCACGAGCTCCTAAAATAGTATGGTCACCAACCATTAGTCAAAAAGACTAAGTCGTTTCCTCCGCACCTCGCCCCGCAGCTCCTAGGCACCGAGCGGAAGGATGAAGCGGAGGACAACAAGGGGTAGCAAAAGTGGAAGCAGGTGACAAGAACTAACTAACAGTTGTAATAGATATTACTATTCTACTCTAGTAGTTCTAAGTATATAGTACAAGTAAGTAAAGTGCAGTACTAGTAAAGGAAAGAACTGAAAGTAAGAGCAGAAAAGTAAAGTAAAGATGAAAGGTAAAGTTATCCACCATCACAGAGTACCCTAACTTATATAAATGCCCATACAAATATATAAGTTAGGATTTCCAAAATAACTTATCATATAAAAGAGCCCATACCAATTTATATGATAAGGATCTATGAAGCGTATGTCCTAATGCAAATGGATGATATGTTATGAATTATGAAACATGCAAGTGCAACACACGCACACGACTCTGAGATCCCAGACCTTTAGTTCCCATTTTTTGAGAGCTAGCTTCACTCTCGGGTACCACCGTTGTGGCTACGGCAGCAGCGGAGCGGGCATCTCCACTTCTAGGCCGGTATACACACTACCAAACCTTAGACCCCTCTCATACGCCTCTATACACGTCCAAGGTGTACTCTAGTGTCTATGCGTACGTACTTTGCTGACAACTCGTCAGTCTTGTTGTGTCGGATGTGCGTTATCGGGGATCGTCCTCCAGACCTCAGTGTAAAACAACCCACTGGCCCCTCTAACCCTCACACCCGCCTGGTGCACCGTACTACCATCGGTGTGATGAACGGCCAGTACCGCATGCCCCGCCACTAAATTTATGCACATGCAAGTATTTCGTCCCAAGCCTTCAGCTCGCAGGACCAACCCGTCCTGAATCCCTCAAGCCCTACACGAGCGAGCATTTATCACAAGTCTCCCTCCAACCCATCACGGGTGAGAATGAACCGCAATCCCTCCAACCCTACATGGGTGAGAATGAACTACAATCCCCCCAACCCTACACGGGTGAGATTGAACCACAATGTCTTAACTTATTAGACTACTATTGTCTACGGGTTATTATACTTAGTGATTTAAGGTTAATCCCAGGACTGCCCAGGGTATACCCGGTGAAGGGCTCTTGGGGGCACTAGGAACTACGATGAGATTACTTCCAAAATTCCCTTTCTCAAGTATAATTATTTTTATTGGTGTCTACCCAGGATTTATACCTCAACTCTCATATTACTTTAGAACGACCCTAAAAACTTAAAGTGTTATTAGGAGTGCGACGGTCTTCCGTCGGTCCCCATTATTATTGCTGTCACAGGACTTGCACTCTTCCACACATGATTAAGGAATCCTCTAGGAGACCAACCAGGGTTAATTCCTCCACTTAGATCCTCACTTTACTAGTTATTCAGATTCCTCCCCTGGTGGCCCTACTAGTACGAACGTCGGTGTTAGACCCTTACTCATGTCCCGATACCACCCACAAATGTGACCTTCTAATTCCTCTGGCCATATGCCTCAAATTATTTATCCGAGGATGGTATGGACCTATATGATGAACAGGTTAAATTCCATAATTTTCCAAATTACTTACACCATTAAATTAATTTCTTTAAATGTAATCTCTAGTCATTTTGCACATAATGTATTGTCAATATTAAACCTACTTTCCTAGGGATTCTTCCAAGTATATAATATGACAATTAATGTGGCCTACCAAAATTTCATGCTTTTTCAATTCAGATTTATAATTAATTCATATTTAATACTATATCCACAAATCTAGCATTTTCCAAATGAAGTACATAAAATATTATCTCAAAAATTCTAATTAAATTATGGAGTCTTGATAATAATGAAATAATGTTATGTCCAGATTTCCAATGACACCTAGGTTGAAATGACCTATCCATGATCAATGTGATTTATTTACCAAAATGTCATTATGGGGCCTAAGTACATTATTTTGCACTCCAAAAATTCTGAAATAATTGCACAAGGTATAAAACATACAATTACAGCAATATGAATTTTCTCAGATTTTTCAAAGGAATATACCCATCATTTCTACACAAAAATCCATAAGGGTAAAATGGTCATTTTGTTTCATAAACTACTTAAGCTTCATCCAACAGAGATATAATTTATTTCTAGTGTTTATTATGTCACTCCTTAGTGCTCAACATAAATTGAACATCTTATGATAAGGGTAGACCTATTTTAAATTTATTTCCTAAACATGACCAAATTTTCAGAAATTCAAAATAATGGAATTTTTTGTTCCCAAAAATCACACCATTGTTATGAGAGGTGTATTACACCCTCATGTGTCTCCATAATGAAAATTATGATTTTTAAATGTTCCAAGTTGGCTGAATACACATTATTCCATTTTAGACTAAATGCACACAAAGCATATAACAAGCCAACACATGCAAGTGGGTTTACCCAACTTGCATTGGTCCAAATTGGCTAACGTTTAAAACATACACTTATAATATCCCTAAGGACATGCCACCAAAATTTGGGGCCATTTGGAATCTCACAACTCCAAATATTTCATTTATTTCATTTTGGGTATTTTTGTAAAAACCATAGAAAACGTTTCCCAAAAAACTCTCATTTTTGTACAGGGGTTAACCAAGCCCTAAACAGGCATGCAACCAAAATTTTGGGTCATTTGGATGAATAGTTTGACTTGGGCATCATTTTGAAATTCTGCCCTAGCTAAGGACCAACCCTAGCAAAATTGTCCTAGAGGTCAGACCACTGGACCAACTCTCACATTAAGGGTGGCAAATTAAAGCTAACACAAAGGGCTACATTTTTAATGTTCATGTCATCCTCTGGAAATGGATGTAAGAGCGCTATATTGGACATGCAAGATCACTAAACTAATGTGACAAAAATTTCATTTCATTTCATTAAAATAATAACAGAATTAAATTGATTTTAATAAAAATGCAGTGCACGAATCTTAAAGTTAGATTGGGCGGCATACTTTCATCTTCCCCAAGTGTTCAACGGCTGAGATCAAGCCGACCTGGGCGATATTGCGGGGCCATTTCCGGCCACCTGAGGCGGCGCCACCCCCGGCCAACGGTGTCATCACCTTCACGGTGGTGGTGGCTATCCTTTGCCGGTGATGAGGCGGCGGGAGACGGCAGTGACGGCGATCTGGCTTAATTGAGAAAAAGCTTGAAAACACTCCCATTTCTCCCATGGCATCGGGCTTAATTGAGCCTGATATCTCCCCTTCTTGATCTAGGATTCTAGTACGGGTAGAGGGACGGTGAAACGAACCTGTGTTGGTGGCTGGCGGCGAGGATGGAGGCGGGTGGACATTCCCGACCTTACTCCGGCGACACCTCTCGGATTCATGGTTCCTGCACCGTTTCCTTCACTCCAGCTATCGATTTCTACTCTCCTTTGCCCTCTGAAGCTAATGGAATAACTATTTCTGGCTAGGAGGGGGTATATGGAGAGATACAACCAATGCAAGCTCGGTTTGGAGCTTTGGTTGTATCACCCTTCATGCCAAGTAGGCACCATGCAGTCAAATTCTCTGGAAATTCTCTGAGGAGGCCAGCCAGCAAATTTTTTGGGTTGATGGAGCCAAGGCCAAGTGGCCTCTGCTTCTTTAATTCACCTGCTTGCATCAAGCCAAAATCTGCCAGAGAAGGACACGGCTGGTGACACGCCCTTGACACGCCTGTATCACAGGCCGTCTACCTCTTACTTGACACTCGACGATCGTCGAACGCAGGGTTTCACGATCGTCGAACGAGCAATTTTTGTTGATCGTCGAACGCAGGGTCACTCGACGATCGTCATACGCAGGGTTTCACGATCGTCGAACGAGCAATTTTCATCGATCGTCGAACGCATGGTCACTCGAAGATGGTCGAGCAGCTTTTCGTCGATCGTCGAACGCAGGGGTCACTCGACGATCGTCGAGCTGCGTTCGATGATCGTAGAATGCAGAGGGACATTCGATAGTTGTCGAGCACCTTTTGCCGATCGTCGAACGTAGGCGGGACATGACCTGGGACACGCCCGCGTCCCAGGCCCTGTTACCCAAAACATTTTTCCTGCTGAGAAGTTGGGATGTTATCAGTCATCGAGCACCTTTCGACGATCGTCGAACGCAGGGGGACATGCCCTGGGACACGCCCATGTCCCAGGTCGTGTCACCCAAATATTCAGTCGTCAAGCACCTTTCGCCGATCGTCGAACGAAGGGGGGACACGCCCGTGTCCCAGGCCGTGTCACCCAAATATTCAGTCGTCAAGCACCTTTCGCCGATCGTCGAACGCAGGGGGGTGCACGCCCTGGGACACGCCCGTGTCCCAGGCCGTGTCACCCAAAACTTTTTCCTGCTGAAAAGTTGGGATGTTACAAATCCCAATAAACAAGATAATAATTTCGTCCCCGAAATTCAAGTTCGGGTCTACGGGGATTCTACTTGCAAGAGTTATAAGAAATTTTAAACTTATAAACTAAAGTATACCTGAAGTGAACAGCTCCGGGAGTCGCTCCAGCATTAGATCCCTCGTCTCTCAGGTGTGTTCCTCCCGTCCATGGTTAGACCACAACACCTTCACAAGAGGGACCTTCTTCTTCCACAACACTCAGACATCTATATCATCAATCTGGATCGGCTCTAATCTGATGGATCTGTCTGGCGCTATCAGACCAGTTGTACTAGTAACATGCTGCTTCCGACCGTAGGAGAGCTCTTCACAAGGAAGAGACATGGAAGACGTCGTGTAGGGCACCCAACTCCGGTGGCAGCTGCAGTCGGCAAGCTAAGGGGCCGATCCGCTCCAGGATCAAGTATGGACCCATGTATCGAGGACTGAGCTTCTTGTGCCTCCGTACCCGAGAGACACCATGTACCGGACGTATCTTCAGGAAAACCCTGTCTCCAACCTAGAACTCCACCTTTCGGTGTCGAGCATCATAATACTTCGCCTGTGTGCTCTGGGCCTCTAGCAGCCGATCCCTGATCAAATGTACCTGAGCCTCCGTATCCTTCACATAATCAGAACCAAGAGCTTTGGTATCCACATCCTGAACCCATGACAGCGCTGTCTGACATTTCCTCCCATAAAGTGCCTCGTAAGGAGCCATCCTGATGCTAGCCTGGTGGCTGTTATTTTAGGAGAACTCAATCAGTGGTAGTAGCCTCTCCCAAGGCTTCCCCGTATCCAATATGCACAGGCGGAGTAGATCCTCTATGGTCCGGATGGTCCACTCGGTCTGTCCGTCGGTCTGCGGGTGGAAGGCGGTACTAAAAGTAAGCCGAGAGCCCAAGTAAGCATGCACGGCCCTCCACTCGCTCGAAGTGAACTGACCATCACAGTCCGGAACAATCGTCCTGGGAATGCCATGGTATCTGACAAACTGCTGCACAAATAGTCTCACCAAAACTACAACTGGAGCATCCTTCCGGACTGGAATAAAGCGCGCTACCTTGGTCAGTCTGTCTACTATTACCCATATAGATTCATGCCCATAGTGGGAGCGAGGTAGTCCGTGCGCAAAATCCATAGCAATGTCCTCGAACTTCCAATCTGGGACTGCCAGTGGTTGTAGTAAACCTCCTGGGCTCTTGCATTTTGCCTTAACGCGCTGGCACGTCTCACAATGTGTCACAAAGTGGTCGATCTCCCTCTTCATCCCAGGCCAGTATATGGTCCTCCGTAAATGTGCCCACATCTTGGTGATGCCGGGATGCACTGAATATCTAGAGTAATGAGCCTCTCTAAGTATGTCATCCCGGATACTGCCATTTTCATATCTTCAGTGAAAGAATTGGTTTCAAGATATCCTAAACACCTAGAGGGGGGTGAATAGGTTCAATTCCTTTTTATTAAGGCAGATAATATATGTCACTAGTAGACAGCCTATGCAACAACTATCATAGCACAGTTAATAGAAACACAGAAAATCACAGCATACACACAGATTTATAGTAGTTCCCCAAGAGATGGGTACATTCACTTTCCCCTTCGCCTATCTAGCAGTATACTAGATTCGGCCTAACTACCTTCTTCCTTCTCAGATCCTCAGATCTTACAACTTAGAACCCAGAGTGGTTCCTACAGCTCAGACTTCAGAAAGTCCTACAACTCAGATTCTATCAGAGAATCCTACCTCATAGTGACTCCACACTCCTACCACTCAGGAAATCTGTTGGGTGCATTGGTCAAATGTACCTGATTTGAAGAAGCCTCACCCAACTCAATGATATACATCATAATGTATTTGATGTATGTTGAGTTTACTTGTGCAGGTTAAGTAATCACTGGACTGAAGCAAAAAGTTTCTAAGTCCATGTGTCGACACCCAGAGAGAAAGTGTCGACACTTAAGAAGGCTTGTGTCGACACCCAGACAAGCAGTGTCGACACTTGGAGTCATTGTGTCGACACCTGGGATGCAGAGTCGACACCAGACAAAAAGTGTCGACACAAGGAGCTGTGTCGACACTCAGTGAAGAAAAGTGCAGACAGAAAGTGTCGACACAAGGAGCTGTGTCGACACCCAGTGAAGCTGTGTCTACACCAGAAAGTGTCGACACTTGGAGTTGTGTCGACACTCAGCAAAAGTCTGTAGAGACTAAGTATAAGTGTCGACACTCAACACAATGTGTCGACACTAAGCAGAAGAGTCAGCATTTGAAGTAAGTGTCGACACCCAGCACAATGTGTCGACACACACCAGAAGAGTCAACACATGAAGTAAGTGTCGACACCCAGCACAATGTGTCGACACTCAGCTAAAGACTCTACACTTGAAGAAAGTGTCGACACAAGGAGCTGTGTCGACACTTAGCAAAGATCAGAAAGTTCAACAAATATATTCTAAGTACAAGTGTCGACACTAAGGGAATGTGTCGACACTTAGCTGAAGTCTCAACAAGAAGAAGGTGTGTCGACACAAGGAGCTGTGTCGACACTCAGCAAGAATCAACATAGAAGACTATGTGTCGACACCAAGAAGTAGTGTCGACACTTAACAGATACAACACAAGAAGTTGTGTCGACACAAAGGAGATGTGTCGACACTTAGAAGAATTCAGCAAAAGCTAGAAGAACAAGTACTTGTGTCGACACTCAATTTCAGTGTCGACACATGCAGAAGAATCTGTGTCGAGACATACAAGGAAATGTGTCGACACCTTGTAGACTTGTGTCGACACTTACACAACATCTGTCGACACTTGGACTATAAGTGTCGACACTTAAAGACAGAAAGTCTCGACACTTTCAGACAGTTAGAGATTTTCAAGAAATGATTGGATGACTTGACAGCTGCCGTTCCAGCCGGTCTATAGCACCTGTCAGAGATATCAGAAGTCAGTTATGGACCGGACCAGCCGGTTACCATGAAGAAGGCCTATAAATAGGCACCTACAGTTTACAGAAACTGTTGTTGAGTGTTGTTGAAAGAGGATCAGATTATTGTTCAAAAGTTCAGTTTGTTGAAAAACAAATTATTGAAGTGGTACCAAGAGTATCAACACAAGAAGATCTTGCAGTCCAAGTGCAGATCTAAGAAGTTGGAGAGAGAGGGCTCCTTCCAAGAAATCAGCCTCTGGAACTAGGCTGAGAAGAAGGATTCAGATACAATTCTGGATCTTAAGTAGCAGAGGTCAAGGAACAACTGCAGGAGGATTCAGTCTTATTCAGTTCTACTCAAGAAGCTTTGAAGAAAGCTAAGTCAGGGTGAATCCAGCTGAGTTCTTCCAAGAACTCATAAAGAAACTCTCAACTCCCCTCTTTCATTTCTGAGTTGTTGAGTTAATTTTTGTAATACATTTTAACTTGTAGGATCCTTTGGATCTGAGTGATTTGTAAGCCTGAATTTATAAAGGCTGAGGGTAGGGCTTGTTAGCCTGAGTGTAGGAGATAGAGATCTCTGAGTGTAGGCCTTGTTGGCTGAGTGTAGGCCTTAGTTGGCTGAGTGTAGGCCTTGATTGGCTGAGTGTAGGCTTTGGGATAAAGCTGAGTTGTAAGGCTTTGGGCCTGAGGTGTAGGAACCAATTTGTGTTCTGAGACAGTGGAGGAGTTTGGCCGAATCTAGTACACTGCTAGATAGGCGAAGGGGGAAAGTGGATGTACCCATATCTTGGGGAACCACTATAAACCACTGTGTTGTGCTGTGTATGCTGTGAATACTTTGTGATTGCTGTGCAAAAGTTAAAAATCTGTGATAATAAACTGTTTGCTGCCAGTAAAGTTAGAAAAGGATTAGGTCACCTATTCACCCCCCCCCCTCTAGGTGTTTAGGTACCATATCTTTCAAGTGGTATCAAAGAGAGGTTCCTCAAAACAAGGACTAACAGTCTGAGGAGATCCTGAGTGGCAGATTCAGTGTAAGGCAACACAGATTCAAGAAATTCAAGAAAATCAAGAAACATGGGTTCTTCTGAGAATCACAAGGAATTGGGTTCCATGAAATTACCTATATGCAGAAAAGAGATCTTTGGGATTTGGAAGGAAAGGGTAAGGCTATTTATGGAGGCCTCAGACCCTAGAATCTACATCACAGTAAAAGAAGGGCCTTATGTGCCCATGAAGATTTCAGTTCTAGATGCAAATCAGAGAACCCCAAAGGATTTCTCTGAGATGACTAAGGATGAGATTGTCCTAGCTACCATGGACAAGAGGGCACAAAACATAATAGTGAGTGCCATTGATGATGTAACTTTTCAGAATCTTATACATTGTAAGACAGTCAAGGAGATGTGGGACACTCTTATAGTGTATATGGAAGGATCTGAAGAAGTAAGACAAGATAGAAAATCCTTGCTAAACCAGGAGTATGAGAGTTTTAGATAAGGTAAAGGTGATAGCATAACTGAGTGCTACAAGAAGTTCTACAGAATAGTTAATGAACTCATGTCTTATGGAAGAGAGTTCAGTAACTATGAACTAAATGATAAGTTCTTAAGGTCCCTAACCAAAGATTGGGACACAAAGATCTGTGCCATAAGAGAAATGGCTAAGTTGGGGGAAATTCCTCCTCCTACACTGTTTGGCAAGTTATTGTCTTATGAGATGCAATTGACAGTGAGGAAAGAGGAGGAGAAATCAACAAGGACTGAACACAAGGAAAGATCAGTTGCTTTCAAGACAGAAGTTCCCAAAAAGTGCAGGAATAAGTCATCAACTCCACCTCCAGAGGTAGTTGATTCAGAGTCTGATGAGTCAGTCAGCACAAAGAGTGAGAGCAGTGAAAGTGATGAAGACTTTGCTGCCTTCACTAGGCACTTTCAGAAATTCTTGAAGAAGAAACAGTGGAGGTCAAGACCTTCTTCTTCAAAGGGAAAGGAAGTCTTTTATCATGAGAAAAAGCCTTCAAAGAAAGACAGGAAGAGGACAAAGTCAAGCAAGGCAACTGGATCTAAGATAGTATGCTACTGCTGCAATAGACAGGGCCATGTTATTGCAGATTGTCCAGAGAAGAGAAAGGAATCTGGTGACAGGAAAAAGGCTCACTTCAAAGGCAAGAAAGAGAAGTCTTTTGTTGCCAAGAAGGAGAAGACTCTATCAGACATTTCTTCTTCAGAAACTGAGTCTGAGGCTGAAGCCTACATAGGGCTGTTTGCTGGAGAAGAAGAGGAAGAATTCATGCAGATCATGGAGTCTATTTATGAACAAGAAGACAGTCAATGCCAAGGACTAATGGCTTTGACAGACAGTGCCAAAATCCTGGAGCAGCCAGGACCCAGTCAGGTACAAGGTTCAAGTTTAAATTCAGTTTCTTGTTCTAGTTCAGAATCAGATTCATCTTCATCAAGTGATGAAAGTGTATCTGAGTCTGAGGATGATATTCATCAACTTATAGATGAATATAAGGTGCTGTTGCAAGCTTACAAGAAAAGCAAATCCCTAGCCAAAAGTCAGGCAAAGGAAATTGCTGAACTTAAAGCTGGTGCAACAGATTTTGAGAAGCAGTTTGATCAAAAGTTGAATGAGATAGCTAGGCTGAAACACATAACAGTGATTCAGATGGGTACTATATCATTTAAGAATGATCAAATTAAGAGTCTGGAGATCAATCTTCAGAAGGAGAAGGACTTAGTTGCTAGGTTTTCTAAACCTAAGTCAGTGCTACCTTTAATTGATGAATTTGTTCATCATAAAGGCAAGGCTGGACTGGGCTTTATTAGACCTGCAGGGACTGAGCAGTCCAAGTCTAAGTCCAAGGGCAAAGCCCCAACATTCAACAAGCCTGCTGTAGACAAGACAGCCAAGGCAGTACCTAAGCAAAGGTACAACAAGTTTGAATGTTGGTGTTGTGGCAAGATTGGCCATTTTGCAGTGGACTGTTGGCACAATGTCAGTGCCAAAGTGAGTAGCAAGCTACCTGGTGGAAAGCCAGTAGGTAGTTTTGTCAGATTGCAGACTAACATGTACCAAGGACCCAAGACTTCTTTGGGTTCTAAGGTTCATTAATCTGTTTTGCAGGTGAGTCCAAGTGGCCATACCCCAACATGGTACTTGGACAGTGGATGTTCCAGACACATGACTGGAACAAGAAGATTACTAAAGGACTACATTCCAATAAAAGATGGTCCAAAAGTAACCTTTGGTGGTTCTGAAAAAGGAATCATCAAAGGATTTGGTAACATTTCTACAAACTTAGTTACCATTACTCAAGTGGCTTATGTTAAAGGGTTGAAACACAACCTAATAAGTATAAGTCAATTAAGTGATGTAGGGTATGACATCTCATTTGTTAAAAATGGTTGTCATATCAAGAGGTCAAGTGATCAAGAGATCATTTTGACAGGATATAGGAAGAGGAATGTCTACTGCCTAGACATTATGATTGAGAACAATGGTTCTCCAGTTTGTCTTGTAGCTAATGAGACAGTCTCTCATTGTGTCAAATGGCACAAGAGGCTTGCCCATCTTAACTACAAGACTATTAGCAAACTCTTTAGCAAAGAGTTAGTGAGGAATGGTCCTCAAGTTAAGTGTGTCAAAGATGGTATTTGCTCAGCTTGTCAAAAGGGCAAGCAGACTAAATCCACCTTTAGAAGCATAGAAAACAAAGATGCTGTGAGGTGTTTATACCTCTTGCATATGGATCTCTTTGGTCCAATGCCAGTTCACAGCTTAGGTAGGAAGGTCTATACCCTTGTAGTTGTAGATGACTACTCAAGGTTTTCCTGGGTGTTCTTCTTAAGACAGAAATCTGAAACACCTAGTGTCTTCTACAGCTTTGTCAAGCAAATTCAGAATGAACTAAATAGTACTGTGGTCAAAATTAGAAGTGACCATGGTACTGAGTTTCAGTCTGAAAGCATGACAAAACTATGTGAAGACTTTGGGATATTTCAAGAATTCTCTTCACCTAGAACACCTCAGCAAAATGGCATTGCTGAGAGGAAAAATAGGACCTTAATAGAGGCTGGTAGGACCCTATTAAGTGATACATCACTGCCAGAGTATTTCTGGGCTGAAGCAGTTAACACTGCATGCCATGTTATAAATAGGGCTACCATCACTAAAGGGCTAAACAAGACCCCTTATGAAGTTGTGAAAGGCAGGAAACCAAACCTATCCTATTTTAGGATCTTTGGTTGCAAATGCTTCATACTTAACAATGGGAAGTCTTACTTAACTAAGTTTGCTGCCAAGTCCCAAGAGGGAAGTTTTGTTGGGTACAGCAATAATAGTAAGGCTTATAGAGTCTACAACCTGACTACACAAGTTGTAGAAGAATCAGTGCATGTAGTTTTTGATGAGACTAAACTTATTAACAATGAGTTGTCTAGTATTATATGCAGCCCCACAGGTTTATCAAAGAAAATGGACAAGCTTACTCTAGAAGAAGTACCTGCTACAAGACAGCAAGGAGAGGAGAGTAGCTGTTGTCCAGGGGGAGAACTACATGTGCCAGTTGCTGAAGAAATACAAGGTATACAGCATGATGCAGATGCTGAAGTGGTTCAACCAGAAGTTAGGATGCCTCCAGCCCACAGGCATCTTAAAGATCATCCAGTAGAGCTAATTATTGGAGATCCAAGACAAGGAGTTCAAACCAGGAGTAGAAACATGAATGCAGCAATCTACTCCAGCTTTCTGTCACAAGTTGAACCTAAGAAATTTGAAGAAGCAATACTGGATCCACAATGGACTGAAGCAATGCAAGAAGAGCTTAATCAGTTCAAGAGGTGCAAGGTTTGGGAACTTGTTCCTAAACCTAAAGACCACAATGTAATAGGAGTTAAGTGGATCTACTAGAATAAGATGGATGAACAAGGGGTCATCATTAAGAATAAAGCAAGACTGGTTGCTAAAGGATATAGGCAAGAAGAAGGTATTGACTTTGATCAAACCTTTGCTCCAGTAGCCAGACTGGAAGCCATAAGAATGTTCTTGGCCTATGCAACCTATCAAGGATTCAAGGTATACCAAATGGATGTCAAGTCAGCATTCCTAAATGGTAATCTTAAGGAAGAAGTCTATGTGGAACAGCCTGCAGGTTTTGTTGATCCAACTCTACCTCATTATGTCTATAGACTTAGGAAAGCTTTATATGGGTTAAAGCAAGCCCCTAGGGCTTGGTATGAAACCCTATCTAGTTTCCTCATTGAGAACAAATTCTCAAGGGGGAAAATAGATAAGACTCTATTCCTTAGGGAATCTAGAGGCAAAGTCATACTAGTCCAAATATATGTAGATGACATTATATTTGGGTCTACTGAAAGCAGCCTTTGCAAAAAGTTTGCAAAACTTATGCAAGGTCAGTTTGAGATGAGTAGTATGGGAGAGCTGAAGTTTTTCTTGGGTCTCCAAGTTAAACAGACTGAAAATGGTTTGTCCATTTGTCAGTCCAAGTTCACCCTAGAACTCATAAGGAAGTATGGTATGGATTCATCCAGCACCATGAAGACTCCTATGGGGTCAAGTATGTCTCTTAGCAAGGATGATGCAGGGAAACCTGTAGATGAAACCTTGTATAGAGGGATAGTTGGCTCCCTATTATACTTGACTGCTAGTAGACCAGACATCATGTATGCTACATGTGTTTGTGCAAGGTATCAAGCCTGCCCTAAAGAGTCTCATTTGACTGCAGTCAAAAGAATATTGAGATATCTAAAGGGCACTCCCTATCTAGGCCTCTGGTACCCTAGGAATGGAGATTTTGATCTAACAGGTTATTCAGATGCAGACTTTGCAGGATGCAAAGAGGATAGAAAGAGCACTACTGGAACCTGTCAATTCCTAGATGGGAGACTAATTTCATGGAGTAGCAAAAAGCAAACCAGTGTGGCTATCTACACAGCAGAGTCAGAGTATGTGGCTGCAGGAAGTTGCTGTGCTCAACTTCTGTGGATTCAACATCAGCTAGAGGACTATGGATTTCAGGTAAGTAGAACTCCACTTTTCTGTGATTCTACAAGTGCTATTTCAATAGCTAATAACCCTGTATCCCATAGTAGGACAAAACATATTGAAATTAAATATCATTTTCTTAGGGAGCATGTAGAAAGAGAAGATATTTTGTTAGAATATGTTAAAACAGATGAACAAGTAGCTGATATGTTTACTAAGCCACTAGAAGAAGCTAAGTTCAATAGATTCAAAATTGAACTAGGAATGATAAACTTAGAGTAAGTTTACAGATTTGAAAATGACTAAGTAAAAAGGTGTCGACACATAGACAAGTCTATGTCGACACAGAATAGTGGTGTCGACACTTCAGGAAAAAGGTGTCGACACATCTAGGAATGTGGTGTCGACACTTCAGAATGTTAGTGTCGACACATGTCAAGTAGGTGTCGACACATCCAATATGGTGTCGACACTTAAGTTTTACTCAGAATTTTTCTAAGTAAAGTCTCGACAATGTGTCGAGTTATGTTGTGTCGACACATAACCAAGTGTCGACACATAAAATCTGTTGACTAAACTTGTGTCGACACATATGTGTCGAGACATTATAAGTCAGTGTCGACACTTATAGCCAGTGTCGACACATTTTCAGTTAGCTGTCCCGCCTGTTCATCTTCAAAATTACAAAAGGTATAAATAGGGTTCTGTCTTTGTTTGTCGACACGC
This sequence comes from Platanthera guangdongensis, assembly GCA_039583875.1. Lineage (NCBI taxonomy): Eukaryota > Viridiplantae > Streptophyta > Magnoliopsida > Asparagales > Orchidaceae > Platanthera > Platanthera guangdongensis. Next base: position 196,161,500 of record CM077152.1, on the reverse strand, counting down.
TTTCAAAGTTTCGAGACCAAAACTACTGTGTCGACACCTCTCTTTTCTAAAGACAAATTCTCAAACCCTAATGGCACCTAAGCTTGAGGAGAACGTTAACGAAGGTTATGAGTTTGTGCGCGGCGCGTTCGACGATGCAGATGCGGACATCAAGGCGGTAGTAACCCTAGTCGCCGATTCTGGATTGGAATACTTAGTTTCAGAACCAACTAAGATATGGAAGAAGGAAGTGCTTGAATTCCTTAATGGAGCTGCAGTAGATGACTCTGGATACAGAATCAAATCCAGAGTTCATGGAACTAAGGTCAAGGTTTCACCTAAAAATCTGAGGAAGGTGCTCCGGCTACCAAGAACTCAAGATGAAGAAGAGGCGACTGCTTCAAAGACCAGGGAAGCTCTTACCTGGTGTGGACTTGATCCAAAGATAAAGATAGGATCTGTTTTCAATAGGAAAGGCATGAATAATCAAGGCAAGTTCATGTCTGAGATTGTGGGAAAAGTCTTACTCAGCAAGCCTGGAGGGCATGACAGAGTGTCTGCCTATATGTTTGGCATAATGACAAGGATAATATTCACTCTGAAAACAGATTGGTCTATGGTGGTTTATGAGAAGCTTAAGGAGAGCTTGAAGAAGCCCAATCTGGGCAGGATCATTAGTCTCTACCTAGCTGGTACCATACCAGAGGTAATGAATACTGCTGCAGGCAGCAAGATAAATCATATGAGGAAGATGGATCTAAGGATCTTTTCTAGATGGGACAGGGTGTTGTCCAAGGAATTGCCAACCCCAGAGAAGACAGTTACTGAGAAAGACAGTCCACCCAAAAAGAAAAGGAAGAAAGTTCCTGTGCCACAAGAGTCCTCCAGCAGTTCTGGGAGTGAAGAACATGTTGTTTTCACTCCTGATGATCAAGAGGAAGTGCCTGTAGAGAAGTCTCCTGCTCCTCCAGCTGATGCAAAGATCCAGGGGGAGCTACCACCAGTTAGCTCCATCCGCAGGGATCAAAGCCAGGGGGAGCCTCCAGTAGTAGAAGAACCCTCTACTCTGGACAGTGAGCAAGCCACCACCATCATACAAGAGGTACTCACTGACCTAAATACTTTAGAATATCTTATAGAAGATGCTGATTTGTCTGATGTTCCTCAGCAAACTCAGCTGTATAGTCAAGAACCAGATGTTGTTAGAATAGACACATCTGCTGTCCAGGAAGTGGTAACTGATTCAGTAGTTGAAGAGCAAAGACTGTCTCCAGCTTCATCCCCTCCTGAATACACCATGGAAGATTTATTTCTGAATCTAGATCAAGAAGATTTTGACATGGACAAGGATGCTGATGCAAGAGATAATGCTGCTGCTGAGGGGGAGAAGGTCCAAGAACTGGAAGAGCCTATTAGGCAGGACACTAAGAAGGCACCTGATGTGCAAGCTGCAAAGCCTCAAAGCCCTAAGGACAGGGTTGATATTGCCAGCACTTCTGCCTCTGAAGATGAGGAGAGTGCTAGGGCCAAGAAGAAGAAACTCTATGTCTTCAAGAGGAGAAGCCAGAGTTATAAGAAGGCTTTGCAATCCATTGCCCCACAGCCTATAGTTCAGCAAGCTCCAACTGCTGATTATAGTGCTTTAATGGTTGCCCTACTGATAAAATTGGATGAGCAAAGGCAGGCAATAGAGAAGTATGTAGATGAAGGGCAGAAATCACTTCAATTTGATCTGGCCCAGGAAATAAAGTCTATAAGGTTTGAAATGAACCTTAACAAAAAGGAAATGACTGATTGCTTCCACAAAGGTGGAAATGCAGTGGTGTTTTTGGCAACACACCAGGAACAGATAAAAGCACAGGTAGATGATATAGCATTGAAACAAGGATATGTTCTTGAAAATCAATTAAGAATGAATGACAATTTGACTGAATCCCATAATGCTATAGTCTCTGAGTTAAAGAATAAGGCTGCTGAACCTTCTACATCTACTGATGCTGCTAAAGCTAAATTTGATAAAGTCTTTCAAGAGGAAATTACTGCTGTAAAGACTGCTATCCAAGCCTCCCAGAAGGTCATCTCTGAACAACTTCAAAAGCTAAAACCTTACTTTAAAGATGGAATCAGGTATTTGGATAGTCAGATCAGATTTCAAAAGGATGATGTCAGAGACCATATGGCCAGAGAAGTCATAAAGGGGGACAGAGTGTTAGTCAAGGCAAGTTCTGAGCATGCAAAATGGATATCAAATTCAATCAGGGCTACACTTGGATACCCTCCTCTATGTGATGACCAAGATGTTGCTGAATCAGGCATTAACCCTGCTTATTTTGGAGGTGAGCAACCAGAAGTAGCTCAGGTCATTTATCCACCTCCAGACTTTGAAATGATTCAAGCAGATGTGAGCACAATGTATAGCCCACTTGAGGGCAAGGACAATGTCCACATTGACAAGGTTGTTCAACTTATATCTGAAGCTATGCAAGCGGCTCTACAAAAAGAGGAAGAGACAAGGTTGTCCAAGAAGAGGTTTAGGGAACAAGCAGAACAAAAGCCAGATTTTGAACAGTGGAGCCCTACCTCTAGGAATATAATTTTAACTGCCTGGAAAGCTGCCAAGGACAATGCTCATGAAAGGAACAAGTGGTTCTCTGAAGCTGAATGGAGAAAACATGAAATAAGACAAGAGGCCATTGTTCAATTCAGAAGGAAGGCTAAGATGGGAAAGCTACCTCCTACTGCAGTGGAGCCTAGCAAGTACTTCCCCAAGCCATATCACTACTTTGAGAGGCAGAAAATCAAGGCAGAAGCACTCAAACAGAAAGATCTAAAAGGCAAGAACCCTGCTGTTGCTGAAACTGCTGAAGCCCCTGTCAAAGCTCAAGTTCAAGCTGGCAAGGGAATTGTTATCAAGGAACCTGATCAGAAATAGATTAAGAGTTTTCTTGAAGTTTATGTTGTAATCTTTTGATGTAACACATTTAGTAAACTTCTGAAAATATATAAGACAGATATTAGAACAATATATGATCAATATAATTCATGTTTGTTCTGTGAATGTGTCTATTTCTTGTTCTGAAATAATGAATGTGTATACATGTGTGAATTATTACATGTTTATGTTTACCCTGCTGTAAATAATCTGCTTTACATCATTTTGTAATTTTTAATTATGAATGGTGTATATCATTGACTAAGGGTTATGACTTCTATAAATAGGGTGAGATTGTTAGGTACATTGGTCAAATGTACCTGATTTGAAGAAGCCTCACCCAACTCAATGATATACATCATAATGTATTTGATGTATGTTGAGTTTACTTGTGCAGGTTAAGTAATCACTGGACTGAAGCAAAAAGTTTCTAAGTCCATGTGTCGACACCCAGAGAGAAAGTGTCGACACTTAAGAAGGCTTGTGTCGACACCCAGACAAGCAGTGTCGACACTTGGAGTCATTGTGTCGACACCTGGGATGCAGAGTCGACACCAGACAAAAAGTGTCGACACAAGGAGCTGTGTCGACACTCAGTGAAGAAAAGTGCAGACAGAAAGTGTCGACACAAGGAGCTGTGTCGACACCCAGTGAAGCTGTGTCTACACCAGAAAGTGTCGACACTTGGAGTTGTGTCGACACTCAGCAAAAGTCTGCAGAGACTAAGTATAAGTGTCGACACTCAACACAATGTGTCGACACTAAGCAGAAGAGTCAGCATTTGAAGTAAGTGTCGACACTCAGCACAATGTGTCGACACACACCAGAAGAGTCAACACATGAAGTAAGTGTCGACACCCAGCACAATGTGTCGACACTCAGCTAAAGACTCTACACTTGAAGAAAGTGTCGACACAAGGAGCTGTGTCGACACTTAGCAAAGATCAGAAAGTTCAACAAATATATTCTAAGTACAAGTGTCGACACTAAGGGAATGTGTCGACACTTAGCTGAAGTCTCAACAAGAAGAAGGTGTGTCGACACAAGGAGCTGTGTCGACACTCAGCAAGAATCAACATAGAAGACTATGTGTCGACACCAAGAAGTAGTGTCGACACTTAACAGATACAACACAAGAAGTTGTGTCGACACAAAGGAGATGTGTCGACACTTAGAAGAATTCAGCAAAAGCTAGAAGAACAAGTACTTGTGTCGACACTCAATTTCAGTGTCGACACATGCAGAAGAATCTGTGTCGAGACATACAAGGAAATGTGTCGACACCTTGTAGACTTGTGTCGACACTTACACAACATGTGTCGACACTTGGACTATAAGTGTCGACACTTAAAGACAGAAAGTCTCGACACTTTCAGACAGTTAGAGATTTTCAAGAAATGACTGGATGACTTGACAGCTGCCGTTCCAGCCGGTCTACAACACCTGTCAGAGATATCAGAAGTCAGTTATGGACCGGACCAGCCGGTTACCATGAAGAAGACCTATAAATAGGCACCTACAGTTTACAGAAACTGTTGTTGAGTGTTGTTGAAAGAGGATCAGATTATTATTCAAAAGTTCAGTTTGTTGAAAAACAAATTATTGAAGTGGTACCAAGAGTATCAACACAAGAAGATCTTGCAGTCCAAGTGCAGATCTAAGAAGTTGGAGAGAGAGGGCTCCTTCCAAGAAATCAGCCTCTGGAACTAGGCTGAGAAGAAGGATTCAGATACAATTCTGGATCTTAAGTAGCAGAGGTCAAGGAACTACTGCAGGAGGATTCAGTCTTATTCAGTTCTACTCAAGAAGCTTTGAAGAAAGCTAAGTCAGGGTGAATCCAGCTGAGTTCTTCCAAGAACTCATCAAGAAACTCTCAACTCCCCTCTTTCATTTCTGAGTTGTTGAGTTAATTTTTGTAATACATTTTAACTTGTAGGATCCTTTGGATCTGAGTGATTTGTAAGCCTGAATTTATAAAGGCTGAGGGTAGGGCTTGTTAGCCTGAGTGTAGGAGATAGAGATCTCTGAGTGTAGGCCTTGTTGGCTGAGTGTAGGCCTTGGTTGGCTGAGTGTAGGCCTTGATTGGCTGAGTGTAGGATTTGGGATAAAACTGAGTTGTAAGGCTTTGGGCCTGAGGTGTAGGAACCAAGTTGTGTTCTGAGACAGTGGAGGAGTTTGGCCGAATCTAGTACACTGCTAGATAGGCGAAGGGGGAAAGTGGATGTACCCATATCTTGGGGAACCACTATAAACCACTGTGTTGTGCTGTGATTGTGCTGTGTATGCTGTGAATACTTTGTGATTGCTGTGCAAAAGTTAAAAATCTGTGATAATAAACTGTTTGCTGCCAGTAAAGTTAGAAAAGGATTAGGTCACCTATTCACCCCCCCCTCTAGGTGTTTAGGTACCATATCTTTCAAAATCAAGCCCTACCTCAGCCTCTTCCACCAGGCTTACAACTCAGAGAAATCAATCTCCTACCTCAGGCACTCTGCCCTACCTCAGCCTTTATAAACTTAGGCTTACAACTCAGAGAAATCACTCTCTTACACTCAGATCTATAAAAGATCTTATAGAAAAATTGATTATAAAAGAGATAAATCCTTCACCCAGGTAGAGAGAGAAAGGGGTGAAGGCTTATTGATCAGTTCTTGATTGATCTGACTGCTTATGATTCAACCTGTCTTAGCTTCTTCAAAGCTTCTTGAATCTGAACAAAGTAAGGTTGATCTTCTTGTGAAGTTAGAGATGATCCTCAATCCAGCTTCCTTCTTCTATCGAGAATTTGATCTGAAATCTATTTGCAGATTTGTTTAGAATCTGCCTTCTCTTAATGACTTATAGATTTCAACTGTTAGTAAAATGTCAAGTCCTTTCTTCTTAGATCTCTTTTTGATGATAGAACAGGTCTTTATAGACACATCTGAGGCTACTAGCTATTCCAGTTCACAACGGCCTTCTGACATCTATGACAGATGCAATAGCTTTGTTAGTTATGACAGCTGTCAAGTCTTCAGTCTTGACACCTGATACCTCATTGTACTCTATCTCAGCAGAAAAGCGTCGAGACAATACTTCAAATGTGTCAACACAAATAGACCATGTGTCGACACAATTCTTGATGATGTTGACACAGCTCACATAATGTCGACACAGCTCTTCTTTATCTACTCGACACAGCTTCTATGTAATGTGTCAGCACAAGTCCTCTGTATCGACACAATAGCTTCTAGTCCCGACATAGTTGGTATTGACAGAATTCTAGTGTGTGTCGACCCAAGTCCTGTGTGTCGACACAATTACTGTTGACAGAATTTCTATGTGTCGACATAAGTCCTGTGTGTCGGCACAATCTGCTTCTGGTTTCGACATATTTTCTTCACAAGTGTCGACACTTGTACTTAGAAAATTTTCCTGCATTTCCTTAACCTGCACATTGAAACTCAACGTCCCATCAAATACACATTGATGAATATCATTGAGTTAAGTGAGGCTTCTTCAAATCAGGTACACAGTTTCTAATGTACCCAACAATCTCCCCCTATTTGGAGAAGACATAACCCTTAGTCAATGATATACATCACTTATAATAAAACAAAGATTATGATGTATAAAAGCATTACTCAGATAGGGTAACTCATAAACAGAAACAGTATGTAATATCATCACAAAATATGATAAAATATAGTGAACAAGAATTAGTTTTGTTTTTGTTAAATTACAAGGATTTTAGAACAAAAGATTACATAGTTCTAACCCTAGTCAATCTATCCTAGGATTGATCAAGCTCCTTGATGACAATTCATTTGCCAGACTGAATCATAGCTTGTACATTAGCTTCTGTGTCATCAACCGGCTTCTTTACTTTCAGATACTTCTTCTTGAGCTCTTCAGCCTTGGTCTTTTGCCTTTCAAAGTAATGATAAGGCTTTGGAAAATATTTGCTAGGCTCCACAGAGTTAGCAGGTATTTTCCCAGATTTGAGATCTCTTCTGAACTGATATATGGCATCTTGCCGCTTCTGATATTTGCTCCATTCCTGTTTAGAATACCACTTGCCTCTATCATGCATATTGTATTTAACAGCCTGCCAAGCAGTGAGAATAATGTTCCTGGAGGTTGGACTCCATTGTTCAAAATCAGGCTTCAATTCTGCCTGTTCTCTGAACCTTTTCTTAGATAGTTGAGCTTCTTTTTGAGCATCCCTAGCTCTTTGTGCTTCTTTCTCTCTTTGCAATGCAGCTTCAGACATTTTAATCTTTTCAATAATAACATTTTGTGCCTCCTCTGGAGGACTATACATTTGTTGTACTGCAGACTGAATTTCTGCAAAGTCTGAAGGTGGATAAATGATTTGGGCTACTTCCTGCTGAATCCCTTCAATATAAGCAGGTTGAATTCCTGATTCAGTAGTGTTGTCATCATCACAAAGGGGTGGATAACCAAGAGTGGCTCTAATAGAATTGGTTATCCATTTAGCATGATCTGAGCTTGCTTTGACTAATATTCTCTCCCCCTTTATGACTTTTCTTTCGATATGGGCTCTTAGATCATCCTTCTGAAATCTTATCTGATCAGCTACATAATTTGTGCCTTCTTTATAATAGGATTTGAATTTTTGCATTTGATCAAAAATTGCCTTTTGAGGGGCCTGGATAGCGGTTTGGACAGTAACTAAATCCGCTTTGATTTGTTTATCAAACTCAGACTTTACTGTACTCATTTGGTTAGTGATAGCAGATGATTGATTCTTGAGTTCTGTGACAATAACATTATGGGATTCTGTGAGATTGTCATTCATTCTGATTTTATTTTTCAGGACATAACCTTGTTTCACTGCAATGTCCTCTATCTGAGTCTTTACGTCCTGTTGTTTCTTGGCCAAATATACTACAGCATTACCTCCCTTATGGAAGCAATCTGTCATCTCCTTTTTATGCAAATTTACTTCAAATATGATAGATTTGATATCTTGGGCCAGCTAAAATTGCAACTCTTTATTGATATCATCGACATATTTCTCAAGAGCAAGTCTTTGCTCATCCATCTTTACATGTACTGTCACCAAAAGTGAACTGAAGTCTATTACAGGAGCTTGCATTTGTGGGGCAGTCTGCAAGATTTTCTTATAGCATGAGCTCCTCTTTCTGAGCTCCACAAGTTTCCTCTTCTTTGCCCTGGAGGCTTCTTCATCTTCAGAAGAATCAGATGAACTTTCTATGTCCACTGTGTCTTTTAGACTAGAGGCAATGATGGACAGCTCCCCCTCAGTCTTTGCTCATTGTAAGTTAGGAAATAACTCTTCCAGAGTTACCTCTTATTGCATTTGAACTGGTGGAATTACTTTCTCTTTCTCAGCAGATGAACCTCCTTCAATTTCAAAAGTTTCTTCCATGGTAATTTCATGTTCAGGGACATTGTCTTGGTTATTTTTATCAACATCATTCATGAGCACGTCCAGTGCATCATTCTCAGTGCCTATAGCAGCTTGATTTATATCATGTACTACCTCAAGTATAGATTGAGTGGCTGCTTCACTGTCCAATGCAGATGTTTCGACATTTGGCTCTTGCACATTAGCTCCCCCTGAAGTTGATGTCACTTGTGGAGCTGGAGCTTGAAGAGGCTCACTAGCTCCCCCTTGAAGAGGCTCTTCCTGGACCTGATAAACTGAGATATTTCTTGCAGGAATCTGCTCCCCCTGTACCTGACCATCAGTTAAAGTTTCTAGAGTACGTGATTTTCTAGTCCTTTCTGGTCCATCATTATCTGAATTGAAAACAACTTCTTCCTCTGAATCACTATGTGGAGATTTCTTCTTTTTCTGAACCTTTTTCATGACTTTCTGAGGTGTTGAAACATCCTTGGTCAACACCCTATCCCATCTGGATAGTATTCTTAAGTCCATTCTCCTCATATGATTAATCTTAGAACCTGTAGTTTGATTCATTACCTCTGGAATATTCAAAGGCAGATACAACCTTAGTATTCTGCCCAGATTAGATTTCTTGATACTTTCTTTGATCTTTTCAAAGACAACAGTAGACCAGTTAGTTTTCATCTTGAACATAACTATGATCATGAGATTGAACATATAGACTGAAATTCAATCATGTCCTCCTGATTTGCACAGAATAACCTTGCCTATAATCTCAGACAGGAATTTGCCCTGGGAATTCATTCCCTTCATGTTCATTGAAGATCCAATCTTGGTAGTGGGATCCAGTCCACACCATTGCAGAGCATCTTTTGTCATGGAAGATGGTATGTCATCTTCTTCCTTAATCCTGGGAAGTTGAAGTGTCTTACTTAAAATCTTCTGTGTGAGTTTTACCTTAGTTCCTTGGACAGATGATTTAATTTTCATGCCCTTCGAATCCATTGATGCCGACGAGTAGAATTCAAGAACCTCCTTCTTCTATATCCTGGTAGGTTCAGAGACTAAGTACTCCAATCCATTATCGGTGATTAGGGTAATGACAGCTTGGATTTCTTGCGTGGCAGCCTCAAACGCATTGTGAACCAATTCATATCCCTCGTTGATGTTCTCTTCCATTTTTGGCGCCATTACGGATGAGAGAGAGAGAGAAAAAAATTGAAGGTCTTGTCGACACAAATGGATTGGTATCGAGAATTCTGAGAGCGTAGTCGACAAGGTCTTGTTTCCACCTATTTATACATCTCTAACAAAGAAGGCCAAAAGGCGGGCAGAAATTTGCTTATTGTGTCGACACAGTTGGGATGGTGTCGACACAGACTACTAAAGTCTCGACAGAGAATTTAAAGGTATTACAATACTATGTGTCGACACCAATTGCGATGTGTCGACATAGACAACCTTAAGAGTCTACACTAATTTCTGCGTGTCAACATAGACGACTGTTTGTGTCGACACCAATATCTAAGTGTCAGGAGAGCTATGTGTCGACACCAAATTCTGAGTGTCGACACAATCTTCTTGATGTGTCAACAGAATTTTCCTTATGTGTCGACACCAACTAATAAGTGTCGACACAGATTTCTTTATGTGTTGACTCAGAATTACTTAGTCATATTTACCATTCTATTCCAAGTTTAGCATGCCTAATTCAATTTTAAAATAATTGAATTTAGTTTCATCCAGTGGTTTGGTGAACATGTCAGCAATTTTATTATTTGTGTTGACAAATTCTAAACTTATGTCTTCTTTTTCAACATGATCTCTAATGAAATGAAACCTAATTTCTATGTGATTTGTTCTGCTATGTGAAACAGGATTTCTAGTAATAGATATGGCACTTGTAGAATCACAATATAATGGAGTTCTACTTACCTTGAAGTCATAGTCTTCAAGTTGATGTTGTATCCATAACAGCTGAGCACAGCAACTGTCTGCAGCTACATATTCTGACTCAGTAGTGGATATAGCCACACTTGTCTGCTTTTTATTGCAATCTTCCACCCAGGAACTGACATATGCTAGTGGTGCTTTTCCTATCTTCTTTGCAACCTGCAAAGTCTGCATCTGAATTACCTGTTAGTAGTAAATCTCTATTCTTAGGGTACCAAAGGCCAAGATTTGGTGTTCCCTTAAGATATCTCAAAATTCTTTTGACAACAATATAATGTGATTCTTTTGGGCAGGCTTGATACCTAGCACAGACACATGTAGCATACATGATGTCTGGTCTACTAGCAGTAAAGCAAAGAAGGGAGCCAATTATCCCTCTATACAGAGACTCATCTACAGGTTTTCCTGCATCATCTTTGTCTATAGGCATACTTGACCCCATTGGAGTTCTCATGGTGGAGGATGACTCCATGCCACATTTTTTGATTAACTTATTGGTGAACTTAGACTGGGATATGGACAAGACATCATCAGTGTGTCTGACTTGGAGTCTCAAGTAGAGTTTTAGCTCACCCATGCTGCTCATCTCAAACTTCCCTTGCATAAGTTTAGCAAACTTTCTACAAAGGTTATTTTCAGTTGATCCAAAGATAATGTCATCAACATATATCTAGACTAGGATGATCTTGCATTTTGATTCCCTTAGGAATAGAGTTTTGTCTATTTTCCCCCCTGAGAATTTGTTCTCAATGAGGAAGGTAGACAATGTTTCATACCAAGCCCTAGGGGCTTGTTTCAATCCATATAGAGCTTTCTTAAGCCTATAAACATAATTAGAAAAAAGAGGATCTACAAAACCTAAGGGTTGTTCAACATAAACTTCCTCTTTTAAGTCACCATTCAAAAATGCTGACTTTACATCCATCTGGAATACCTTGAATCCTTGGTAAGCTGCATAGGCAAGGAACAGCCTTATTGCTTCCAACCTTGCCACTGGGCAATTGTCTGGTCAAAGTCTATTCCTTCTTCCTGAATGTAGCCTTTCGCTACCTAGTCTTGCTTTGTTCTTGACTATAATGTCATTTTCTTCTAACTTGTTCTTGTAGATCCACTTAGTCCCTATGACATTGTGATTCTTTGGTTTAGGAACCAACTTCTAGACTTTACATTTTCTTAATTGATTCAGCTCTTCCTGCATGATATCAATCCAGTTTGAGTCTTGTATGGCCTCTTCAAATTTCTTGGGTTCTATCTGGGACAGGAAACTTGAGCAAAGAACTGTGTTCAAGTTCTTGCTTCTGGTCAGAACACCATGTCTTGGATCACCAATAATTTGTTGTGTTGGATGATCCCTTATATGTCTTATTACTGGAGGCAATCTATCTACAACTTGATTTTCTCCAATCTCCCCACCAGGCTGTACTTCATTGTCTTCATCATTAGCTTGTGGGTCTTGTACTCCCCCTGGACAACATCCATCATTTTCCTCATCCTATCTTGCAGGTTGGTCTTCACTAATGGTTAGCTTGTCCATCTTTTCCTTCAAACCTGTAGAGCTATAAGAAATGCTAGACAGCTCACAGTTGATTAGCTTAGATTCATCAAAGACTACATGGATTGATTCTTCCACAGCTTGAGTAGTCAAGTTGTAGATCCTGTATGCCTTACTATTTCTGCTATACCCAACAAGTATCCCTTCTTGAGATTTGGCAGCAAACTTAGTTAAATAAGACTTGTCATTGTTAAGTACATAACACTTGCTACCAAAGATTCTAAAGTAGGCTAAATTTGGTTTCTGCCTTTCATAATCTCATAGGGTGTCTTCTTGTGGCTTTTGGTGATGGAAGCTCTATTGAGAACATGACATGCAGTGTTTACTACCTCAGCCTAGAAATATTCTGGGAGAGAAGTGTCACTTAGTAGTGTTCTACCAGCCTCAATAAGAGTCCTATTCTTTCTTTCAGCAATCCCATTATGCTGGGGAGTTCTAGGTGAGGAGAACTCTTGATGAATCCCAAGTTCTTCACAAAATCTTGTCATGCATTCAGACTAAAATTCAGTCTCATGGTCACTTCTGATTTTGACCACTGAATAGTTAAGTTCATTTTGAATTTTCCTAACAAAATTGTGGAAGACAATAGTGGTTTCAGATTTCTACCTCTGGAAGAAAACCCATGTAAATCTAGAATAGTCATCCACAACCACAAATGTAAAAATTTTCCTACCTAGACTATGAACTGGCATTGGACCAAATAGATCAATATGCAGGAGGTACAAACACCTCACTGAATCTTTGGTATCAAGACTGTGGAAGGAGGTCTTAGTCTGTTTGCCTTTTTGACAAGCTGAATACGCACCCTCCTTGATGCACTTGACCTGAGGATCATTTCTCACTAGCTCTTTACTAAAGAGTTGACCTATAGTCTTGTAGTTAAGGTGAGCTAGCCTCTTGTTCCATTTGACACAATGAGAAGCTTTCTCATCTGCAACTAGGCAAATAGGAGAATCTTTATTCTCACCCACAAAATTTAGACAATAGACATTTCCTTTTCTATAACCTGACAAGATGACCTCTTGATCACTTGCCCTTCTAATCTGACACATATTCTTAATAAAAGAAGTGTCATAACCAAGATCACTTAGTCTTCTTATGCTTATTAGGTTATGTTTCAGACCTTTCACATAAGTCACTTGGGTGATAGTGATAGAGCTATTGGAAATGATACCAAGCCCTTTGATGACCCCCTTTTCAGATCCACCAAAGATCACATTGGGTCCATTTTCTATGGGAGAGTAATCCTTCAACATCCTTCTTGTTCCAATCATATGCCTGGAACATCCACTGTTCAAGTACCATATTGGGGTGTGGTCACTTGGACTCACCTGCATCAAATAAAATTACCTACCCTTAGAACCCCAATAATTATTGGGTTCCAGGTTCAGGTTAGACTGAAATTTGACATGCTTGCCTGCAACATTTCTGACAGGTAAGCCAACATTTTTCTCGACACTACTGTTGTGCCAACAATCAATGGCATAATGACCGACTTTGCCACAACACCAACACTCATATCTGTTGTATCTTATTTTAAGTATAGTCTTAACAACATAGCTGTCAGCAGTCCTTTATTCTGTAGGTACAGTGGTCCTTTTATTGAGTGTTGGGGCTGGTGCATCAAACACTGATGATTCCTGAAGAACATGGTGTGTTTGTTCATGGGCTGCCCTATTGGCATTTGCATCCTTGTCATTCTAATCACCATGCTTATAGTGACCATGTGGGATGTCATGGTTATACTTGTTAGTAGGCTGCATCACTTTCCTGAAAGAAATAGGGGGTTTGGAGGCTAGTGGCTGAACTGGGGGCTTGCCTTTTCTTTTGGAATTAGCTGCACTTGTTCTTCCCTTGAAGCTTAATCCTGTCTTACCCTTTTGGAGGATGAAGTTATCAATTAAGGGTAAGACTGACTTTGGCTTTGAGAATTTAGCCACAAGATCCTTCTCTCTTTCAAGTAGACAATAAAAGTGTCCCACATCTCTTTGGAGGTTTTGTAGTGAACCAAGTTTTGGAAAGTTGAGTCATCTATAGCACTAACTGTAACACACCCTATCCGTCACTTAGCATATAGCAGTAGGTCCGGCTGGGGACCGACGCCATATACCACATACAGACCGGGTGGTTACTCAATGGAAACCACCCAACCAATAACTAACGCCCTACACAGAGTCATTCTAGTGGAAATAATTATTAAAAGTTGCAAATTAAAGAACCCAACCAAACATGAATGTCCACTACTCAAAACAATAGGAATGAAGGTACAATACACAAGTACACTGGCCTTAAGGCCATACAATTATTTACTCAAATTACATGTTTTTCAAACCTCGGCATGCAAGCCAGTCACACATGAATAAAACAATTAAACACTTAATATTAGGCCTTCGAGGGACGGCTCAGCAACTTGGGCTTTAGCCCATTATTTACCGTCCGGCTCCGCAACACCTACAAGCAACAAACCATCGCACGGTGGCAAACAAAAGCAACGGTCAGCTATGCTGACCAAATTATAACGATCCCTCCCCCGAACTCGGGGCGGCGATGCTCCTTCCCTGCACTTTATTAGCATAACCAAACAGTAATGAATCAACACTTCATCACAGGCGTAGGCACGCACGGCCACACACCCCATGCTCTCAGGGCACATTCTCATTGGACCCGGACAATGTCACGTCAATTTAAGCCATAGACATTACAGTCTCACCACCGCCACTTGGATGGCCATTCTCGTGAGAATTTTGTCTTTCCGGCATTGGTCACGTCATTTTAAGCCATAGACAGCCTAAGACCCTCCATCCATGCCAACAGCAACAACCGAACGACATAGAGCGGGTACGGTTCCACCTAACCTGTTAGTCACATCGCAACGACAATTTAAGCCATATGCGCGGGTCAAACTTTCTCGAGTCACAATCCGATTACACACTTCACATAACCCAGTTATGTACAAGTTGGCTCCTAGGCCACCATGTTGGTAGAATCACGCATCTGCCCAGTTTTCCGAGTGCACTTTGGAGTTAATCCCCTAGGTTCCCTGTTGCAATCTACCGCGTAGAAAACCCGAAAAACAAACATTCGCACGGAGTCTTCTTCGGCCATTCATGCAATGCAACATCACCGATCCAGACCAACTTGTTCGGGTAGGCTTCACACATCATGCCTATATCTGTTCTCGATTACGGACTCTACATGTACACAACGGGGACTATTCATGTCTACTCAAAGGAACGCCTCAACTCACCGCAAACTCGCGAGAGCGGGCTTCCTATGTAAAGGAAAAGAGGACTTCACATGTCCTAGGATGAGAATCGTTACCCTAGCATTTTTCCTTGGCGCCATGGAAATCTATGCAGTTGAAAAGCACCGCAATCTCCTTGCCTCCGTAGATCCGAATTCGGCTTGCGATTTGGAGCTCCGAAGCTCCGTCGGTGACCGGATCTAGCCTCCTTCTTCTTCCTTGCTCTCCCGTCTCTCTAGATCTTTTGAAAGAGATTGGTGGGATGAACTGAGGGATTTCTAACCCTAAACCCGGGTATATCCCATCAGGAACAACCCCCAGCCGTCAGATCCCAAAGTAACGAAATGGACGACCATGGTCTGGATCTGAAATCCAAAATCTGGGCCGAACACGGCCTGTGACACGCCCGTGTCCAAGACCGTGTTCCCCACTTACCGTCGAAACTGACGTGTCCCGAAAAGTACATGGGCACCCGACACGCCCATGTCGAGCCTGACACGCCCATGTCAACCAGTATACGGTCGTGTTCTCGGTCGTGTTCTCCCATCGACACAGGTCCAAGATTGTCCCGCAAAGGACACGGGTCCTCGACACGCCCGTGTCGGATTTGACATGCCAGTGTCTTCCTGACACGGACGGTGTTTCGACCCGTGTAACAACCATGCCTCAGCCCGGCTTCAACCTGTGAAGGATACGACCAGGGACACACCCGTGTCGCAGGCCGTGTTCGCTGCTTGACGATCGTCGAATCCAAAATTCGTCGACCTCTTGGCCAGATCGTCGACCCGAGCATGACACGCCCTGGGACACGCCCGTGTCCCAGGCCGTGTAACCCCTTCCAAGTTCCAAACTTTTTACGAAATGCTACCCGTCGTTCTTTTGAGTTTCGGGGCGTTACAGCTCTCTCCCTATTAAAAGAATTTCATCCCAAAATTACGAAAATGGAAATAAAGCACAAAACTAAAGCGGTACCTGAGTGGAATAACTCTGAGTACTCCTCAAGCATGGTCTGCTCTCGCTCCCAAATGAGCTCTTCCCAACCGTAATTGTCCCAACGAACCTTTACCATCCCGATCTCTTTGTTGCGCAGCCGCTTGACTTCCGAGTCCTCAATTCGTACGGGCTTGACCTTCGTCATCAACCCATTATCGACCGGCACTCGATCGACTGCAATCACTTGCGAAGGATCTTGCATCGCCTTCCGCATCACCGATATGTGGAATACATTGTGTAGACCACTAAGCTCCACTGATAGCCTCAATCGATAGGCTGCTTCACCAATCCGCTCCAGAACCTCAAACGGTCCAAGGTACCTCGAGCTCAGCTTCTTCATGCTCCGCACCCGCGAGACACCCTTGAACGGCTTGATCTTCAAGTACACCCAGTCGCCGACAGCGAACTCCACGTTCCTGTGCTTGGCATTGTAGTACTTAGCCTGCCGGTCCTGAGCGATTAGAAACCTCTCTCGAATCGTTCGAAGCAACGACGTAGCATCTTCCACCTCTTAGCGCTTATATAACTTTGACTCACCCGTTTCCAACCAAGACAACGGCGTGCGATATCATCTACCATAAATGGCCTCAAAGGGCGCCATTTGAATACTCAACTGGTAGCTATTGTTGTACGCGAACTCCACCAAGTATAGGTGATCTTCCCACTGCTTCCCGAAGTCCAGGACGCTCATGCGAAGCATGTCTTCCATCGTCGTATTGACCCTATCGGTCTGCCTATCCGTTTGTGGATGAAAGGCTGTGCTGAAACTCAGCTTCGTTCCCAACATCTACTGCACTAGCCTCCAATCATTGGACGTGAACCGCCCATCCCGGTCACTCACGATGCTGTGGGGCACACCGTGAAGCCGAACAATGTTATCCACGTACATCTTTGCTAATTTCTCCATCGGATCCTCCTTCCTATGCGGAATAAAGTGCGACACCTTCGTCAGACGATCTACGACCACCCAAATGGCGTCGTTCCCCTTTTGCGACCTTGGCAACCCGTGCATAAAGTCCATAGTGATGTCGTCAAACTTCCACTCCGGAATAGGCAAGGACTTCAAGAATCCTCCCGGTTTTTGGCACTCCGCCTTCACCAAGGCGCAAGTTTGGCACTTCACCACGTACAGTGCCACATCCTTCTTAAGCCCTGGCCACCAAAATAATTTCTTCACATCGCGGTACATCTTCGTGCTCCCCGGGTGAATTGAGTACTTGGTATGATGCGCCTCGTACAACAATTCCACCCGCAGATTGCCCACGCTTGGGACGCACAGACGACCGTCTTTCCAAAGCAATCCATCCTCAACAACGAATTGGGAATTTGACCCATCCAGAGCCTCAATCATGATCTGCTTCATGTGGCCATCCATATCCAAAGCCCGCCGAATCCAATCAGCCAAGTCACACTGAACTTCAGTTCAGTTCAAAAGCGCTTCAGCACTTGACTGCTTGTCTACGCAAGAGATCTCCAATGCCTGCAACTCCCGAACCAACCGCTCGTCATAGACCGACAGCCAATTGGCTTGAGCTGGGGCCCTGCGACTCAACGCGTCCGCAACCGCATTGCCTTTCCCCGGCACGTAATGGATCTTGAATGTATAGTCCCCCAGGAACTCCATCCATCTACACTGCTGCATGTTCAGATCTTTCTGATCCAACAAATACTTCAGGATCCTATGGTCGGTATAAATATCGACCTTCACCCCATACAAGTAGTGCCTCTATAGCTTCAAGGCGAAAATCACGGCCGCTAACTCCAAGTCATGGACCGGATAATTCCTCTCGTACACTTTTAGCTGTCTCGAGCCATATGCTATCACACTACCATGCTGCAGTAGCACACAACCCAAACCACTTCCTGAAGCATCGCTGTAGATCTCAAAACCTTTGGTCCCACTCGGCGAACTCAGCATAGGTGACGTGGTCAACCGACACTTCAACTCCTCAAAAGCTCGCGCGCACTCCGGCGTCCAAATGAACTTCTGCGCTTTCCTCGTCAAAGTCGTGAGGGGTAACGCTATCCGCGAGAAGTTCTCCACGAAGTGCCTGTAATAGCCGGCAATCCCCAGAAAACTCCGGACTTCCGCTACCGTAGAAAGTACAGGACACTCTCGTATCGCAACAATCTTCGCCGGATCCACCGCAATGCCCTCTCCACTGACTATGTGACCAAGGAACGCCACTGAGGACAACCAAAACTCGCATTTGGAGAATTTGGCGTACAATTGATTCCTCCTCAGTGTCTCCAGCACCAAATATAGATGCTTAAAGAAGTTATCCTCCTCACTCTGCGAGTACACCAATATATCATTGATGAAGACGATCACAAAATGGTCCATATACTCCCTGAAAGTCCTGTTCATCAAATCCATGAACACCGACAGCACATTAGTCAGCCCAAACGGCATGACCGTAAACTCGTAATGCCCGCATCTCGTACTGAACGCTGTCTTAGGGATATCACTCTCCCTTATTCTCAGCTGATAATACCCGGACTTGAGGTCCAACTTTGAGTACACCGTCGACCCGAATAACTGATCAAATAGATCATCAATCCTTGGGATCAGGTACTTGTTCTTTTCTGTTAGCTTGTTCAGCTCCCGATAATCAATACAAAGTCTCAAGCTTTTGTCCTTCTTAACAAAGAGGACTAGTGCGCTCTAAGGTGACGAACTTGGACGCACATAGCCTTGCTCCAACAACTCTTGCAGTTGCACCTTCAGCTCCGCCATTTCCTAAGGCGCTAGCCGATACGGAGAGCGTAACACAGGTTTCACACCTAGCACTAGCTCAATCGTGAAATCTATCTTTCGTTGTGGTGGGGCTCCAGGAAGATTGGCAGGGAACACATCAGGGTACTCAAATACCACTGAAATACTATCCATCGTAGTCTTAGGTTTTACAACCTCCACTAGCGTGAAGAACAGCTCTACTCCAGCATGAACCGACTTCACCACCTGAAGATTAGACATCAACGTCTTGCTCGACACTTTCAAGCACATAAAAGTCGTCTCACAACCTGTCCCTAGCTTGACTTCCTTGCGACCGTAATAAATATAAGCTTGCTGCTCCGAGAGACAGTCCATGCCAAATATCACGTCGAACTCCACCAGCGGTAGTAACGACGCTTGCAAATCGAAATCTTGACTCCCAATACGAATCTTAATGCCACAGATTCTATCCGCGCGCATCGAACACCCATTAGGCAACAACACATCTATTTTGTCCTTCGCCATCGAAGAAGGTACTCCGATGTGCGATATGAATCCTTTGGACAAAAAGGAGTGTGAAGCTTCCGTATCAAAGAGTGCTCTCGCCGGATTCTCACATATCAAAACAAATCCTAAACAAGCAGTGGTAAGGTAATACGCGCATAACAAGTATTTAAAATTAACTTGCTATAAATTAAACTGTACCTGTCACCACATCCGCCAGCTTAATGTCCTCCTGTTGGCCAAAATGATAAACTCTCGGTTGAGCCGGAGCATAATGGGATGCAGTTGACTCCACCGCCTTGCCCTTCTCTTCATATGTTACTCCCGGCTTCCTCTCGAACTTTGGACGTCCGCTCCAGCAGTCCCGGGCAAAGTGTCCCGGCTTCCCACAATTGTAACATGCACCCGGGGTTCGTCCCATAGTCGCCCCAGAAGAACTGGAAGAAGGGGCTGGACCCGAAGTCCTAGCCTTCTTAAAGAACTTACGGTAACCGGACTTTGAGGTAGTCGGCACCTTGAACTCAGTCTTCTTATCACCAAAGCTTTTCTTTGCTTGCACATTCTTTAAGTCCTTCTCCAAAGACCGGGCCGTGTTGACCAGGGTCAAGAAGCCCTGCGTCATAGGCCCCGAGAGCAGTATCCTCAAGTCATCTCTCAAACCTTCATAGAATCGATTCGTCTTGTGCTCCTCATCCGCGATGGTGGAGCTAGCGTACCGACTCAATCGAGTAAACTCGTGGAGATACTCATACACGCTACTCTCTCCTTGCACCAACCTCTGGAACTCATTCTCCAATGCTATCCTCTTAGCCGAAGGGAGGTACCTTACCAAAAATAGTCTCGAGAACTCCTCCATCGAGACGTCCACAATTTGCCTACCCCTCAAGTGATGTAGCTCCAAGCCTTCCCACCACAACCAAGCATCACCGTCCAGAAGGAACGTAGCTATAGTGGTCATCTGCCACTCCTCCATCTCCGTCATTTTCAAGACTCTCTTCACTCAGGAGTGCCAGTCTTCAGCTTGGGATGGGGTTCCCAACCCCGAGAACACTGGAGGATTAAAGCTCATAACGTACTTGAGCTGCCTTTCGGTTGCTCTCCTCGGCACCAAAGGTTCCACCACTACCTGCTCCACGCTTCTTTGCTCCGCTGCTTGAGGCGTTACCTGCTCCACCGCAGGGGCAGGCTGCTGCATTTACCTTGCAGGCTACACATTGATCATCGCAAACACCGCTTCAGCCACCAATCGTATGGTTTTGGCCAAAGGAGGTGTTGCAGGAGCATCATTTGGTGTAATACTAGCCTCAGACACTCGGCGTTCTTGTAACACCCCCATCCGTCGCATGGCATATAACAGAAGGTCCAGCTGGAACCCGATGCCATATACCACAGACAGTCGGAAGGGTTACCAAATGCATATTCAAACCATCCAATTAAGACTACACGTGCTACACAGAGCATTCTAGCGGAAGTTTTTAAAGTTGAAAGAACTCAACCTTAAAACCAACAAAGATGAATGTCCACAACTACAACTACAGGAATGAAACCCCAAATACACTGAAACAGGTACATGGCCTTATGGCCTTACAAATGTTCACTTAAAATAACATGTCTTACATACATCGGCTCGCAGGCCGGCCACACATGATAAATGTAAAAACAACTATTCTACGGCCTTCTAGGGCCAACACAGCAACATGGGCTCCAGCCCGCTATTTGGCGCTCGGCTCCACAGCACCTGCAAGCACATACCACCGCACTGTGGCAAATAAAGCAACAGTCAGCTAAAAGCCGACCAAATTATAACGACCCCGCCACTTACTCGGGACGGCGGTGCTCTTTCCCTGCATAGCATTAGTCCAATAAAATAATATAGCGCAAATATATTTCGCCACAGGTGTAGGCTCGCACGGCCAAACACCTCGTGCACTCAGGGCACATTCATGGTGAACCCTGACCAATCAGTGCATTCACCACCACCCCCATGATGGCAACAACATGTGAGCATTTAGCCTTTCTGACCACCGTCTAAGGCTCCGACTATGCCTACGGCCAGTGCCCATTTTCGTATTTCTCGCACCGTACCACATAGCCTAGGTCCAATTCCACTTGCCTGTTGCTCACACCGCATATACAATTTAAGTCCTATGCGCGGGCCAAGCTTCTCTCGGATCCCAAAGTTTTCCAAACAATCTCATAACCCAGTTATGATCAAGGCCGGTTCCCAGACCGCCAAGTTAGCAGAACACGTTTCCGCTCAGTTTTTCGGGTGCGCCTTGAAGCTAACCTCCAAGGATCCCTGCTGCAATCTACCGCGTAGAAACCCAAAAAACCCAAAGCACGAAGTCTTCTCCGGCAAACCACATCAAATGCAACATCACTGATCCAGACGGTACACGTCCGGGTAGGCTTCACACACAATGCCTATGCCCGTACTTACGATTCTGGACTCTATATGCAACACAAGGGGGACTATTCACATCAACCCCAAGGAACACCACGCACTCACCGCACACTAGCGGGAGCGGGATTCCCTATGCAGAAAGAAAGAGCTTCACATGTTCAAGTTGAGAATCGTTACACTTGTAGTTCATTTTGGCGCCATAGAAAAACTACGCGGACAGAACTCTTCGCAACGACCTTCCCTCCACGGATCCGCTCTCCGATTTCGAAATGGTGCTCCGATGCTCCGCCGGCGGCCGGAAACCTTCTTCTTCTTCCTCTTCTCTCTAACACCTTGGAAGGAGAAAGCTTTGGAGAGAAAATGAGGGATTAACCCCCTATTCCCGGCCTTAATAGAGCAGGATCTCATCTGAGCCGTCGGATCTTAATTAAAGAAAATGAACGGCTCAGATCTGCACAAAATTCTCCAGATTTGGGCCGAACACGGCTTGGCACACGGCCGTGTCCCAGACCGTGTGCCTAGATCCAGGCACGATCGTCGAACTGAGAGACGCACACAGGCCAAGACACGCCCGTGTCTCACCTGACACACCCGTGTCGGGTTCCTCGACATGCCCGTGTTTGTGGGCGTGTCACGCATAACCGCCACGACAACGGACACGACCCAACTGCACACAGGTAGGGACACGGGTAGACACACGCCCGTGTCGGATGACACGCCCGTATCATCCGGCCGTGTTCCTGGCCGCGTCCTTCTCGGGATGGAAACGACCAGAAAATCACCAGCCAGACACGGCCTTGGACACGCCCGTGTCCTAGGCCGTGTACCCCTATAAAGTACCAAAACCCCCTTTTTTCGCGACTAACTAGCACACAAATTTCGGGGCGTTACAGTTCTGACGGCCCAGCACCCCTACTGATCACCTATAGTTGTACAAACCACTGTTAAGCGACAATACAAAATTGCAAAGAGCAATTATAGGAACGTGCAGGTTCCTCAAACACGTGTATTTTCATTCCTAAGTGGACATTCATGGGTTCTTTTAATGTTATAACGATGACGCACACATATGTGCTCACCACCCCTTAAAACAAATTCGCCCACGAATTCATTTAAGCCTGACCGAAACCAGTAGTCTAATACCAAATTGTAACACCCCCTATCCATTACATAGCATATAGTAGTAGGCCCGATCGGGGCCCGACGCCATATACCACAGACAGACAGGGTGGTTACTCAATGGAAACCATCCAACCAATAACTAACGTCCTACACAGAGTCATTCTAGCGGAAACAATTTTTAAAAGTTGCAAATTAAAGAACCCAACCAAACATGAATGTCCACTACTCAAAACAATAGGAATGAAGGCCAATACACAAGTACACTGGCCTTAAGGCTTACAATTGTTTACTCAAATTACATGTTTTTCAAACATCAGCACGCAGGCCGGTCGCACATGAATAAAGCAAGTAAACACTCAATATTAGGCCTTCGAGGGCCGGCTCAACAACTTGGGCTTTAGCCCGCTATTTACCGCTCGGCTCCGCAGCACCTGCAAGCAACAAACCACCGCACGGTGGCAAACAAAAGCAATAGTCAGCTATGCTGACCAAATTATAACAATAACGCCCCCGAACTTGGGGCGGCGATGTTCCTTCCCTGCACTTTATTAGCATAACCAAACAGTAATGAATCAACACTTCATCACAGGCGTAGGAACGCATGACCACACACCCCGTGCACTCAGGGCACATTCTCGGTGGACCCGGACAATGTCACGTCAATTAAATCCATAGACATTGCAGTCTCGCCACCGCCACTTGGATGACCAGTCTCACGAGCATTTTGTCTTTCCGGCATTGGTCATGTCATTTTAAGCCATACAACGCCTAAGACCCTCCATCCATGCCAACGACTCCAACCGAACGACATAGAACGAGTACAGTTCCACCTAACCCGTTGCTCACATCGCAACGACAATTTAAGCCATATGCGCGGGTCAAACTTTCCCGAGTCCCAATACGATTACACACTTCACATAACCCAGTTATGTACAAGTTGGCTCCCAGGCCACCATGTTGGCAGAATCACGCATCTGCCAAGTTTTCTGGGTGCACTTTGGAGTTAATCCCATAGGTTCCCTGTTGCAATCTAACGCGTAGAAAACCCGAAAAACAAACATTCGCACAGAGTCTTCTCCGGTCATTCATGCAATGCAACAACACCGATCCAGACCAACTTGTCCGGGTAGGCTTCACACATCATGCCTATATCCATTCTCGATTACGGACTCTATATGTACACAACGGGGACTATTCATGTCTACACGAAGGAACACCTCAACTCACTGCAAACTAGCGAGAGCGGGCTTCCTATGCAAAGGAAAAGAAGACTTCACATGTCATAGGATGAGAATCGTTACCCTAGCATTTTTCCTTGGCGCCATGGAAATCTATGCGGTTGAAAAGCACCGCAATCTCCTTGCCTCCGTAGATCCGAAGTTGGCTCGCGATTTGGAGCTCCGAAGCTCCGCTGGTGATCGGATCTAGCCTCCTTCTTCTTCCTTACTCTCCCGTCTCTCTAGATATTTAGAAAGAGATTGGTGGGATGAAATGAGGGATTTATAATCATAAACCCGGGTATATCCCATCAGGAACAACCCCCAGCCGTCGGATCCCAAAGTAAGGAAACGGACGGCCACGATCTGGATCTAAAATACAAAATCTGGGCCGAACACGGCCTATGACACGCCCCTGTTCAGGACCGTGTTCCCCACTCACCGTCGAAACTGACGCGTCCCGAAAAGTATACGGGCACCCGACATGCCCGTATCGAGCCTGACACGCCCGTGTCAACCAGTACACGGCTGTGTTCCCGGCCGTATTCTCCCATCGACACAGGTCCAATATTGTCTCGTAAAGGACACGGGTCCTCGACACGCACGTATCGAATTTGACACGCCCATGTCTTCCGGACACGGCCCATTTTCTGACCCGTGTAACAACCACACCACAGCCCGACTTCAACCTGTGAAGGACACGACCTGGGACACGCCCGTGTCGCAGGCCGTGTTCGTTGCTTGACGATCGTCTACTCTAAAATTCATCGACCTCTCGGCCAGATCGTCGACCCGAGCACGACATGCCCTGGGACACGCCCGTGTCCCAGGCCGTGTAATCCCTTCCAAGTTCCAAACTTGGTCTGAAACGCTACCCGTCGCTCTTTTGAGTTTCGGGGAATTACACTAACCATTTTTTTCTGTGCTCTCTTATCCATAGTGGCTAAGATGATATCATCCTTTATCATTTCAGAGTAACTTTTTGGAGTCCTGAGGTTGGCATCAAGAACTGAGATGTTCATAGGAATGAATGACCCTTCTTTAACTATGATGTAGATTCTTGGGTCAGAAGCTCAAATGAATAATCTGACACTCTCTTTCCATATGACAAAGATGTCCTTTCTACATATAGGTAGTTTCATGGATCCAAGTTCCTTGTGATTTTCACCTGAACCCATTTTGCCTAACTGATAACTACCTTGGAGATCAACTCAGACTGTTAAGTCTAGTCTTGAGTAACCTCTCTCTAATACCACTTGAAAGAATTGGTTTCAAGATATCATAAACACCTAGAGGGAGGGGGGTGAATAGGTTCAATTTCTTTTTATTAAGGCGGATAATATATGTCACTGGTAGACAGCCTATGCAACAACTATCACAGCACAGATTAATAGAAACACAGCCAATCACAGTATACACATAGATTTATAGTGGTTCCCTAAGAGATGGGTACATCCACTTCCCCCTTAGCCTATCTAGCAGTATACTAGATTCGGCCTAACTCCCTTCTTCCTTCTCAGATCCTCAGATCTTACAACTCAGAACCCAGAATGGTTCCTACAGCTCAGACTTCAGAAAGTCCTACAACTCAGATTCTATCAGACAATCCTACCTCAGAGTGAGTTCACACTCCTACCACTCGGGCAATCAAGCCCTACCTCAGCCTTTTCCACCAGGCTTACAACTCAGAGAAATCAATCTCCTACCTCAGGAACTCAGCCCTACCTCAGCCTTTATAAACTTAGGCTTACAACTCAGAGAAATCACTCTCTTACACTCAGATCTATAAAAGATCTTACAGAAAAATTGATTATAAAAGAGATAAATCCTTCACCTAGGTAGAGAGAGAAAGGGGTGAAGGCTTCTTGATCAGTTCTTGATTGATCTGACTGCTTAAGATTCAACCTGTCTTAGCTTCTTCAAAGCTTCTTGAATTTGAACCAAAGTAGGTTGATTCTTGTGAAGTTGGAGATGATCCTCAATCCAGCTTCCTTCTTGTATCCAGAATTTGATCTGAAATCTATTTGCAAATTTGTTCAGAATCTGCCTTCTCTTGATGACTTGTAGATTTCAACTGTTAGTAAAATGTCAAGTCCTTTCTTCTTAGATCTCTTTTTGATGATAGAACAGCTCTATATAGACACATCTGAGGTTACCGGCTGTTCTGTTTCACAACGGCCTTCTGACAGCTCTGACAGATGCAATAGCTTTGTTAGTTATGACAACTATCAAGTCTTCAGTCTTGACACCTGATACCTCATTGTACTCTATCTCAGCAGAAAAGCGTCGAGATAATACTTCAAATATGTCAACACAAAAAGACCATGTGTCGACACAATTCTTGATGATGTCGACACAGCTCACACAATTTCGACACATCCCTTCTTTTCGACACAGCTTCTGTGGAATGTGTCGACATAAGTCATGTGTGTTGACACAATAGCTTCTAGTCTCGACATAGTTGGTGTTGACAGAATTTTGGTGTGTGTCGACACAAGTCCTGTGTGTCAATACAATTGCTGTTGATATAATTTCTATGTGTCGACACTAGTGCTATGTGTCGACACAATCTGCTTCTGGTGTCGACACATTTTCTTCACAAGTGTCGACACTTGTAGTTAGAAACTTTTCCTACATTTCCTTAACCTGCACATTGAAACTCAACATCCCATCAACTACACATTGATGAATATCATGAGTTAAGTGAGACTTCTTCAAATCAGGTACATTGTTTCAATATACCAACACTCAGCACCAGAATCTTTAATGATGTAGCTCTAGGCACTACTGCCTCTGGGTGGAGATGCATATATTCATCAACATTAAAAAGATTTTTCTTTTCTTACCTTTCTAATTCTTTCTTCCTGTAGGAAGACATTGTTGAAACTTGAGAAGTGTCTTTTCCTTCTTCCTTGGCTTTTCTTATTGTGAAAGAGCTACAATTTCCTTGAATCTAGTCATTCTATAATTAGGATCCAAACTAGATCATAGACTAGAGATAGTGGCCTTTCTGGGCTGATTTATCTTATTGATTACCTTCAGATTATTGTGTGGCTGCTTTAACTTCTTTGTTGTGTTTGCTGCTCTGGATTTGTGATGTTGTCTGCTGCTGCTGAGATGGTCTGAATGATAAGAAGTTATAGACCTTTGAGATTGTGAAACACTTCCTGCAGAACCTGTTGCAGGAGGAGGAGGAGGAGGACCACTCCTAAATTATGGGGGGGAGTATCTATTACTCTTCTTTCTAACTTTCAGCTTATTCTTAGAGTACTCATCTGTGAGGGGAGTCTCGAGTAAGAGAAATATTGTGCATATATAATAATTTATCGTTAGGAGAAGTTTTATCATCTGGAGGGAACCTTTTCTTGAACTTTCTCTTAGACCCAGAATCTTCTGAGTCATCTGAGTCCAACATCATCAGATTCTCT